>QVTF01003285.1:2145000-2745000 GCA_003573665.1 Oxygymnocypris stewartii
CCACACAGCCGTCACATCTAAATCATTGCCGTGTTTCTACAACATGAATCACACAACAATTAATGTCTTAAAATCTACTTTATACACATCAAACATGTTTCCCAGATGCAGATTCAAATTTGTTCTAGCCCATGATTTACTCACCCTCGAGCTTTCCTAGGAGTATACTTCCTTCGTCAGATGAATACAATAAGAGTTATATTAAAATGCCCTGGCTCTTACCAGCTTTATAATGGCAGTGAGTGGTGGTCGAGATTTTGAAGTCCAAAAAAGTGCATTCATCCATCATAAAAAGTGTTCCACATGGCTCCAGGGGTTAATAAAGGCCTTCTGAAGTGAAGTGATGCATTTGTGTATGAGAAATATCCATATTTATAACGTTATAAACAGTAATCCCCAGCTTCTGCTAACTGTCGTACACACATTCACGAGAGAGTGGTGTTTCAGCGGATGATGGAGGTGTAACATAAGCTCCAGTGAGAATATGCTAGTCTTGTGAGAACAAAGTTTGGTTTACAGCAAAGGAAGCCCAGTTTTCTCTTGGCTTAAATCATAATCCTCTGGCATTTTTCTTTACAAATCCTTGTTTTGTACTTCTAATTCATGACCAGTGTTTGGTTTTGCTCTGTCCTCCGCACTTCCACATTCATCTATGTCCACGTCATCCGCTGGAATGCTCATGAACACGAATTCAACAGTTAGCGGAAACTAGAGATTACAGTTTATATGGATATTTTTCTTACACAAATGCAATGCTTCACTTCAGAAGGCCTTTATTAGCCCCCAGAGCCGTGTGGAGCACTTTTTATGATGGATGTATGCACTTTATGGGGCTTCAAAATTTTAACCCCTATTCCCTGCCATTATAAAGCTTGGAAGAGCCAGGACATTTTTTAAACGAGTATATTCATCTGAACGAAGAAAGTCATATAGACCTAAGATTGCTTGAGGACGAACAAATCATGGCTTAATTTTCATTTTTGGGTGAACTATCGCTTTAATTTTAGACTTTAATTCATCTGAATTTTACAACATAAAATATTAGGTAACTCATAATCAATAAGGTGACAGTATGAATTACGATTTAAACAAATACACAGCTGAAATAATACAAATTGTAACATAATTAATGCGTTAATTTCTAAGCTTCACATTTCTGCTTTTAAAGGGATAGTTTACCCAAAAATGAAAATTCTGTCTTCAATTACTCACCTTTGTGTCATTCCAAACATGTAAGAATTTTGTTCATCTTCGGAACACAAATTGAGATCATTTTGATGAAATGGCATTGTGGAGAGTATCATAGTGCATGCACATACTTCCGCTTCATGTAAACAATGCATGTGCGTGTTAACGTAAGCAGTAGTGCCATGTGCATGCGCTGTTCACATGAAGCGGAAGCAAGCGCCTGCATCATGATGTTGGACGAGGGTGAGTAATTTTAATGAAAGAATTTTCATTTTTGGGTGAACTATCCTTTTAACCCTTTAAAATTGGCTCCATACACTTTCAGTTTCTTATTGTAATTCCCATTTTTGCTTTTTTTATGAATAAATACATACAAACTGTGGATGAGTTGAAATTAGTTATTTGTGGCACACTGTGATAAATGCTAGTTAAATCAAAGTTAGTCGTTCACCTTCAGGGCAGTTTTAATGGCACTCAAAGCAGTGCTGCAGAGCCCCTTCACACGCGTCTGATCGCCGCTGCAGTCCGCCTGCCGTACACACAGAAACAGAACCCGAGCTGCCAGACCAGGGGTCAAAGATAAGACGCCCTCCGCCCTAACTATCTGCCACGGAGAAACATTCAGTCCTCTCAGTCTGTGTAAATTAGTCTCAAAACTAAACTCCAAGTGTTCTGTGTTGCTGACCTGTTATGAGGTATTTGATCAGCTTGCTCTCATCTTTCTTCCTGCACTCCAGAAGTCCGGTGAGCATCTGGGTCTTCTGAGGGGCACGAGATGTTGGGTCCTGGGACGCATCTATGGCTACACCTGAGCATTAAACACATTTTCAATTTTATATTTATTCTATCAGGATTTTAAACTTATAAGAAACTTCTTTTGTGAAATGTTTTGCTTGAGAAGTGCATTTGTGCTACTTTTTTATTAAAATACAAAACATTTGATTTGATTATTGTATTATAAACAGTAATGCCATTCAGATATTCTCAAGTTCAAACACTATTTGTTTGTTTGTTTTTAAAGAAAAAATGCTCCATTCTCCAATTCTCAGCGCCACACACAAAGGAACTCAAACCAATCACATCTACTGTTAAAGCACCCCTCTTCTCTTTCTGTCCCCTCACTGAGGCAGAAGTATCCAAACGTCTCCTCTCCAGCCATCCCACAACATGTCCTCTAGACCCAATCCCCTCGCACCTTATCCAAGCAATCTCTCCCACACTCTTACCAGCACTCACACACATCATCAACACATCTCTCCTCACAGGCACCTTCCCCAATGCATTCAAACAGCCTCGGGTAACCCCACTGCGATATTAAACACTTCACTTATAGATACCTACAGACCTGTCTCTCTCTCCTTCCATTCATTGCAAAAACACTCAGACAAGTTGTTTTCAACCAAGTTTCATTGTTTCTCTCACAGAACAACCATCTGGATGCTAACCAGTCAGGTTTCAGTAGTGGCCATTCAATCCTCACTGATAGCTCTTTCAAGATTGGTTCTTGGAACCCTCCTCTTCTCCGTATGCACTACATCACTGGGACCCATCATACAGGCATGTGGCTTCTCCTACCATTTCTATGCTGATGACACACAGCTCTATCTCTCATTTCAACCAGATGATCCAACGGTAGCTGCACGGATCTCAGGCTGCCTGATGGACATCTCGGCATGGATGAAAGAACATCACCTACAGCTCAACCTGGCAAAGACTGAGCTTCTTGTCTTCCCTGCCCCTCTGACTCTACAGCATTTCTTTACCATCCAGTTAAGTTCATCAAGTTCATTAAGTTCATCAACAATTACCCCATCAAGTTTGGTAAGAAATCTGGGTATAATCTTTGATGACCAGCAGACTTTTAAAGACCACATTGCAAAAATTGCTCGATCTTGCAGTTTTGCATTACACAACATCAGAAAGCATGCTGCACAACTTCTTGTCCAGGCCCTTGTCATTTCCAGGCTGGACTACTGCAACGCTCTTCTTGCTGGACTTCCATCAAACACAATCAAACCTCTACAAATGATTCAGAATGCAGCGGCACGACTGGTCTTCAACGAGCCCAAAAGAGCTCATGTTACTCCTCTCTTTGTCTCCTTGCACTGGCTACCAGTTGCAGCTCGCATCCAGTTCAAGACACTGATGCTTGCATATAGAACAACCACAGGCTCAGCACCCACCCACTTCCACTCACTATTACAAACTTATATCCCCTCCAGAAGCCTGAGATCTGCTAGTGAGCGACGCCTCGTGGTACCATCACAGAGAGGCTCAAAATCACTCTCCAGAACATTCTCTTTCACCGTTCCTTGCCGGTGGAATGATCTTCCCAACCCCCATCCGGAATGCTGGTTCCCTGTCAATTTTCAAGGAACAGCTGTAAACTCACCTATTTAGCCACTATCTAATTTCATCCTAAAATTGTTTTTTTTTTCTCATTTCTATAATATTTCCGTCTAGCTTGTACTTATTTGAACAATGCTTGAGACTTGGTGTTATGAGCACTTTCTCTGCCTATTTGCCTCTTTAAGATGAATCGTTTTATGTATTCCCCAATTGTACGTCGCTTTGGATAAAAGTGTCTGCTGAATGAATAACTGTAAAAAATGTATACATTTATTAAGCAAGGACACATTCAATTGATCAAAAGTGACAGTAAAGACACTAATACAATTTGCAACTAGACGGATGTAATGTTACTTCCTCTACAGTTAAAAATCTGGGTGTTATATTAGACAGCAACCTATCTTTTGAAAATCATATTTCCAATGTTACAAAAACAGCATTCTTCCATCTTAGAAACATTTCCAAGCTACGGAACATGTTAAGTGTTTCTGATGCAGAAAAGTTAGTTCATGCATTCATGACCTCTAGACTGGACTATTGTAATGCACTGCTAGGTGGTTGTCCTGCATCTTCAATAAACAAGCTACAGATAGTACAAAATGCTGCGGCTAGAGTCCTTACCAGGTCAAGAAAATATGACCATATTACTCCAATTTTACAGTCTCTGCACTGGCTACCTATTAAGTTTCGTATCAGTTACAAAATATTATTACTTGCCTATAAGGCCCTAAATGATTTAGCTCCTGCGTACCTAACTAATCTTTTATCACGCTACAATCCAACCCGCTCCCTTAGGTCGCAAAACTCTGGACTCTTGGTAGTACCTAGGATAGCAAAGTCCACTAAAGGAGGTAGAACTTTTTCATATCTGGCTCCTAAACTCTGGAATAGCCTTCCTGAAAACGTTCGGGGTTCAGACACACTCTCTCTGTTTAAATCTAGATTAAAGACTCATCTCTTTAGCCAAGCATTCATATAATGCATCTCACAATCTTGTACTGCCAGTCTATCTGAACAAATGCACATTATTATGCTTTAGCTTGGGTTATACTGATAATTTCATCCAGGGTTATTCCTGGATGGAGCAACTGCTACGCTAATTGTCTTACTGTTTCTATGTTACTGCCACGGGATTAACATCCCGTGGTAGTTAGGAATTACATAAGCTTCAGTCTGGATCCTACCCTTAAACGATTGAGATGACCGAACACCTGAGAAGAGACGATGACAACCCCTCCGAGGACCTCAGAGGAAGCCAACCATCAGCGATTAGACTGACTTAACCAAAGTCTGCCATAAATGGAGGATCAGCACCTGGAGACAACCTCTACAGCCCCTACAGCCCTGAACGTCAGTGGAGTCTAGGACACATAGATGAGCCCCAGAGACAGATCTCCAGTGAGGACCTCGTCACCTAGACATCCATCGGGGAAAGACCCCTGGAACCAGTGAACCACTTACACTCTGACTTTGCTGCAGTTGGAACAAACTACTGATTCGTCTGGCCGGAGGGGAACTGGCCCCCCGACTGAGTCCTGGTTTCTCCCAAGGTTTTTTCTCCATTCTGTCACCGATGGAGTTTTCGTTCCTTGCCGCTGTCGCCTCTGGCTTGCTTAGTTGGGGACACTTCATTTCCAGCACAATCATCGACTTGATTGCACAGATATTATTTAAACTGAACTAAGCTGGACAATGCCACTTACTAAATTCATTAATGAAATGCATTCAGCTGATAATTGAGTGTTAAATCCTGTCATTTTACATTATTGACACAATTTGCTTATTTTGATATTGTGCAGTGCTTTGTTACAATTTGTATTGTTAAAGGCGCTATATAAATAAAGGTGACTTGACTTAATAATGATACAAAATATTTATATTAAAAAAAATGCTGTTCCTTTTGAGCCTCCTATGAATTCCCGGAAAAACATGTATAATGGGTTTCACAACAATATTAAGCAGCAAAACTGATTTTATCATTAATAACGATATAAAATGTGTCTTGGGCAACAAATCAGCATATTATAATGATTTTTGAAAGATCATGTGACACTGAACACTGCAGTAATGATGTTAAAATTTCAGATTTCCATCACAGAAATATATTTTTAAATATATTCAAATGTATGTTATTTTAAATTGTAATAATATTTCACAATTTTACTATTTTACTGTATTTTTGATCAAATCAATATAGCTTTGGTGTACGCAAGAAACTTATTTTAAAATCATAAAAAAATCGTACCAACCCCAAACTTTTAAAAAGGTACAATCTTAAAAATAAAGCTCCATGAAGAACCATTACCATCTATGTGGAACCTTCCCATTCCCCCAAAAAAACATTCCTTATAATGGAAAAAAAGTTTCTTAGATTTTAAAAATGTTCTTCACACAAATTTTAAAAGGATTATTTTAAAAGTGTTCACTGAAAGGTTCTTTTGGGAACCAAAAATAGTTCCTAAATGGCATATTTTTACAAGTGTAGCTTGGGTGTCCAAATAAATTTTTGACCTACACAGACCTGCATAAGACAGGATTCTCCTGAGGCTCACAGTGTGCTTCATTTCCTCGAGTTCCCGTCGCAGCCGGATGCATTCCTGCTCTCGAACCATCACCTGCTCTGTTAGGTCCTTCATAAACACACACAAAGTAAAAATGACAAATTAACAAAGTACAGAGAACAATAAATGGTAAGTTCAGATGGAACAGGTACATGTATCTCAGGATCTCCAGGTGTATCTCTGTCTTGAGCCTGCTGGAGTTTCATCCTGAGATCTGTTATCTCCTGCTCCCACTGCGCTCTCTGAGACAACAGCTGCCTCTCTAGGAACCTGAAAACGAACAATGTAATGTGTATATGTATAATATTAGTTATTTATGACTTCTAGTGTATCAATCTGATGTACATAAGGTGATCAGAAGGAAACTGACTTGTTGGCCACCCGTACAGCGTCGTAAGCGTATCTGAGATCCTCCCCCTTCATACTTTCAGCAGTGTCTTTCGCAATGCTCATATCCTCCATTAAGATGTTCTGCAGGGGTAAGCATTCCTGCTTTCATTGTATGCATACAGTGAGAGACACCTTTAGTTTTGTTTGAAACACTAACCAGAGGTTGCTCATCTCTCCAGAGTCTCCTGTCGGTGGGCGACGTCACGCTGATCCTCCTGACCTCCTCCGGTGAAGGGAAGACGGGCGAGCTGGAGAACGGTGTGGTGACGGGTGAAAGAGGCTCCAAAGATACAGTCGAATCTGTTCGCCTGTGTCCACGTGAACACTGAACATACACATATATTCTTACATTCAATAAGGATTGAATATAATTTTAACACTTAATAAAAGTGGTAAACAAATATAACATTATATAATGCATTACAGATCATTACTACTACATTCAAATATATTTTTAATTACTATCGTAAGAATCTATAGATTCTCTCCACCCAGCCTCCTCTCCACAATAGATGTTTGATCATGCTCATTTCCCAAAATGGCTTAATTATTATAGAGAAGTAGAAAGTCAATGGTTATATTGTTTGTGGACCATTTGGGATGATCACTTCGTCACCAATTATAGAATGGGAGCAGGTATGGGACACTGAGAACCACCTCAGACAAAGGGGTATCAGAACTTAATTAACATAGAGACTACAGCTGTTACGACAGGAGCTACTTCATTTACATGAAGGGTAATAAACTGAAAATGTATAAAAGGTTAGGAATTAGGATGTTCTGTGTTCATTCCAACTCCGTTGAACCCAGGGTACAACGTGTACTTTGTCACTGTTATGCTGCGATAAACATCTTCATCAAGATCTTCAACGTCTTCATAATTTTTTCTCACACTATATAATTTTTTCAGATTTGTACATATACAGGGCAGTGTTATTTTAGTATCACAGAGATACTATTATAGTTTTTATTAAATTAGTCTTTATTTTTGTTTTCATTTACATTTTTGTTAACATTTTAGTAATTGTGTTTCTGTGGTTTTTTATTTTGTTATTAGGCTATTATTATTATTTTACATATTTGTACGTAGTTTTACTGTCTGTTTTTTATTTCAGTTTGAATTATTTTAGTACATTCAATTAAACTAAATAAAAAATGAGAAATGTTGCAACTGGTACCTGACTGAAATAAAATGTGTTTGTGTTTTTAACATATATTGTATTTTATTTTTTATTTTATTTTTTTATTATATTGGTTTTTGGTTATATTGTTATTTTTTATTATTTATTTCAAATAACAATTTTAGTTTACTATAGGGCATTGTATGCCCCCTATATATATATATATATACACACACACACACACACACATATATATATATATATATATATATATATTGTAAATATACACTTTATATACTATAATAACATTTATATAAATGTATACATTTATATTCTATTATAATTAGAAATTGTATTTTATTTCCGAAAAGGGACAAACTTTCAACAATACATGACCCTGACTGAAATAAAGTAAGTTTGGGTTTTTATATTGTATTTAATAAAAAAAAAAGTTTGCTTTATTTGTCAAGTATAATATAACAAGTATCAAGTATATATATATATATTAGTGGTGGGCCGTTATCGGCGTTAACGTGCTGCGTTAACGCGAGACTCTTATCGGCGATAAAAAAAATATCGCCGTTAATCTATTCTCAAAGTTGGGTTGGGAGCTGGGTCTATACTACGCAAGCTATGATGACTTTCACCCTGATATTTTAGCGCGGATGTATACCTAGCCGAATTGCACTGTAGGGGGCGAGAACGAGTCTTCGAACTAGAGGCTCGCAGTCCGTGATGGACAGATTGTTAACGGCTGGTCTATGTGGTAATACAATCGGGCAGGACATCCAAACGCTCACCTATCATTCATCAACCTCAAATATGGCTTTTCATCTGAAAGATGTATGTAGTAGCAACTTTACATGGCCGCTCAATATGATGTTAACCTAGAGAAATGTGCGCTATTGAAGTGTTTGTGTGGAAGCGCGTTTGCGCAGGACAGGCTCCGGTGCGCTCACTTGCTCTTACATCTCCGTCATTCTTGGTCATACAGATAAAAGTAGCCTAATACATCTTTCGAATCTGTAAAGACTCTACGTTTATTTGTGTACACTCAGAATAACAACGACACGTTGCGCTTTTAAGCAAACAGGATGCGCTTTAGGTCTCATGTGAACTTGAGAATTCACTCCCGTGTCACCCTCTGCTTCGAACCTGTGTGTATGCCTAACGTTACTGTGAAATTACCACATCAAACGTGACGTGCTAACATGGATGCAGCTATGAAGCTGCCGGGTTTGCTTCAGGGAAAATTTATTTTTAAGAAGCTTCCCAATGGAAACTGTAAACAGTTCATCACGACCTCTTATGTAGGCCTACAGTTCAAAATTCATGTTTAACGGAATAAACAGTTAGTAAACACAAGTACATCTTATTGAACATAGTTTATTTTCATCACCAATTATCATAGTAGAACAGCTTTCTCAAGCAGTTTGTGATGTTCATTTTGGAAACAGGAGATGAGCCCCTGGTCTAATGCGCCACCTGGCTTGAGAAACCCTTTCTCAAAGACTTACTTTAAGCCATTATTTGGGTAGCACACATATTCTGAATGCCTTCGGCAGAATTCAAATGAGCCATTTTAATCTAGATTAATCTAGATTAATTCCAAAATTAATCTAGATTAATCTAGATTAAAAAAATTAATCTATGCCCACCCCTAATATATATATATATATATATATACTAATAGAAGAATTAATTATTATAATTAAAAATGTATATACTATGATAATTTTCAATTGTATTTTATTTCAGAGAAGAGACAACAATATGTGACCCCCAAAAAATAAAAAGGAATGTTGCATTCATAATTTCTATATGAGGAGATATGTGATTTGGAAATTTTGTCTTGAAGGATAATTCTCAGTAAAGATGTACCTCATTGGTGGTAAATACGCTCATATCCCTCAGGTTGTCATATCTTTGCTCTAGTCTTGTGAATTCTCTCAGTAAACTCTGGTATCTCCTCCTCTCCTCTTCCAGCTCCGCTCGCACTGATGCATCTGCCTGGTCCACAGTCTGTTGATGGTTCTCTGAAACATACAGACACACAAATGCTTTCATTAGTGTTTTCTCGACTATGTTTATACTATTTTCATATTTATTGTTTGTCTTTAAATCCATTCAAATTAGTCTTAGTCAGCCATCTCATTCATTTCTTAAACAATTCATGAGTTGAGATGGTGTATATAACACTGTGGCAGACACATGATTCACCCTCCAGAGCTTTTTCCTGATCCTGTAAACGAATGGCCAGATCATCCCTCTCTTTCCCCAAAGAATCTCTCTCAACTCGTAGAGCTTGGATTTCCTAGAGTAAACAGGGAGTAAACAAACAAAACTAGTACGTCAACAGAACCAGCTGCCTTGCAAGAAAATGCAATTGTTAAAGTAAAATAAAGTGGCTGATGTTAACCATATATAATATATGACACATGGCTGACATTACATTTAGCAGACGCTTTTATCCAAAGCAACTTATAATTGAGGAATACAATAAGCGATACATTATAAAGAGGCAAACAGACACAGGAAGTGCTTGTAATACAAATTTCTAGGCATTGTTCAGAGCAAATTCTAGCCAGACAGTGAGAGGTTAAGGGAAAGAGAGCAAAGTTAAGGAAAGAGAGTGAAGGTATTTTTTTTTCTTAAGATGAAGTCAAGTGATGACGGAAGAGATGAGTTTTCAGGTGTCGCTTGACCTGTGTAAGCTGGAGGATCTCTTGAGCGGTTTTCTCCTCAGCTCTCCTCCTGTCCTCCTCCTGTTTGTCTGTGAGTGAAGGAGCAGTATTTGCTTTCTCCTGCTGCTGGATCTGGAGTTTAAGGAGGCTGGACCGCAGCTGTTCCAGCTCACAGCTGTGAGCTTCTCGCTCGACCTGAAGAGTCTCCCTCAGAGACGCACTCTCCCTCGTCTGAGAGAAGAAAACACACGATTCACAATATACAACACTATTTCACCGTTTGAATATTGCCAGTGTTGGGGTAATGCATTACAGGTAACGGGAGTTATGTAATCAGATTACTTTAAGAAGTAACTTTAATTTACATGAAAATACCGAAATTACTGGATGAAAAATACTGAATTAATGGACTAACCAATTCAACCATACTAATAAAAAAATGACTATTGATAAACATAACATTTGGGGCAACACAAATGAAACACAAATGAAAGGTTTGTGTTGCACCCTCTACTGTACAAATGTGAATTTATATTTCCTTCAGCCTGAGGATTATTCATTTCAATTTTAGAGTGAAAGTGCTTTTACATTTGCCAAAAATAGAGTTGTTCACATTAAAACAAACAATCAAGCCCAGCCCAGATGAGAAAAAGTAATGCAAAGGTATGATGAAGCAATACTTCCCATAAAAGTAATGTAATGCAATTAGTTACTTTTTAAAGGAGTAACACAATATTGTAATGCATTACTTTTGAAAGTAACTTTTCCCAACACTGAACATTACTTACATCATATTTATTGTGAATGGTAATATTTATTAAAATAAACAACTAACCATGTATTTAGTACATATAAAAGCACAAAAACACGATGATAACCACAAATTAACCATGGTTTTGCCACACTAAACATAGTTTATCCAGGGTATGTAACATGTAGGACTAGTACAACTGTGGTTATACAAATTGCAATCAATACGCCCAAAAATAGCTTTATTACTACATGTTTAGTACAGTAATTAATTTGAACCATGGTTAATGTAAATAAAGTGATAAAGTTGTGAACATCCCAAAGAAACACCGATTTTTCACCTGTTGGTCAGCTCGGAGCTGCAGCTGCATGAGTTTGACTTCCATGCCTTTACTGAGCTCTCTGTATTTCTCCACCGATCGAGCCTCAGCACGCAGGCGCAACAGCTCTTTCCGCGCCGCTCGCCTGCGCACGCAGCACTGCAGGAGCACCACTGCAGCTCTGAAGCGTCTGAAACTGCACCGGGCCAGCCAGCCTCGCACCCGCGCCTGCAAGAACACCGCCGCCCGCTCTGTCAGCATCTAGTGAGAGAGATTTATAAAACATTACACTTACACGGTAAAGTAATAATGTGTAAATTAGACAATAACATTCATGCATATGCACTCTGTAGGCTAATAATTTACTGAACATAACGTAAAATGTCAAGCTGCCATAACCGAAAATGTCACTTGTTATATCAAAAAGCCTACCTATTAAGATTCAGTGATTTGAAGAGGATTTATTAAGCTTAAATACTAGCAGATTGTGCCCTTATGTTAAATAGTTAACTTCAGTTAGCTTCAGTTATTCGTTTTCTATGACAAATGAAATGGACATCATGGAGAGCAAATTCTTCTTATGCTACTGAAAACAACACATGAACTATACAAAACGCTCTCGGTTACTCATGTAACCTCGGTACCCTGAAATGAGGGAACTAGACATTGCTATGGGAAATACTTTTTCCTCCAATACTACTAAAGCCTTATTGAATCATGCCAGTGAAACTGGCCAATGGCGTTCAAGCGCGTGAAATATGAGCAGGAATTCCACTCTATATAAGGCAGTGCTTGTATGTCATCCATTCAGAATCTTTGACTGAAGTAACTTGGCATTCTAAGATCCTGAGCTCGGTGACACGGCTATAAGAGCAATGTATCGTTCCCTCATTTCGGGGAACCGAGGTCACGTGAGTAACCGAGAGCGTTCCCCATCAAATCGGTCACTCTACATTGCTATAGGAACGTATAAAACCTCGTCGTCTCACAGTGATGGAGCCTGGCTCGACTAAGTATGTCAAGTTTCACATTCGGAGCCATAATTAGAACGGCAATGATATTGGTGCTCTTATGGTGCTTTTCCACTGCATGGTACGGCACGGTAAGGTTCAGTACGGTTCACTTTTGGGGGGTTTTCCACTGGGTACAGTACCTGGTACAGTACCTTTTTTTAGTACCACCTCGGCCGGGGTTCCAAGCGATCCGTACCGTTACCAAAACGTGACGTATAAACTCTACTGATCACTGATTGGCCGGAGAAAATCATCATTACTGCGTCACTGAACTTGCAACATGAGACCCAACATATACCCGCTAGATTTAAATCAGCACAGCCAGCGAAGGATCGGACGCAACTTTTGTTTGAACAAACGCACCTTTTTGTATCAACCCAAAAAAATGGTTGTTTCGTTGTCTGTTGAGGAAGTACAGATGTTCCTCTCGTAGATAGCCAAGGAGCGAATCCAGCGAGAGCTTGATGGGGCGACGCGGAATGAAAAAGCCTTATGTATATACTTTTTGCACTTTGTATATTTTTAGAGTATGCTTTCTGTTTATATTTTTACTTCAATTAAAAACAATCTGATCAAATAAGTGTACCTCCAGACTATATTAAAAATGTATTATTGTATGAGCATGTAATGAACCTCTTGAAAAAGACAAATGATTATTGCCACGATGATACAAACAACACATAAATAAAAAAAACAAGAGATACATTGATTTTTTTTTATATTATTCAAAAGTTTATTGATAAGTCACAGAACATTCTACATGGATTGTTAGCTATTCAAGTAATGCAGCACACCTGCACGAACATCCCTGCCCTCCTCCTCTACAGCCCGTGGCACTGCTACCACAGTCTCTGCTGCTGGGAGTAAATCCCAAGCATTCTCACAGACCTCTCCATCGCTGTTAAAAACATCCACATGCCGAGAACGAAGAACACCATTCCGTCGATATGCTCCTTTGATGTGTTTGTTTGTGGCACGTTTACGATGATGTCACCGCAGTAAAGGCAGCGCAACTATAACGACACGTGAATAATCCCGCCCACTCTAAAGCGGTACTAAACTGCAGTGGAAACGCAAACCGACCCGAACTGAGCCGTGTTGTGCCGTAACGAGCCGTGCTGAACTGAGTCGTACCACACAGTGGAAAAGCGCCAATAGTAAACACAGCTCAGGTCTACAGGACCTAGTCAAAACCATGTAAAAGTCAAGGGCGAGGCAGCTAAGCGATGCCGTGTCACACCAGGGGCGGAGTTAACTCCGGTGAAACAGAGAATGTTAAATGGCGGCGGCTTCGGCACTTTCACATATAGATGAAGTCATGTTATAATGCATGGCCATACCGGTATGATGGTGACCAAGTAAAAAAAAAAAAAAACATTAAGCTCAGATGAGATTTATTTGTCACATACACATCTATACAGAGTATAACCAGCAGTCAAATGTGTTCTCTGCATTTAACCCATCCAAGTGCACACACATTTCATAAGAGTCATAAGAGATGTGATGAACTATATCATAACACTGTGATAAACTGATAGGTGAATTGGTGGTGCGTCAATACAGGGTGTATACGACCTAGTCGAAACCACTGATACACATCTCAAATCATAGCTGAGGCTGAGTAGGCGTGCGCTGCTCGCACTGACAGCACATGCGAGGCAAGCGACGACACATCTAAAACTTCACGAAAGTGCTGGGTGACGACCAGTCTGCTGCCATACAAATGTCCTGAATAGATATGCCATTTGCCCAGGCCCAGGAGGACGCGTGTCCGCGGGTTGAGTGGGCCCAAACCCCTATAGGACATTCCACACCCTTAGAGCCGTAAGCCAAAGCAATTGCGTCGACGATCCAGTGTGGCACAGAGATAGTGTTCAACACGCGCTGAGGAAGTGCATCTGTTTCTGGCAAGCTCCGTCAAGCGGCCAGACATGAAGGCTCCATGACTCCGGATTTGGGTGCCAAATCGTTCCTTGTGCTTGAGAGAGAAGGTCTCTTTTCAGTAGGATAGTCCACGGGGGGGGCTACCAGCATCTCCACCAGTTCTGGGAACCATGGCTGATTGGGCCATTTCGGTGCCACTAACAGAACAGATTCCTTTTCCTCTCTGATTTTGCAAAAAACACGCAAGGCAGAAGTTTCACTGGAAGAAAGGCATACTTGCGTACTTTCGGCCAGCTGTGAGCTAGTGCATCCACTCCCAGGGGAGAGTGTGTCAGTGAATAAAACAGCGGGCAGTGAGTGTTCTCCGCTGATGTTCTCCTACATGTCTGGGGACATGTACTGCCCGGATGGAGAGGAGGTGTCAATCTGCCCTCTGAAGGAGGTCTCTCGCCAGCTGCAGCAGTGGTCATGAGTTCACACCTCCTTGGTGATTTATAAATGCTACCACTGTCATGCTATCCATCCTGATGAGAACGTGACGGTGAAGAATGTCTGGGAGAAAGCTAGGTGTACAGAACGGAGCTCCAGACAGTTTATGTGCCATGACTTCTCCGTTTCTGACCATGCCCCGAAGGCTGGTCTGCCATCGCATACGGCTCCCCACCCCGTGCTCGATACATCTGTCATATCATTCTTTCTCCTGATCACTTGGCCAATATGAACACCCCTGCGATACAGTCATATTGCGCCAAGGAGTCAGCGTATGCAAACAGTCACGCATCACTTTGATGTGCAAGGTGCCCGTGCGCCATGCGTTCTGTGGCACCCGGCTTTTTAACCAGAGCTGAAGCGGACGCATATGTAGGAGCCCTAGATTGCACACTGTCGAGGCAGCAGCCATCTGACCGAGCGTCCTTTGAAAGCATTTTAGCAGGGGAGAACGCCCTAATATGAAGACTGCAAGAGAACTGATCAGTTTTTGTGATCTCTCCTCCAACCGACGTGCTCGCATTTTGATTGAGTTCAGCTCCACTCCTAAAAAGGAGATGTTCTGGCTAGGTACCAGCATGCTCTTTTGTATATTTACAGTCATTCCTAAGCTCTGAATATGAGCGAGGATTCTGAGTTTGTCGCTGAGCAGCGCGCTCTCTGATTGGGCTAAAACTAGCCAGTCGACGAGGTAGTTCAGGATGCGCATTCCGCTCTGCTTCAGAGGAGAGAGAGGGGCCAGACATTAGGCCAGCCGAAGGGCAGGACGGTGAATTAGTACGCTATCCCCTCGAATGCAAATCTCAGTAACCTCCTGTGGCGTGGGGCTACCTGAATGTGAAAATAAGCATCCTTTAAATTCACGGAGATACACCAATCTCCCAGTCTGATAGGTGAGAGGATTTGTCTCAGCGTAATAATTTTAAAAGAACGCTTTGAAAGCACGCAATTCAGCGGCCTCAGGTCCAAGATTGGGCGGAGTCCGAAATTAACGACTATAGAAGCCGCTCTGGCGGTCTGTGAGGGGCCTTGTCTCTACAGCGCGCTTTGCGAGGAGGTTGTGTATTTCCTCTCACAGAACTGAGGCATGACTCTCCCGTAGAGTGGACATTAACACACCGTTGAAACGGGTCGGTCTGCAGAAGAACTGAAGCATGTAGCCATTCTTTTTTGATTTCATAACCCACTCTGATACCCCTGGCAGTGCCTGCCACGCTTCTGTGACTGCACACCATGAGGGGTAACTCGCCGTTGGGAGTCGGAGGGTTTAATACCACACGAGTGTGAGAGTAAGTGATGGGGGAGAGGGGAGTGATAGGAGAAAATTTGCCCTGATATTGAAGTGAGTTTTGTGTGTTTTTCAAATGTATTGCACTGCATAGTGGAACAGTCAAAACAAAGACAATTGCTCTCGCCCCCCGTAAACAGTTTGTCACGGCTGAAGGACAGAGATGGGCAGCGACAGCTTCTTCCACAGGGGGGAGTTTGACATACCCCACTATGTCAGCTCCGTCCACAGAAGATAGGAGGGGGGATCCCGGATTATGCACCCGACTGGTGAGAGGCGCGTTCCACAACTTCTTTATCTCGTCGTGCACCTCGGGGAAAAAGGGGCCGGGTCTCCGAGGGGCATCTTTTCGTCCGTGATCCAACTGGAGGAACCACTCATCCAGACGGCTTCTGGCCGGCTCGGCAGGAGGCGCCCACTCCAAACCGAGCTCATCCACTGCCTTGGACAGGACGCTTAGGAGCTCGACATCACTGTAATGGAGTCTGTTGGACCACTCCTCTCTCGCAGACGCTACCACCGAAATGGCATCATCCTCCTCTTCAGTGCCCTCCATGGCACCGAAAGACACCACATCTTGAGCGTCAGGGAGGGGGCGGAGATCAGCGGTCATAAAGCGCACTGGAAGGGGACCTGCAGCAGGGGGGTAAGGAGCGTGTGAGCACTGAGCCGGCGCGGGCTCGTCACCTGATCCTTACAGATCCGCATCAGAAACACGCAGCACTTTCCTCCTTGGCTCAAAACAGGCTGCAGAGGAAGAGCGTGGCAGAGCTATTTGGGTGAGTTTATCGCCCTGGACAATGGCCACACGGAGCCTGAGAGTCCTGAGACTCATATCTCTGCAGTGGGGGCAGTCCACGACTGAGATGAGACCCTTGAGCAAGGCACCAAACCCCCAACTGCTCGCCGGGTGCCGCAGTGTCAGCAGCCCACTGCTCCAAGTGTGTGTGCACTTGGATGGGATCATTGCAGAGAACACATTTCACTGCTGGTTATGCTCTCTATAATTGTGTGTGTGACAAATAAAGCTCATCTGATCTTAATAATTATAATTAAGTTTAGCTTTTCAGTTCTGGTGCTTTTATTTAGGCTTCAAAATTCGGCAAAGTTAAATTATTTTTTGAAGATGATCTTTATGGACAAAACGTGTAAGTTTCATGAATTATGATTGAACACAGAGCTTATGTTTTACAATAATCCCTGATTGTTATTTCAAGATCCTGTCAGCTAAGCATTGGCAATGACACGGAAGTTAATTAGAACAATGCAGTTTAACTTGAGTTTAACTTAATGTTAACTTGAGCCGACCGAGATCCAAGCACAATTGGGTTGTGTCTTTTTTCAATACAATTTTAATTGCGAAAAAATTTAGATTTTTTTTTTTTTATGTAAGGATTATTATGCAAATATATAAATAATATAGTGTCCCATATTCAGTCTGACATATATGTCTGACAACTTGAATAATATATTGTCAATAACATTAAAATAAAGATAAAAACATAATGGTCTATAAGTCTCTAGGAGATTACAGTTTTTGCATACATTGGACTTTATTAAACCTTATGAAAATATAATGAATTTATATGCAATATTTTTTTTAAATAAAACGTTGGTTTTATTGAAACATTTTCTGTCTTTATCTTGAAGTATTTGCTGTCTTGTGGCTCCTTCGTGTGGACAATTATTTCTGAATTATGTTAATATAAATGGATTTTTTTTGAAAGATTGCAAATGTTTAATGATTACTTACAGATAATATAAACACATTAAACTCAAATTCACTGATCTTATTTTGCACTTTAACTGTTTAATTTTCATCGTACATTTTTAAGCAGTGATGATTCATTATTATGTAACTTGTTAAACGGTTATTTAACAATTGCATTCAATCATGCTGTTGCATTAACAAGTTTCCCCCCCCACACACACACACACACAATTTTTCTAGCACCAGCCGTCACTTGGCCTAATGGTACTCAGAACACACACACACACATTAGTCAACTGCTTTGCCTGAGTTTGACTCTAATACTCTGGCATTTTATAATAGAGATGCTGCATTGAGATGCATTACTTGAAAGTTGTTAAGGCCTGTTCACACCAAGAATAATAACTACAGATAACTATATTAGCATCCACACCAGCGGACGATATCATCTGTTTATTCTAAGCACATTTACATATTCCATTTTAAATTCTCAAGCTCGTGATAGCATGATTGACTCCAATTGGGTGTCAGTAGCTATGTTTCTATCCACCTATCTTTATGCGCATTTTGAAATATTACATTAAAAAACGCTGGATGGAAACACCAAGATGCGCATCAATTCTAAAAATGCGCATAAAAAAACGTATGCACACAATTGAGTAGGATAAACTTTTTATCCGATAAGGAAAATCGTGCATAAACTACGATGGAAACACTTTTACAGAATAAATTCCACCATGCGCATCGAAAAAGTAATGTGACTGCGCTATGAGACGGGATAACCTTACTAGCAGTGGACCGATCTCATTCACAGCATCTCTACGTTGTTTTGGTTATTCATTTATTGGTCTGTCCTCAAAGTATTTCTGTATAATTACTGTCTTACACAACTGTGTTCCCAAACAGCAGCATCCACCTCCAAAAGCAGTGACCGCATTTATTGTTACTACTTTCGTCTGCACAAGTAATGTATTAAATATTAAAATTATTATTATCAGTGGCTTCTCCTACTTTTCATAGTGATATAAAGTGCCAGTTTATCAGTAAGTGACGATTTCGTTCTTTTAGACTCGTTGGATGAAAACGGTGCTTTATTCGCAAATGTTTTATGCGAGATTCCAGTTTTGCGCATAAGTTTAATTCGAATCTTTGGATGGAAACATAGCTACTGTTTTTATTGTCCATCAGCTGGGAAAACATGTTCTGGATGTTTTTCTCTGTGTCTTTACTCTGTGTCTTTTCTCTTTGTCTCTGACTCTGCTATTCTTTAATATTGAGAAATATTTTTAGAGTTATATCTTTATCATTATCTTTAAATATATCATCCTTGGTATGAACAGGCCTTTAGAACTTCAATATTGTAAAGTAAACCAAAAGACTATAATCAAGTAAATCATTTGCAATTTTTTCAGGATTTTGGTTTATGGTCAAACATTCTTGGAAATGTACCTATAAATGTATATGTATTTTTGTAACTATACCCAGACACACATGAAGCACTTTACCTGTCTATAAATCCGACGAGCCTGAGTGCCTCTAATGAAGGCCTGGATTTTGATGGTGGCCTCTCTGATGGTGAGATAAAGCTGTCGCACAGCCAGCATGCGATATGTTTTCTGGATGATTAAAGCTGCACGTGTGTAACGGAGGCTCCACGCCAACCTAATGGTTAGGTAACATTGAAGCACGAACTTAAAATTATAGTCACAAATATATAAAAACACCCATTAGAAAAAACTACTCAACCAGAATAGGACCTAAAAAGCAACAGTGCATAGAGTGCTCTCTGGGTAACACTCTAACCCACCTTCGGGCAAGGGTTCCTCTGATGTACCGCTGCAGGATGAAGGTGGCCCACCGGAGCCGCTGATAATGTCTACGCTTCAGCCATCCTCTCACCCAGCTTTGGATCAAAACTCCTGCTGCATGTAGCCGATCCCCTCTCAGCTTCTCCAGTACTGCAACCTGTCCGGCCCGGAAGAAAACCTTGGTCTTGCCAAAGCAGTACTGCTCTGGATCAGGGATGAGATGAGGAAGGGCACTCTTGCAGGAACGGCGTACATCATCTTTAGAAATAGAACCACATAGCAGCACCCAATAACGAGTGTAGAATTCCTCATATGTCCACCTGGAGTACAGACGAGAGAGTCAGTGATGGAAGGAACTGAATTGAGAGACCTACAGTAGAGTACTTGCCTGGAGGGGTAGCCTGCGGCACTGATTCGGATGGTCTCCAAGACTCCACATGCTCGCAATTGCTGCACTGCTCGCTTTGGATCAAATCTGATATAGAGAGATGGGAAAAGGTTAATCAAACTAAAATAGACATGAATACAGAGGACATTTTATTTATTATCTTACAGAAATGGCTTTTTAAGGTCATTGGACTTTATGCAGCGGACATAATGTGGTGTGGTGTTGTTCAAGGTGTCCATCAAAAGTTGTAGGGATTGACGAAACTAGACACACAAAGACAGTATATGTAAGAAAAGGTGGAAATCTAAGACCTAAAGAGTCAAAGAATACCTTTAGGTTGACAGGTATTCTTTGAGCATGACTGGTCAAGAGTTTTCTTTAGACAGGAACAAGGAGAAGCAGCTCACCTGATAGCCCACAGTTAATTTGTGCTCTCTGTGAGCTCGCTTCCCTGAACGTAAACTCCCATTTGCATGAGAGGAGTTGGGGAGGGATCCACCTGCTGACTCCTTCTGAAACAACTCGGCAACTAGTTCTGACTGTGAAGTGTACAAACAGTCATGAGGAGGCAGAGTGAGTACAGAGCTACATTTTTCAACAGCCAAGACTTGAACTATTCAAACAATACCTGACTAGCTCTCAGTATATTGATGGGCTCCTCAAATACAGTGTCTCGGTTCTTGTCTAAGAAGCCGTCACACTCGTACTGGACCTAATTCAAAAAGCCAGCAATAATATCACAAACATTGAAAGGTTTGGTGCCATCAATTGGTGATTTTATGTTTTCTGACCATATCAGCAAAATGCACAATGATGAAGGCAGAGTTGGACATGCGTGGTTTACGAAAGTGAGGTTTGTGGTTCAGGTGTTGGTCATAAAGCTTCTGAGCCCAGTTCTCATCTGAGCCTTTAGGCATCTAGAACAGAGCGATATTGTGTTGTACACCTTGATGACATGATAAGAGGGACTACACCATGGATTACAACGTGTAGATTTCTCACTCTGCACTCTTCGTCCAGAAGATCAAGTAGGCCCAGCTGGCCTTCGATGAGCGCAATGCATGGCTGGTTATCACTGAACTCAATACGGTTCCAGGGAAGTTCCTCTCGCAGATACTCCTCCTGCTCCAGCTGAAACACGTGCTGACGAGGACAAAAAGCATATCCCAAATACATAAAACAACAGTATGAGTTGGGTCAACAAGTCAGCTAATGATAATAATAATAAATTGTTACATATATATAGTGCATTTCTGGGTACTCAAAGTGCTTTACATAGAAGGGGGGAATCTTTTCAACCACCACCACTGTGCTGCATCCACCTGGATGCTATATTGCATCAGAACACCCTCCACACACCAGCTTATTGGTGGAGAGGAGACAGAGTGATGAAGCCAATCAGAGTATGGGGATAATTAGGAGGCCATGATGGTCAGAGGCCATTGGGAACATTTGGCCAGGGTGCAGGGGTTACACCCTACTCTTTTTCGAAGGACATTCTGGGATTTTTAATAACCACAGAGTGTCAGGACCTCGGTTTAACGTCTCTTCCGAAGGATGGTACTTTTTACAGTATAGTGTCCCCATCACTATACTGGGGCGTTAGGACCCAAAAGGACCACAGGGTGAGCACCCTCTGCTGGCCTCACTAACACCTCTTCCAACAGCAACCTAGTTTTCCCAGGAGGTCTCCCATCCAGGTACTGACCAGGCTCAACCTTGCTTAGCTTCACTGGGCAGCTAGTCTTGGGCTGCAGGGGGATATGGCTGCTGACAATGATAAGTCAGGTTCTGAAAAGCTCAGTATAACCAAGAATAGGCACTCGTACAATGTACACTAGGGTGTAGGGTGACCATAATCTTCTTTTTCCCAGATATGTTCTGGCCAGGATTTACAAATTGCCAAAAATGTCCAGGTTCTAGCTTTGTTTTCCTATTGTTTTCATATTTATTGGAGATAATAGGCATGTTCGACTTAAAGCAGCACTGCACAGACCGATCGGCATATGTCATCAAAGTAGCGCGAGACTGATCGGAAAGCATAAGGAGCCATCTGCTCTCTAATGTCACTTCAAGTCAAACATATCTAATGACTAAAAAATAGTTTGACCAATAGCATGCAGGCATTGTTCTCATACCTTTTATTGTTTTAATATTTTAAATTGTTTTTAGCTTTATTTTTTGTTTTCATTTAAATGTTTAGTTTTGAAAAGTTGTATGCATTTGTCCTTTTATTTAATTTCTTCATTGTCTTAAATTTGAATATATAGTATGTATAGAGTTTTAATTTATAGTGTTAGTTACGTTTTCTTATTTGTAAGTCGCTTTGGATAAAAACCGTTTGCTAAATGACTAAAAAGTAAAAGTAAAGTAAAAAAAAAACATTGTACAATAAGCTACCCATCACAGTGTTCGAGAAGGAATTGAATGTCAAAAGGAACAAACACCCATTTTAGGCAATTTAGAAATCCCAGCCAGCACATGTCCAGGAAAAAGTGGACGTATGGTCACCCTACTAGGGTGGAGCAACCCTTCATGGACTAAGTCACTCTTTACTAGACAGAATATGTTAGATGCCTATATCTAATATCTGGAAACTTACCCTGTTGAACTGCTGTTGGAGTTTCTCGTTTGCGTAGTTAATACAGAATTGCTCAAAACTATTCCTGTCAAAAGTCTCAAACCTATAAATAATCAAAGAAAAGATTGACCAAACAATCATGCATGCACATTTTTCTTTTGTTACATACAATACAACTCTTACCCATAGATATCAAGAACTCCTATGAAAGATTTGGGCTGTTCCTGGTGCGCTCTTAAGGATGAGTTGAGCCTCTGCACTGTCCAAGTGAACAGTTGCTCATACACATGCTTAGCCAGAGCACCCCTTGCTTCATTAGCCTGCTGCCCTGTCATAGGCTTCACAAGCATTTCTCCACCCACTGCCAATCGCCTGTGGCATAGCCATTGGGCCATCTGAGCACCTTCCACCCCTAAAAGCTTGGCAAAGATGGCCAAGGAACGGTCATTGGCCTGCCAATATGATGAATAAGAAATTATGTCCATATTAGCACATGCTATTTGTTAACAAATTAGCACTGCTCTAGTTCTTCATCTATACAGAGATCAAATGTAACTCAGAAATGTGTAAAATAATAGGAAATGGTGCTTGTACATCAATGTAGCTGCGGTCCCCACCACGACCACTGGCTTGTATGTTGATATTTCCCAGATGAAGAATAGCTGCCAGTATACGAAACATCTCCATCTGCTGGTCAGGTTGCACTCCTGCAAGGGGTGAACCACACGTTTTGCAAAAAGTGTATGTTGCTTTGGCTAAATATATGGATATTTTTTAGCTTACCAAGAATAGTAAAGGCATTTCTTGTCCGCTCTAGCTCAACCACATCATCTGTGCCAGAAATACGCACATCTTGTCCTTGGTTGCTATAATGAAAGTTCTCTGCAGAATCTAGTGAGATGCAAGTAACACATTGTGTAACTGAACAAAAACAACAAATAAACATGTTTTCAGGACATCAGTTTATGCTTTACCAAGTTTGAGTGTCCTCAGCTCAGGCAAATCCCTGGAAGCACAAAGCTGGTAGAAGATGTGGTAGTTTCTCTCTTGAGCTGCCTGTTTGCGTTATGAAACAAAATTCATCTCAATAACCAAATTTGTTCATTGAATCATGAGATAATATGAAAACTATATGATTGAGCAAAAACCTGAAAAACAACTCTTGATTTCTCCAACAAGTAGGTCCTCATGTTTGCCCCAATTATATCCCCTTTACGTCCAAATCCTATCTCAATATACTTTCCAAAACGACTGCTGTTGTCGTTTCTGGTTGTTTTTGCATTACCAATTGCCTGCAAGGATTAAAATGTTACAAACATTCTCCTCCTACTTTACCAAAAAGGTCAGAAATCATGTTTCAGTACCTCCATGATGGGATTTGATGCCAGCACTTTCTCCTCCACACTGGTCTGCTGGGCCGCACCACCCACTACAGCAAAGTAGCGCATGGTGAACTTAGCAGATACAGTTTTACCTGAGCCTGATTCACCACTGATTATGATGGATTGTTTTTTCTCCTCTCTGTTATAATAAGAAACCCATATGTTTTAGTTAAAGTAATGTAAAACAGATTCCGAATGAATTTCTCTACTGTGTACTATCATAGTAGAGTGTTGGTAATATCGTGGTACTTTGATATTTAAATATTATTTAAATGGTTCTCCAAAGTAAATCACAGAATAGTATGGTATTACCACGATACATGTTCAAAAATACGGTACTATTTTGTAAGTGAACTGATCTTGTTAATTGCTTGTTCTTGACCTGATCATAGTTCGGTATGCCTCTTCAGCCACAGAAAAAATGTGTGGCTCCATATCAGCCATGTCCTGGCCGCTGTAAGCGTCAATCACTTCCTCTCCATAAATGGGCAACTGTTCATATGGATTTAACGCCACCAACACAATCCCTATTAAATATGAGAACGTTGTCTAAATGAGGTTAATGGTAAACATTCTTTACAGTAGCCAATATAACAATGAGTGATGATCTGTGTTTAGAACTTTACACCCAGTAAAATAGAGGTTATTGACCAATGGCTGTAAAATGTTGCTACTGTTTTCTGTTGAATTTAACTCACCGCAATAAGTGTAAATGCTACTGTAGTCGAGAAAGCGCACACGCAAGTTGTGAAGTACTGCCGGCTCGTGAAGGAAGGTTAGTGCTGTGAGGTCATTCTCTCCCTCCAAAATATCAGGGTTACCTAGAGGAGGAAGACCCTCTGGAGGCAACACTGTATACTCCATCTCCTTGTTTAAAAATAATAAAATAGCATATAAATGGTTTGTTACTATATCAAATAAGAGGTATTTTGTCTTGAATCGCTATACAACTGAAAGTTATGAAAAGCATTTTATGTTAATAACGTTTTGAACACTGTTTGATTAGTGGTTAGTGCAACAGGTTTGTTCTTAAAGGCTCATGGTTTCAAATCAAAATGTGTAAGTGTCATACTCTGTCATCAGTGAGTTGGATTCGTATGTGCTGGTCTCCAGGACGGTAGTCTTGAAGCAGCTGGGCAGACACCCACACAGCTTCTGGGTCTGGCACCCACACACCTGCCCCCTGAGAGACAGTAACTATATTCATACTGATCATAATCAACAGTATGTGGCAAGTCCAAAGTTTTTTATATTTGATCCTGATCTCTTGCTAAATTTGTATTGATATTACCCAAACTCTCAAGTGTCGAGTGTACTGGCACATCATTCAACTGGATTTCAAAAACAGTTCGGGAATTAATTAGTAGATGTGCTTCCTGCACCCGAACTAGATATTTGAGATCTTCAGGACTATAGAAAGTCCATTGCAGATGTGTTGGAGATAAACTGTGCATGAAGATGGCTTTAAAGGGGGAAAACTGGACATTGCATTCTACAGACTTGATTATGATTGTCAAGATATGGATACCAAGGAAATTGATTCAATATTCTGTGTTACACAACCGACTCATGTGCTTGAGTGATTGCCTGTCCCACCCCAGTGACATTATTTCTCCTCCATCAGCATAAAAACACTCACTGCCCCATTAAACATTAACACCAGCCGGTCTGCTCTGACAGTAAAAATAATACAGATCCAGAAGCACAACGCTAAACAAAATCAAACTCTATCTATCTATGAACAACACTAAACAAAATCAAACTCCATCTATCTATCTATCTATGAACAACACT
Source organism: Oxygymnocypris stewartii (assembly GCA_003573665.1). Taxonomy (NCBI): domain Eukaryota; kingdom Metazoa; phylum Chordata; class Actinopteri; order Cypriniformes; family Cyprinidae; genus Oxygymnocypris; species Oxygymnocypris stewartii. The sequence continues at coordinate 2,170,702 of QVTF01003285.1, forward strand.
AAACAAAATCAAACTCCATCTATCTATCTATATATTTATGAACAACACTAAACAAAATCAAACTCCATCTATCTATCTATCTATGAACAACACTAAACAAAATCAAACTCCATCTATCTATCTATCTATGAACAACACTAAACAAAATCAAACTCCATCTATCTATCTATCTATGAACAACACTAAACAAAATCAAACTTCATCTATCTATCTATCTATGAACAACACTAAACAAAATCAAACTTCATCTATCTATCTATCTATGAACAACACTAAACAAAATCAAACTCCATCTATCTATCTATCTATGAACAACACTAAACAAAATCAAACTTCATCTATCTATCTATCTATGAACAACACTAAACAAAATCAAACTTCATCTATCTATCTATCTATCTATGAACAACACTAAACAAAATCAAACTTCATCTATCTATCTATCTATGAACAACACTAAACAAAATCAAACTCCATCTATCTATCTATCTATGAACAACACTAAACAAAATCAAACTCCATCTATCTATCTATCTATCTATGAACAACACTAAACAAAATCAAACTTCATCTATCTATCTATCTATGAACAACACTAAACAAAATCAAACTCCATCTATCTATCTATCTATGAACAACACTAAACAAAATCAAACTCCATCTATCTATCTATCTATGAACAACACTAAACAAAATCAAACTTCATCTATCTATCTATCTATGAACAACACTAAACAAAATCAAACTCCATCTATCTATCTATCTATGAACAACACTAAACAAAATCAAACTCCATCTATCTATCTATCTATGAACAACACTAAACAAAATCAAACTTCATCTATCTATCTATGAACAACACTAAACAAAATCAAACTTCATCTATCTATCTATCTATGAACAACACTAAACAAAATCAAACTCCATCTATCTATCTCTATCTATCTATCTATCTATCTAAAAAATAGATACTAAAAGTTAGTGTACGCACTTACCTTTGTGTAGAGCTCTGTGGTCGCCATCTAGCCAGAAAGTTAATTTCTGCTTCGATAACTCAAAGGAAACCTTACTACAACTTCAGCTGTTCTTTTAATTTTCAGCTGTTCTTTTAATTTGAGCGAGTGACTGGCCCGTGCCCTTTGGTCTCTTAGAGATTCAGGTATCATAACCGTAATGGTAAGTTAACAGTTAATCCTCCAGCTAAGAGAGGGACATTTAAAACAGCCCTGGATCTGAACCAAACTCTCTACGCAGCTTAAAGTAGTGCAAACAAATGGATAGCACATAAATGATATGTGCTATCTGTAATAATAATTATTCTGTCAAGTACAACATCTGTAGGATAATCGAAGAAAGAAACAGCCTTAATATTCAACAAAAGAACATTTTATTTTGAGAAATCAGTGCTGCCGTGGGCAATGAACGAAGCATTTTTTAAAAACATAGTTTTCGCCCCGTAACACATTTAATTAGGTTGCTTATCACAGGACGATGTTTACACATCACTTTATATGAATCACGCTTCACATTTTATGAATCACCATTCACATTTGAATTTCAGGTTCAGACTGTGGAAATGTTATGCAGTGTCATGTATGAATAGCTTATAAAGAACAAAACCGGCTGTTTTAACAAGCACCAGATGAGTTTAAAACATAACATTTGAAGTAAAACAAAGCCATACCTGCACATTATTGTTTTTATGCTAATATGTTTATCAATGCCTCCCCAGTAAAACATTTGGCCTGTGAAACTGAATTTAAACAGCATAATACTGATTTGCACCTTAGTTTGATTAACAAAGAGGGTAAAATATAGTGAAAATAAGAGAGAAGGTCAATATTTTTGCACAAACATGTACCTTCCTCTCTTTGACAGAGCTTTAAACATTTTTAGTCACAGAGAATAATCAACTTATCAGTTTAGGTCAGCTGTGACGAAGTATAGCACCCACTAGAACTAGAGGACTGTATTTTTTGACTTGATTGTCATCTCCCTATCAAATCCAAAACCTCTCAAAAAAACATTTAATGCAGAAGGCAGTTCAACTGCTGAACTTTTCTAACATTTTGTTCTTTTAGAAAAATGTTTGACAAATAAAAAAATAATGAAAATGAAACAGAAAAATGTCTGAAAATCGAGCCAACAGTCTCAGAGCGATCCCAACTGAGCGGCGAACATGGATGGATATTCAGCGAAGCTGGGAGATCACGGTAACGTGGTGTGTTGATCTACAAGCGCCTGGTTGGGTTGGGAATTCAGACACGTTTGAATGCCCTGTCAAAAAAAAAAAAAAAAAAGAGGCATTTTGGTGACTATTTCCTTTAGGAAACGACAGCAGAAATACTGTCATTTTTCTTCAGCTATTTGCTTACCTTTGTTATACTTCCTGTTTATCATCATTACAATTCCCCTCCTGTTTAAGTGCGTCACCCTCACTAGTCGTTTCCTCCACGTGAGCCAACATGTCGGCCATCAAAGCCTCCTCTAGTCGCTTTCGCACGCTGTACACCAGCTCCTCTTGCTTTCTGTGAGCATAACATTCAACTGTATCATTGTACTTACATGAATTTACTCACACATATAATGCACTGGTCAAAAGTTTGGACACATTGCATATATTTTGCTCATCAAGCCTTCATTTACTTGATCAAAAATACAGAAAAACTGTAATATTGTGTTATTACAGTATTATTGCTGGTATTACAATTTAAAATAATGGTTTTCTGATGTAATATACTTTCAAATATAATGTATTTCTGTGATCAAATCTTAATTTTGAATTAACGCTCAAATCAAGAATTAACGACCATTTCTACAGCCATCGCAAAGATACAGCAGAGAAAGATCGAGAGCGTTTATTACCTCAGCAGCGACCAGTCTCGCATTCTCGCATCTGCAGCGCTTATTTAGATCTTTAGCGTTAGATCTTTCCTATTCTTGGAACACAATTACTGCTTAACGTTGATTCAGTATTAGGCTACACTTAATGAAAAAAATAAAAATAAATCCCACACAAGACTTCAGCAATACAATGACATAGCCGCTTAAATTAAACATAAAACTTTTATTAACAGAACAAATAAGACATAACCGCGTTGTAACAAATAAATAAAAGGTTTTCGGATTTTCCCATTACTTCAAATGAATGCTAGTTTGTCTCATTATTAATAATAATCATAATTAAAAAGTACAATGACAAATTCTAAACTTTGCACTTTTATTAACAATATAAATAAGGGAAATATGTTTTACCTGCATTGTATCACAAATAAATAAACAGTCTTTGGATTTCCCCTTTCTTTAAAACGATTGTAGTTTGGGGTTCATTATTAGCGTATTAATTAAACACATCAGCCATAAAATAGTACAATGGCAAATTTGCATAGGCTAACTTGTATTAACAAAATGAATAAAATGACGGATATGGCCTATTCCCTCTTTTAGGTATTTTCCCTCTTTTAAAACAAATGCGTTGTGGTTCATTATTTTATTTATTTTTAATTAAAACAGAAACAAAAAAGACAAACTTGCTTATATTAATCAAAGAAATTAGCTTTTATTAACAAAAATTGTGGTTTTGGATCAGTGTCTCGCATCACTCTTGTCACGTGACGCCCGCCGCCCCCCCCCCCCCCCGGCTATGTATACAGTGCATCATTCAGAGGGCTGAAGTACCTGATATCCTCGTCTGTGACGATGAAGGCCTTGCAGAGAGGCTGAGCCGTGTTGAGCCACACGCCGGGGTTCTTCTCCACAGCGGCGGACAGCTGGCCCGTGATGGGAGCCGCACTGGTGTGAAGAGCACTGGCAATAGCTGACAACAGGGTCTTATCTGTGCAGCCAGGGCCCACTCCTTTAGTGAGGTGAAATATTATCAAATTATTAGCATCCTTTCATTTCATCTTTTACACATTTTAGATATCCTATTATGATGCTACAAGAAATAAATGCAAATAAATTAATACTTTTGTTCTGCAAGGACATGTTAAATTGACAAAAGTGAGAGTAAAGATATTTGTACGGTTAGAAAAGATTTGTTTTCAAATAAATAGTCTTCTTTTGAACTTTCTATTCATTAAAGAATCCTGGGGAAAAAGTATGGTTTTCATCTGTTTTTAATACTGATAATAAGATCTTTTTGAGCAGCAAATCAGCATATTAGAATGATTTCTGAAGGATCATGTGACACTGAAGACTGGAGTAATGATGCTGAACATTCAGCTTTGCATTACAGGAGTAAATTACTCAATTATTCAAACAGAAAACAGTTATATTAAATAGTAATATGTCACAATATTGCTGTAGTTTTGATCAAATAAATGTAGCCTTGGTGAGCATATCAGACCTCTTTCCAAAACATCAAAAAATCTTACCGACCCCAAGGTTTTGAAAGGTGTATTTTTTTCAATAAAATAAAAATGTATTTAAAATCCTTTATTCTTAATTAATTAATCATTCTTAATACATTTTATATTTTTTTGTTTATTAAAATAAAATGTAAAGCAAATTTTAACTCTTTGTAAAGTTCTCTGCACGTGTACAATTTTTGTGTGAGTGTGTTTAGTGCTTTTATTTTGACATGACCACATTGTCTTTTATTTTGAAATGATCAACAGTTGAATGGAGTGTGTTTCATGTTAAACAGTTGAATGGAGTGTGTTTCATGTTAAACAGTTGAATGGAGTGTGTTTCATGTTAAACCGTTGAATGGAGTGTGTTTCATGTTAAACAGTTGAATGGAGTGTGTTTCATGTTAGTGAACTAATTCTGGAGTATAGATATCCCTCTGTTTGGCCTTGTCTGCTGTTGTTTATGTACTGCTGTTGTTTCCTAATCTTATTTTCTTCAGATTTCACAAAGAATATTGAGTTTCATTTATTCTTGATTAAAATAAACACACTTCATCTCGCCCAGATGTACCTTGTAAGCCTTTGGGGAGCTCCATTGTTTTCACCAACTCCTCTGCTATGTCAAAGGCATTGAGGCCACTCAACTTCTTCTCCCAAAAAAGCTGTAGATGATAAGTATATTAGCATTGTGCCACTGATAAAATACTGTTATTGCTAAATAAAAGCTAGATTAGATGAGTGTTACCTGTCTGGGCTGGTCAATGGCCTTCTGTGGGTCTGTTTTAACCTTATTGCTGGGGTGGTTGGTGACTTTTGTGACAGGTTGTTTGAAGATGGAGGCCGTCTGTCGTACCGGGAGGGATGTATTCAGGTCAGGTTTACCCTGTTAAAGATGTAACACACCTTATTACCGTGACTACTGGAATTTCTGGTGTTTTACTGGATATTGTTGCAGATAGACCAGCTTGAGCAGTAAAACAGGCTTGAAATAGCCTTAAAGAAATACTTCACCCAAAAAGACAATGTGCTTGTCATGTACTCACCCTAAGGCTATCCAAGATGTAGACGAGCTACCTTTTTAGCATTACATCACTTTCTCACAGATGGACCCTCTTCATTTTAAATGGGTGCCGTCAGAAGGAGACTAAACCGCTTATAAAAGTATCATGAGTAATCCACATGACTAGAGTCCGTCAATTAACATCTTGTGAACTGAAAAGCTGCGTGTTTTTGAAAAACGTATCCATCATTGAGCCATTTTAACTTTAAAGTGTCACTTCTGGTTGAAATTTGAGTCCGTAATTCATAATAACACTTCCTCCAGTGAAAAAGCCCATCCCCTGTTGTCTTCTTACATCGACATATTTGTTTAGAATCGTTTTGGGCTGGTTTATAAACAGTGCATATTTCTCTCCTGATTCAGACGAGATGCCATGTTCAACGGAGAAAGCAATGTTATAAATAGAAGACTCGTATTTTAGCTGGAAACAACGGTTTGATATTAATAACATCTTTAGGATGGATTTGTTATTACAAACGCACTGCTTTTGCTTCACAAGACGTTAATTGATGGACTGGAGTCGAGTGGATTATTGTGATGTTTTTATCAGCTGTTCAGACTCTCATTCTGACGGCACCCATTCACTGCAGAGGATCCAATGGTGAGCAAGTGATGTGATGCTAAATTTCTCCAAATCTGTTCTGATGAAGAAACAAAACTTTTTTTGGCAAAGTTTGATTTTGGGGTGAAATATTCCTTTAATTTGTTTTAAATGCCATATATTTCTTCGCAATGAATCCCTCTGCAGTTAGAAATCTAGGACGATGAACAGGTTATTCTGAAAATGAAAATATTTGTTCTAATAACTTTTATCAAATGACAATTTGTTCAGCCTCTGCAGTCCTCTCACCTTAGTCTGGCTATTGTTGTCATATCGGGGTCTCTGTCTGTTCTTGTTCAGTTTGCTCATGAGCATCTTGCCTGTGCGGAAATCAAAGGAGCTGAGATCCATGGAGTTGCCAAGGTAACGGGCCAATTGAGGCTTGCTCCGGAACTTCTTCCCAGTGGGGCTGGCGAGGGGGAGCAAAATAGGACACATCTCAGAGACTTGATAAACCCGTATGTTGCACATTTGGAAAGAGAATGGGTTATGGTGACGGCAGTTGCATACGGATATTAACACACAATATACACAAACAATGACATGCAATGCCTAACTTAGAAAGAATTTGGATAAATCCCAAGCCTGTGATAACAAAATGACAATGTTATTAGACCATGAATACTGTGAGGACCAGAACGCTTTCTGCCTCTTAACACTGACAAGTATGACGGCATTAAAATCACATTCAAAATGTCATTTTAATGCTTAAAACACATGAATTGATGAATTTTGAATGCAAATACCTGTTCATTAAATATATAATTGAATATAATATAATTAAAACGTAATATTACTTATTTAATATAGCATATTTGAGCAGTAAAAAACCTATGCTTGATTTATTCTCACTTTTAAACACATGAATGAATACAATCCTGTACTCTGTCTAGGGTTTTCAAACACTTTTAACAAGCTCTGTAAGCTGTCCTTGTCAATCTTCTCTGCCAAATGTTCACATTTGTTTCACATAGTTTGAGATAATAGTAATACTGTTTGTCTAGATCTCAGTTGACGTTCTGCCTCTGAAACAAACAGTCCTTTAAATCACGATCCTCTGTTAAAAGTTAGTTGACACAAAGATGAGTTCCCTGAATACTCTGCATGATGAAGATTGTGTGCTTGTTTCAAGTTCATGCACAAATCTGGACAAACTTTTTTGGTTTTAGTCGATGGCTCTTCAAGCTTGTCAAGGCGTGCAAACATGTAACAACATAGATTTTTTTTAATTGATTAAGTAATACGATACCACAAACTATACAAACGACCTGTCTCCCCCCTCTCCCGCCTCTGTTCTTCCTCTTCTTCCTCACCTCTGCTAAAAAAAGAACAGCCGTGTCTATTTATGACATGTTGTTGACTGGGAATCCTCGGAAAATAGGTTTATTCAGGCCATAAGACATACATCATTTGTTCAACTTAACAGTTGATAATATCAATGGAATAGAGATACAAGCAAATCACTTTTGGTTCTTCAGGTGCCACAAATGGTGTAAAAAGCAAACATTTTGCATAAAAACTCGGTCAACTGTGAATGTAAACAAATGCATTACTAGACATATTGGCATTCACAAAATGAGACAATTTGTTAAATTTACCCACTGAATAGAGATACAAACGAAAACATTTTTAGCTGGTTCTTTTGAATTCTTCTGCGAAAACAATTCTGTTAGGTTGGTGAATCATAATGAAACGATGCAAATTTCACACATTTCTTCACATAACTTAGCATTTTCACATAATTTTCAAACCAGTTTGAAAATTAATTTGGCACGAAAAAAAGTTTTCAGACCGAAAATGCAAACAAACGTAAAGTTCTCAAATGAACTGAGCTGATGAATCAATACAACTTCTTTCGACGGTCACAATTTTGTTAAAACGAATCTGAACGAAACGAATCTCTGTACTCAGTAACACATGGCTTTCCCTCCTCAATCCCAGCACTCCCAATTTTCACTCCATGAGACTGTCCATATCTGACACGCTTATTATCTAATATTTTACTAAATCATAGCTACAAAAGACCTACATGTAGCAGTCCAGTGTCTATTTTCAATAACGTTGCTTTGTCACTTTGCAGAACGTTCCGCCGTATCGTAGCCTCATCACTTTGGGCTCTTCTGCCGAATATAAGATTCATCCGCTTGGGAAATAGTCTACACTTATACCTTGTGCATCATACAGATGTCATAACCCTGTAGCGGCACTCGTGGTATAATACATGTATGCGTATTTTCGTTGCAGACAATGCTGCAATTCCTGTGTTGTGCCCAATTCTGACCCCTGCCAAATTATTACCCCCCTAGTATTGGTAGGTTTGGGGTTAGGTGTGGGGGAGGGGTTATGATTAGGCAATCTGATAGCGATTTTAACGAGAGGGTAATAATTTGGGGGGGGGGGGTCGATAATGGGCACAACACCGGCATCTCTTTGTTATGTTACCACAGTATCATATTTTGCGTAACCTCGACCGATTGTGAATGTAAACAAATGCTTTACCAGTAAAACCGGAGACATAACGTTAGGTATATATATCTTTTTTATCGAGAACCTGAATGAAAGACTACTGTTGGTAAAAACTAGACTTACGTATGTTATGAACACCGCGCGCTAAAATGACAATTGCGGAACACACCAGATGCTGCACCTGGTCCAGCGCGACGTTAAAACAATGTTAAATAAACAGTTTATTTAGCAAAGCTTTAGCTTTTTCATGTTAAGACAAAACACGCTTCCAAATACTTCATTTTATCTGTTCATGTATGTAGCCGTGCAGGCCGCTGTGTTACTCTAATACATGAATTAGTTTATCATACGCTATGCGCGTTTCTTTCTTTAAGACCACCGCCGATTGAAAGCACTGCGCAAACTAGTAACATTAACGTTAGCCCCGGCAAAGCGGAGACTGCTCGACTCAAATGAACAAAAGCGACCGCTTTGCTCGTAAACCAGCATGACTATGAATGCAGATGTGACTCGTGGTTTAATACGTTTGCGATATTAAGCCGGTTATACTTACTCGTTTTTCTCCATCGCGCATTCTCTGTTGGTGTCGCCTTTTTTGTGAATGTTAAATCCCCCTCTCTTCCTCTATACTTTCACTCCCCTCCCCCTTCAATGAGACAAATGAAAGACATTATGCCCGATTAGGGTTGACTTAACGAGACAAAGCCCTGCGGCAGTCGGGTAACCCAAAACCACATGATGACAATACAATGCGCCGTTTTGTTTCATGTTGCAAAGATTTGTCGCGTTATTTAATCGAAGAAAATGTATTTTCATATTATACAGGTCATTTTACTTATGTTTTAGGCTCTGTGAATTAGTTTTGTTTGTTGCTTACAAAAAAAAATACCATTGTAACAACAGTTACCGATTTACTGCTGCTGTAAAACCGTAATTTCGGTTGTCCTTCAAAACCATTTAAGATTGTATCATATTATTTCTATTTTTTTTCTAAACTGCAGTTCACTACTTGTCCTCTAGGTTCCTGTTTCATAAATTGTAAAGTTTCTTTTGAGGATTCTGGGTCTTTTGTGTGAGGGGCATTTTGGCGGAAACCATGCTTCCCATGGTAACATTTTGTATGGGTAAGAAGCCTCCTCAAAGAGGCGCTGATTTCCATCAACATGAAATCTAGTGCACAATCTATTAAGTAGAAAAAGGAATATGTAAAAACTGTCGCATTAATTATATTCCACTAGCCTAAATAAATGTCATGACACATGCATAGAGAAACATTACCATTTATTCACAAAAGTAACTCAATATAACACTTGCAGGTATCTTGTATGCTCATTGTGCAAACTCAAGCTGAGTGATGTGTCAAGCATAAAACAAAACCATTCCCAACTCGCTGTACAGGCAACAACTTGTTAGCAAGACATGCTAGTCTGATTTACACATAAACATCCCGTCGAACCCATTAGGACATGATATTATCAACACATAAATAAAGTCTTAAAGTGACAGATAATCCTCTTCGGTCTTTATGGCTGAATGTCGCATCTCCAGCGTCGCCTACTGGCTAGTCAAAGCATCAGCTGTAATTGATCCCTGTTAAAGTGCACAGAAACCGATATCCATAGATCCATAGAAGCTGGACTACTTTTAGTCGTCCTTCTTGAATTTGCCTCTAATGTAGGGGACATAATCCAGAATCAGCCGCCAGTCTGTAAAATAGACAACAGCCAGCCCACTAACTGTACCCCATCCGACCAGCGTGGGAACCCTGAAGAAGAAAAACAATGTCTAAAATAACTTTCAAAAACTTAATAGCATGCAATTCTAGAATTATAACAGTGGAAACACATGATGAATGCCAGATTATATACTGCTGGACTCTGTTCTACTTAACTGTTTATTAAATTAAGGATGAACTTACCACGTTCTGGCAATGGAGACATGTCTGGGTCCGAAACGCTTTATTATTTTTTGCATCATATCACTAACTTGTTTTCTCTGTTCGGTTCATTAGGTAAACACGTTCAAATGGCTGATTCAGGACCCCGGGCTGCCCGTTTTGGCCTGATAGAAAATTCTGGAACAGTGGAGACTGTATTTGCATAAAACAGAAACGTAGAGTGTGAATAACAGACAACATCAAAAACTAAAAAAAATTCAATGAAAATGGCATAAAATGCTGGTGATGTGTAATTGATAAAAGATCGTAAGAGAGAGAGAACAGCAACAAATTATTATTAATATGTAAGCCCTTTTTACCGTGTCCAGGATTTTATACTTGGGGGGGTGTAAGAGCAGATAGGGCTGAGAACTAGGCTTGTAGGCCACCCCCAAAGTCCAGCTTTGTGAATATTCCTATCGAATTCTCGGTTACATAAAACCAGTGAAATATGATTTTCAAACTCATGCTGATGAAAACAAAACGATCACGTTGACAGAAGTTTGCAAAGCGCGTGCATAAGACGCACCTTGCCGCAAGCGCGCGATCTCCCTACATTATTGCAAATATGTTTTAGTGAGATTCACACAAACATAATCTGTTTTGTCTGACATGAACACTTAGATAATGTTTGGGGAATATTTTATGTGTAACATTATATTCTATCCATGCATTACAGTAGGTCCAAGGTCTCAATGTTAATTAAAAGAAAAGACGGAATAATTCGCTGCTCTTGATTAAACTACTGTTTAATTGCATCTTTGTTCTTATTTTTAGTAAGAGAGATCAAATAACAATAGCTATGTTGTGATTAATAAATAATACAGTAATTAAGAAAAGAATAGGAGGGTTAGTTGGTGATTTTGCTTTGGAATCTTCAGAAAAGTTAAACATAATTCATACAATATAAGTCATACATTTTGAAGATATTTTAATGGAGATTGAAAATCAAAAGAACTCATTTTAGATGAACTCATTTTACACAACGCACGTAAGACTGTACCTTTTAGTAGGGAATGACAAACCACATTTAAAAAATAAAGAAAAATGCTCATTCTGACTCATTTTGCCAGCACGGGTCACAATGTATTCCCTAGCACTAACCCTCACCGAAAACTTTGTTAATCAGGGGTGAAAAAAGATGCCCCTCTCCTCTCCCATTATTCCATACCACAAAAAACATTGCCATATTAAACAGTTTTTTTTACAGTTCTCTAAATTATTCATATTTTATATATATTTACTCAAAAATATATATAAAATATATATTTTTATTTTATTTAATGTAGATATTTCATGGAAAATATGCCATGCGAGACGAAGATTTCTGCCGTCTGGTTGAAAAACACTTGATATTACCACTATGTCTAGTAGAAGGCTGCAGAGGATCACTCATTGGTCCACACATTTTGCCATTTCTAATACAGTTAGTTCCACTGTTTGCTTTAGGATTTATATCTAGACATTTAAAAAAATATATATAACATGATAAACACCTTTTGTCAAAGTGTAGCACTGTTTTGTACTAACGGATAAATAACATGAAGAGTTTTTAAAAACTTGTGATCACGAGAAATGACCTATTTTGAATGAAAACATCTTCTACGGAATGGGACTAGTTGAGCTGTACTCATTTTAATGCATTGTTTTCCTCTCTTTGTCTTTTTTCTGTTCTGCACCCCAGAACATTTCCCTCCTCTATTCATTTTATTTATCATAATATCAAATAAGTGACTGATGCTCACTTGACACAATTTCATTTTAGAAAAAAGAAAAGAAAAACTTCTTTCACCTTTGTTTATTTGTAACAGGCAGTGTTGGGAAGGTTACTTTGGAAATCTAATAGGTCACAGATTAAAAGTTACCCTACTTAAAATGTAATAAGTAGTGTAACTTTTCAATTACTTTATTAAAGTAAAGTAACTGATTACATTTGATTACTTTTCTACATTTCTAATGTTTTCAACTGTTAATCACGTTCAAGCCAGGCAGGGTTAACCTTACAGTAGTGCTCAACACTGATTACTGCCAGACTTTCAAAATCTTTCCTCACTTGAATTAAGATTATAATATTTAAATCTATAATATATTACATTGGATGCAAAATATCTTCATTTGCATATAAATGTGTCTTAGCAATGTGTGGATACAACCACCCTACAATGGTACAAATGCACTGCTTTATTAATCCCCCAAAAGCCCAAACCTTCTTAATTATCAAGCCATTTTGATTTTGTAGTGAATAACCAGCACTCTCTTCCACCTTCAATACAACGACTGAGGTGAGACTCTTCAGCATGGCACCGAACCCCCGATTGTTCACTGGGCGCCACAGCAAAAATGGTTCCCCACTGCTCTGGGTGTGTTCACGGTGTGTTTGTTCATTGCTGTGTGTGTGTGTGTACTTTGGATGGGTTAAATGCAGAGCACAAATTCAGAGCATGGGTCACAATATCTGGCCACACGTCACTTCACTTTCACTAAATTTGTTTATGTCTGGATGTGCAAATATTTTACTCCAGTCAGCTTTTTGAATGAGAGACAATTCAAAGCAAGTTTCGTTAAAGTTAAAACTAAAGGATGGATCGGTACTCATTGTTCATGATCCAGCTGCACCTCAAGAAGAAGTCAGTCTCCCAATTTATATTTTTTATGATTATCTGCAAATCACCTTTGCTCTTCCATAGAAGAGCGGGGCGAGTGAGCAGAGCTCATTAGCATGTAAAGAGATATGCACCGAAACGAATCACTGTGTTCTTTTACACGCCCACCGAGACCATTTCAAGACTACCCTAAAGAATCATACCAACTTGTGGAAAATGGGCATCCGATGTCCCCTTTGAAGCACAGCCACCTCAAAATCAGACTTACTTTAAAATCATTCTGAGGTTAAATACAGATTTAAAATCATAACAAGAAATAGGTTAATAGCTATGATACTGATTTTGAAATCAAATATTTGCATAGCTATGACATGAAACACTGGAATTTAATGATTCCTTAGAAAAAAACAGTTAATCTTAAAAAAGCATATACATAAACCCATATAGGAAATACAAGACTTATCGGAAAAGCATGTTATAAACTCCTGAAACATTGGGGTTTCATATTTTAGAGCAGTGACTGCAATTTATGAAAGAAATCAGTTAAATAAGTTTGTGGGAGTGTGTGTGAAAATCAGATGTAACCACCTTTGTAATCCTTAACATTTTCATAAGTAACTGTAATTTAATTACACATATTTTCTTAGTAACTGTAACTAATCACAATTACTTTTATTTTGTAATTAAATTATGTAACGTAGATTTTCACAGCAAGATTTTGGCAAAATGTAGGCCTATAGCTAATCAGAATCATGGGTTCGAATCGATCTCATAGCCCATGAACAAGACAAAAATGTAGGTCTCTGTTAATTGCATTGCGGTTTGCTTTGGATAAAGTAAATGTAGCTTCAACGTAAGAGCCCTTGAGCAGACCTGATAAGACAAAGAAGAGCTATTTGTTAGGTTATTTCTTTTCTTTTAGAGGTGCATTAAATGATTTACCAAGCTGTTATCAGCATTAAGACGTTAAAACCCTGTCATTGTAGCGTTTTGAAGCTCAAATTTTTGTTTGAAAGTCTTTAAATGACTACATTTTAATCAGTTATTTTATCAATTATTTAGTCAGATACAGATAGAGAAGCACAATAAGATTACATTTATTTGAACACATTTGTGAGAGCGCGATTGTGCAACGTCTCTCTACTGGTGAAGCTCAGAAGCTGTTTTAATTATTTGTCCATTACCTGTGCATCGCCGTTTTCATAACCTTCACCTTCTGTATGATTTTAGTGATAGGCTACATCAGTGTCAAGCTAGATAATCGCATCAATTTTTGATAAAATGCAGCTATATTATGAGCTGTTGGCATTAATTGTGCTCTTGATGGAGCGCTCTCGGAGTGAATGAAAACTACAACTCCCGACTTTCAAAAAATCCTCGCTTCAGTCATTACTCTGGTTTGGGGTGGCAAAGCTCATTTTTAGGGTGGCAACTATGCCCCTGACCCTATAGCCCTTTTAATTTTCGCTCATTTTATTAAATTCAGTTATTTATACACATGCTCCTACTCTAATGCAAATATTGTTGTTTGTATTTTGTTTGTACATGAAAAAAATTTAAATAAAAAAAAAAGACAGCAAGATCTTGTTAAAATAGTCACCTCCAGTCTGGACTTTTTATCAGTCCACCTACAAAAAATAGTGTATCAATTACCTGGCTACTAATGAGAAATAACTAGTCTAGAAGAAATAATCAAATTTCGATGTAGACTATGTGGCATCTTTGAAATCAATTCGTTTTTTTGTAATGCTTGGTTTAAAGGCCCGTTCACCCCAATGACTGTAAAGTTTATAAATAATCAAATTATATTTGATGATAACAACAGACAAGAAAAAGTTCTTATAGCGATTCTAGCTCAGTCGATGAACGATAAAAATAAAAACATTGGGAAGAATCTCAAAAAACAAGGCATTTTAAGCGGCAGATGAAATGACGTAACTGCATCGCACACTTTTTACAAACGGACCATTGCTGTGTGAACCGTTAATATAATTGTCATTCTCTTGGTCTGAATCATAGACTGTAAAAAAGATGGACGACTTCCACTTCAGAAAAGTTAAGCAAATACATCTCAGTACGGCTGCTGCCATCTTGAGTAAATTACGTCATTTGGAGCAAGAGTCTGCGCAGTAGAGGTTCGTTTGGAGCCAGTCTTCGCAGTAGTATCGTGTGGTGGAGCAGCAGTATAAAACTCCCGCCCAAACTCCCGCAGACCCAATCAACCATAACGAGACGCCCCGTTTTTACAGCATCAAATTACTCGTTAAAATCAAACTTATCACAAAAACAAACAATTGAACATATTCCAGTGTGATAACTACTTTAAATACTAAAACATATTGCGAAAAATTGTATTGGAGGTGTAATATTTGTTTTTATTTCGACTCAAGTCCCATTCGTTTACATGAACAGGGCGGGGTTTATGACCTGTACTGCAGCCAGCCACCAGGGGGCGATCAAAGAGCCCGTAGCTTCACTTTTAAGGACGAGTGAGACACACCCGGTCTGAATGGGCATTATTTATCTTTGCTCCAAGCATTTCTTGGCAAGGACAAGAAATGGTAAGACTTTTATTACAATGTTTTCTTTTATTTAACTCATGTGGAGGTATACAAGATCCAAAGCAAGACATTGAAAAAAATGTATAATTTTGTTATTAGAAATGGCACATTTATTGCTACATTACTGTTATATACAGGACAGTTCTCAATACCTACTTTATATATATATTTATAAAAACGAAGACAAAAAAATGATAATGACAAAAACCAGAGGCACTCTGAAGACACAACAGCAGTATTGTTCATGTCCCTACTGCAACTGCAAGACACCAGGTTCTGTCAAATTCACCTCTTAATTTTGATGGAAATTATGGGCAGCGATCTTACTTCGGCACACACCGATTCATTCAAAATGTTCGCTTCAGTTGAACATTCAATGCTTTAGGGAGAAAAATAAAGGAATTATAGACAGGAGAATCTCTGATGACACGACAACTCTCCTTCAGCATTAATCAGGAGGCAAAACCAAGTCCAGCACTCAAATATTTGATGGATATTATCAATATGAACATGACGGTATCAGCTGGATAAATTGAGAATTACTCATAACAGTCGAGTGTTTCTGGCCCCCATCTGATGAATCGACAAAGATCCTTCAGTTTTCTCATGTGCTTCACAGATCACAGGAGGCTAGCATCTTGAAAGCAAAAAACTAATTCCAACCTACTCAAGCCAAAGATGACAGGAACGAGAATCCTAAAATTGCCAAAAAGGTGCACACACACACACACACAATAATGAGGATGAAAGACTACTGTGCTTCTAAATTGCAGATTAAATACTACACAGATGCTTCCAGAAAGAAAAGAAAAACAAAACCAAAAAGGTGGATGAGACATTTTTGCATTTCGAAATAAAACAAATGGTCAAGTTTACAATGAAATGAAGTTTAGGCACTGACAAGGCATCACTCTCAAAAATGACAGTCTTGAGAATAAGAAGGCCACGTTATATAAATGTTTAACAACTTTTAATCTTTATCAAGAATTGATATTATGCTTCCATTATATTTTAGGACAACCTAAATTCAGTATCCCCCTTAAAGTGAAATGTTATTACTCATAAATCATATCCATTGTGGACACTGCGACAATTACACAGGTTATAACACCATTTGTTTTCCTACAAACCATCGGGGAACATTATCTCACGCACATGACGAAAAATTGAGACGTACACCATGAAATGACAATATGAATCAACAAAACTCACAGTAAGCCAGTCTGATGGAGACGTGAGCGTGTGTACATTTGAATACTACATTCAAACAGGTTGCATTATGTGCATTGGCGAGACTGAAATGATGGTGAACGTTGCTTACGCACTACACCGTTGCCTAAGAACACTTCTAGTGACGAACAGTTCCCTGAAATCAGGAAACTATCGCGAGGCTTTGAACCTCGACGCTCCAGCAACCATCACTTTCAATTCTCCTCATCACTGAGCTATCATGGGGCGTAATGAACCTGGGATAAAATGAACCATGGGTCGCCTCGCCCAAACCTTACGTTTCTGAAAATATACGCAGGGTTTTTCTTGAAATCGTACGATGTGTCTCTTGAGCGTTCACTTGCGCTATAGACTCTACACTTCAAACTAATATGTTTTTGTTATGTAGAAATCTACAATGTATAGACTAACAAAAATATATATATATTTATATATATTCTTACATTTTTTCTCAAATCAAAATAATATCCATTACATATGTGTGAAGTGGACATGTGTACGCTTTCAGACTTTTGGCAACAATGGGTCGATGCGAGCGAGTGATGATTGAACGTATTCTGGCGAAAAAAATAAATAAAGGAAAGAAGTGAAAGGTCAACTTGGCAATTTTGTGCTTGGGCACGCAATGGAATCCAAGCGTTGTTGTCATAGTAACAGAAGCTCACACTCCTTGATGCGCTTTCTTCCGATTGGCTGAACTAGTCAATGGAATCATGAATGCTGATGATGCGTGATGTTTCCAAGAAGATGAAACAGTCTGGAGAGCTGCGATGGCCCGTGTGCTTTTCTCTCGTTCCGAAAGAGCCCTGGCTCAAAGAGCAGAGGCATGCTGGGATATACCGTCCTCAAAAGCACCACAGGTTCACCCCACTTCTCATGGGGTTTGGTTACACAACGCACGTAAGACTGTACCTTTCAGTAGGGAATGACAAACCACATTTAAAAAATAAAGAAAAATTGCTCATATACAAGCAACTCCCAAACTTTTTTTGTTCCACACAAGTAAGCAGTTTGCATCTTATATAAAACGTAACAATTAGGCACAAATCCACGATTAAATTGACGTCCGTCTCGTCTCTCGATCAAAACTCTCTGAAGTGGAAAAACAAACGTCATTTGTGGTCAGAACTTGTCTATTCCTAGGATCATTGTTGTAAGGAAGCAGAAAAATACAAAATGACTTGAGAAAGAGTTCTTCACATTTGTGCTGGTAGTTGCGGTCTGGAGTGATCACGGACTAAATCTGCTGTGTCAGTTTTGGCGGGTCGGTTCTTGTGTCTGAAAAGTTTTGGAGTGTGCATCTCTGATTTCGTGGATGATATGCTTTCCGTGTCACTATATGCACAGAGAGAGATGAGAACGGTGGAAGAGATTCAAGGTCACTTCTTCCAGGAGCCCCAAGAAAGTTCACTGGTTCTAAGGATAGAAAACAGACTTCAATCAGAGTTGTTATTGTTAACTAAAAATAAAACATTATTTTAAGTAATTTAAATGAAACTACTTTAAAACAAAAGTAACACTTTACAGTAATTACTTAATGCATTAACATTAATTAACAATTCATCTTTGTTAACGTTTGTGAATAAATGCAACTGTTCATTGTTTATGTCAGCTTAAGTGAACTACTACTTATCTTAAATGTTGAAATGAACATAAACTAAAAATAATTAAGTCTTTAGTATTTCTCAATGTCAATGTAGTTAACTAATATTACCAAATGTTGCCAAAATAAAATATTAAGTCAAGTATTAGATTATTGGTTCTATTGTAATTCGTGACTGTTTACTTGTCTTAAGCTTGCTTTTTTATTTTTACTTTGGCTAGTATGTTTTTTTATATTGAAACTGGTAACAAGAATTATGAAATTTCAATGCATCAATTTTTCATAGGATAAAAATCTGATTTTTAGAATTTCAGATTTAAAGCTATATATATATATATATATATATATATATATATATATATATATATATATAAACTGTGATGGGGGTCTGCAGTAAGTCATAGCCTCGGGGACCCAGCGAGGTGTTAATGCGTCCCCTGCATGTAACACTGATTTTTTTTTTGGTCTAATAAGAGGAAAATTATTTTAATGTTATGGCTGATAAATGGCAGATATTTAGTTTCTATAACATTTTGTCAAAATAAAAGGACAAAAGGCATCACAACATTGCATAAAAATGGATTTTGTTTCTGACCACTTTTAACAGTGCTATTAAAATAAGTGTTAATCGCTACAGTAGCGATAACATGTATCAATTTTTTTTATGTCTAACCATTGTATACTATTTACTGTATTAACAATAGTGAAAAAATCTAACTAGTGACCATAAAAGTGTTGACATAACCTGGGTTACACAAAGTGAGGCAATGTGTAAATGGATAGTAACATACTACATGATCACATGTGACTGACAGAGTTGCGTCCATCTCCTCCCAGTCCCGGATGCGGTCCGGAGAGCTGCATTTGAGTGTCTCCAACCACCCCGGACACTTTCTCTTCTTCACGACGCTTCAGACATGCCGCTTTTGGGTTCAGATTGCGTTCTAAATGAAAATGAAAGTAAAAATACTAAATTAGGGATTGATTTACCTACAGGGAAGTCCAATAGTGAATTTTAGAAAAATAGAACTGTTCATTTATCATAAATCATTTCATTGATATATCAATCAATATTATAAATTAAAATATTTTAATAAGTCCCGACATATTATTTCCTCATGAATATTCAGTATTACTCATGTCAAAGTACACAAGTAAATGCTGTTTTATGTCAGTATTAAGGAAGAAAACACATACCGCGGACTTGTTGCTCTAGGTTTAGGATCACGTTGACGGCCTGGTGCAGGATGAGCAGTTTGGTCTGGGGTTTATCGTTGGTCAGGTGCAGTTGGCACATTCGGCCCAGCTCTTTGAAGGCCCCATTGATGTCCCGCACGCGCAGTCGCTCTCGTTGGTTGTTTGCCACTCGCCGCTCTTTCTCCCGCTCGACCTTTACCTCCGGCGGCAAATCCTCATCATCTTCGTCTTGACTGTGAAGAGATAATAATAAATAAATAAAATATATATTTAACATTTAATTGAAATAACATTTCAATTCCATTTTTTTTTTTAATTGTACAATGAATTGAAAATGCATTTTATTTAAATAAAAAATAAAATGTTCTATGTTTAACATGGGGACATGTAAGCTTTGTAGTCCAGGTGCCTGCTGAAATATATTACGTGTAAAGCGGTGTACATGTACTATATTTAAGAGATTTTAAATAAGTAGTTTTAGTCAAAAGTTTGGAAACCTGACAAATGTCTTCATGCTAAATAGGTGCTAAATTTCTTATCAATGCTGAAAACAGTGGTGCAACATAGCTTAATTTTATTTTTACTTGAGTAGGACTTGACAGTGTGCAGAATACATGCAAACTCCTTCAATATGGTTAAGCATCCCATAGTCCATTAATGTTATTTCATAGTTTTGCTGACTTTTTCCCCATTTTATGATAAAGAATGAGAATTTGTGTTCAACCCTTTTACCGGTGTAGTATAGAAACATACATTTTAAGCCAATTTTAGATCAGGAGATGAATGTTGAATGAAGATAATATATATATTAGTGGTGTCAAAATTAGTGCGTCAATGCAGGTGATTATTCTTTTCAGATTAAAGGTCAATGCACACAGAGTCCGAAAGTTTCATCCAAAACTTTTGGATTGCGTTTATTTAGATAAAGAACATCTTTATGACCACATCAAATGGGAGACGTTTCAGACGCGCCCTCTAACGTCACTACCGCGCAAGACGCGAGTCAAACAGGCACGCGCTCTTCAAATACACGCACAAAGGTGTCTACGCGCGATGTAGCCTGTATCAGTCTGTTAAGTCATCAGTTAAGGCATGAAGTTACCAAAAAAGGGATTAAAGCTGCCTTAAAACTGCCTGAATGCATACAATATGTTATATATGCATCACATTTAAGAACATGGCACCCAGGCACTGTCTCCCTCATCTAACACTCAACTCGTCCACTCATTAGCAGAGACTTTACGACCTGAAGTGGGTCAGAAAAGATAAAGATAGTATGAGAAAATAAGATGCGTTTCAGATCCGCGTCACGTTCAGCAGCAGCAGCTTTAAAGCAATAGCAGGCAAATAAGCTAATAACCAGCTGTTGTGATGTCGATTAATCCAAGAACAAATCAATAATTTTTATAGCTTTAAGGCAGTGGTTCCCAACCTGGGGGGTGGAACATAACAGCGCTACTCATTTGTACCCCGCCACACGGACCATTTCTGCACGGTTCAAACAGCTGACAAGAGCAGATGCGTTTACTTACCGATCACGCAACCACTAAACAGCGCTGTGAAATCCAGCGAGAAGCGCTTGAATTCAGCGAAGAACACAAATGACTGATATAAACTAGTACCAGTCGATATCAGTCAACTGATATAAACTAGTTTAAATCCAGATAAAACTGCGCTGACAAAAAGCAGAAGAACACTGTGCAACGATACAGTCAGAAGGCTTTTCAATTTACAAAATCGCCAGCGTTTACCAGGGATTTACTGTAGTAACATTAACTGCACCATGGTATTGTGGCAGAAATGTGGGGTATTTATATCAAATGTATTATATTAGACGTGTTTAAAATGTATTAAAGGAGTAATGGAATGTAGCTACAGTATATTTGTGATTAAGTTATAGTCTAGCGTTTGTGCATTTGTAATAAATGTATTTAGACTACTGTTTTACATATAAATAGGCTACCTAGAAAACAGTTGGATTTTTACCACAGTATTGAGGTGCTTTGTATTGATGTATTGAGTATTGATGTGTGGTTTTAACTCTATTTATCATGATGTTAATGTATGGTAATATGGAAGAACAATGGTTAATTTTAATAAAAATTTCACCATGTAAAAAAAGGAGGTTGTAGCAATTGGTTACATATGTTACTGATTTTGATAAGAAACAAATTTACATCTGCATCCTAACTTAAACTACTACTGTCAACTCAATGACAAAATGTGCATTTCTACAAGACAAGTAATTAATGTTATTATTATTGCATATATATATATACACACATACATATACACATATACATACATATATATATATATATACACACATACATATACATACACATATATATACATATATATATATATACATACATATATATATATATATATATATATATATATACCTATATATGGGCGTGTATAAATATAATATGGGGGGTTGGGGGGGCTCAGATTACCATGCGTGTACGTAAGGGGGGACCATGAAAAAAAGGTTGGGAACCACTGCTTTAAGGCGAGCATATAAGACGCTCGGGATTGTTGGCAGAACAGTCGAGCGCTGTGTGAGAAGTTTTCCGCGCACACATCTGAAGCGCGTGCACGCACACACATCTGAAGCGCACGCACACAGACAGCCGCATCAACTCTGCGCGAATACTGAGCTCTCCTCTGCTTTTTTGAGCATGGATGAATAAATTCAGACATAACTACATCAAAATGCATGTTTTGGCTAATATCCTTGTAAACAGTAGGTTAAGAAAAGCATATGTCTTAATGTAAACAGTGGAGAAAAGAGGCATGTGTATCAGTATATTAAATCTGTGCTTTCATTCTTAAAGTGAAAACAAACTAATAATAAATCTAATGCTGTCAAATAAAAATACAACTGCTCACTGCTCCTGACTAAATAACCTTTGTAACATCAAAAAGTATTAATTTACAGGTTATTTAATTTATACAGTGAAGACTATGCAGTTATTTTACATTTGATTATTACATTTCTGTAGCGTACCTGAAAAAGTATTTTAGACTGAGCTGAAAAACCTGAAAAGCACTGTTTATTGAACTTGTCTTTGTTCTATTGTATTTTTTTCTGCTATTGCTTGTAATTTGGTTATATGTAGAAAAGATGTTTAACACTGAGCCCATAGTAGCATTTCTAGATTTATGTTCATGTAATAAAAATGTAGATGGTTGTTTAAAATAGGTATATAATATCAATATATCGATCGATATACTCCTGTATCGAATCGAATCGTGTAATTTTTGGAGGTATCGGCAAATATCGCATCGCTGGGTATGAGAATCGATATCGTATCGAATCGTGACGAACCATCCAATTTACACCCCTAACTAAAATATATATTAAAAAAGATAAAACTACAAATGTGCTTTGCAGCTAATTGACTTATCGGTAAGCCCCTACCCTTGAACGCAGACTAGCCAATTGTATTCGAGTATCAGTTGCACGGGGACCAGAACTCGGACATCTTCAGGTTTCAGCGCCATAGAGAAACAGAAGATCGAAGCTCGCATCGGTTTTATGGGATTTGTGCTTCAAAAAAAAAAAAGAAAAACGATGTGCCTGGGGTACTTGTAACTCTGATTCCAGGTATCCTGAGAGGATGGGCAATGTAATTTATTTTATTACATTTCCTGAATCCAAACAAAACAGAGCAAACTGTCCCCAAGTATACAACTACAATCCAAATGAAGACAAAAACTTTCATTTTCTGGTTGTCACTCATTAAGTTACAATTTTAATCCGCTCAAACAGAACGTTAATGTTATCTTGTGCTAATTTAGCAAGGTATCTCGGTCTAAAACTAGATAATGTTAAAGTTAGTGAGTCCATGCTAATGTACAAACCTAAATAGCAGACTGAACTCGCGTCTTTTACAGTGTAGATCAAAAACACAAACAAAGGTCTATATTTCAGTGCCTCTCCATATTTAACTGGTTAAATGTACATTAATTGAATCATACCCTGCTATACATGAACAGTGTTGATCCTGCATGTTGTCATCCGCGACCGTAATATGAGACTTCTCCCGCTTGCATTGTGATCTGTAAACTCTTGCGTCAAATTACCCACCGTATTTATTATTATATTGTATAAATCCCTCCATGGAATATTTAATTCCCATTTGGTGGCCTTCTGATTCCAAAATTTTACAAAAATAACGTGGGACAAGGTTTTCACACTGCAGCTGCCATTGAAAGACTGAACAACTCCGCTTGTTTGTCCGAGGAAGCAACAGTAACTAAGTCTTAAATCCAAGATGGCGGCGCGTTCGGACGCAGCGGCTACTCCGGGTCCTAAAAACGGTGTTTTTATGTCTGTTAGTCTTGTCTCCTCGTCTTCAAACTGTCTGACTTTATTGAAAAATCAAAAGACAAACACCCGGAAACACATCTATGATCGCCAGAGCCTCCTGGATATCGACAATGTTTACAAACATCAGCTTTCACCGGCGACTACTGAGAAGCTACAAGGCCTCTGTCTGCTGCTGAAGCCGGACCCCGAGACCGCGGCCTCGCCTACTGATGCTACCCGCACAAAGCGGCGACGCCGGCGGTGTGAGAGGGGACAGAAGCGCGGCAAGCGTGGAGGTATTCGAGCTAGGCTAAGGGCTAATCCAACTAGTCCAGCAATTCCATCACTAATGCTCTCAAACGTTCGCTCCCTGGAAAACAAACTGGACTTAATTAAACTCAGCCGGTCTACACAGCATGAGACAAGGGATTGTTGTGTGTTTGTTTTCACTGAAACATGGCTAAACGACAACATCCCGGACTCCGCCATTCAGCTGCACGGACTAACCTGCTGCCGAGCGGACAGAGATTCATCACTGTCTGGTAAGACTCGCGGGGGTGGCTTGTGTGTGTTTATCAACAAAGAATGGTGTAACAATGCAGCGGTATTATCAAAACACTGTTCATCGCTGTTGGAGTTTATGGTTGTGAAATGCCGACCGTTCTATCTGCCGCGGGAGTTCACGGCCATTGTTATTGTCGCGGTGTACATTCCCCCGTGTGCAAATGCTAAGGACGCGCTTCGTGAACTGTACAGCGCCATCAGCGAACAACAAACAAATAACCCCGACGGCTTTTTCATCATAGCCGGCGACTTCAACCACGCTAACTTAAAGACAGTTTTACCAAAGTTCTACCAACATGTGAACTTTGCAACAAGGGGAAATAACACACTGGACTTTGTTTACACAACAGTGAAACACGCATACAAAGCCGAACCCCGCCCCCACCTCGGATACTCGGACCACATCTCTGTTATGCTAATCCCAGCATACAGACCGCTTCTCAAACTGGCCAAACCGGTTCAAAAGCAGATCACGGTATGGCCAGACAATGCTACCTCAGCACTGCAGGACTGCTTCCAGGACACAGACTGGAACATGTTTAAAGAGGCGGCCACCTATAATAACCATACAGACCTGCAGGAGTACACTGAAACTGTGACTGCTTACATCAAATACTGCATTGATGATGTGACAGTCACCAAGACCATCACCACACGTGCAAACCGGAAGCCATGGATGACAGCAGAGGTTCGTGGGCTGCTAAAAACCAGAGATGAAGCGTTCAGATCAGGAGATAAAGCGGCCCTCAAAACAGCAAGAGCCAATCTGTCCCGTGGCATCAAAAATGCAAAACGGTTATATGGAAATAAAATCAATAATCAATTCACAAACAGCAGAGATACACGGAGCCTGTGGCAAGGCATTCAGACCATCACTGACTACAAGCCCCCGCCACAGGCCTGTGACGACGACACATCCCTCCCAGATGCACTCAACCACTTTTATTCACGGTTTGAAATGCAGAACAACACATCTGCACAAAAACTGCCCACACCTCCCAGCGACCAGGCACTCTGTCTGTCTCCAGCCGACGTAAGGAAGACCCTATCTAGGATTAACCCACGCAAGGCTGCGGGTCCTGACAATATACCTGGCCGCGTACTGAAAGACTGTGCTGAACAGCTGACAGATGTCCTAACAGATATCTTCAACATCTCGCTGAGCCAGGCAGTCATCCCCACATGTCTCAAATCCACGACAATCATACCGGTACCAAAAAAATCACCTGTGTCCTGTCTAAATGACTACCGTCCCATAGCACTGACTCCAATCATAATGAAGTGCTTTGAGAGGCTAGTCATGCACAACATCAAAACCAGCCTCCCCAACACACTCGATCCGCTCCAGTTTGCATACCGCCCAAACCGCTCTACGGATGATGCAATTTCCTCCACCCTCCACCTGGCTCTTACCCACCTAGAAAATAAAGACTCATATGTTAGAATGCTGTTCATCGACTTCAGCTCAGCATTCAACACAATAATCCCACAACAGCTCATCAATAAATTAAGCCTGCTGGGCCTCAACAACTCCCTCTGCAATTGGATCCTGGACTTTTTAACCGGAAGACCTCAGTCAGTTCGGGTCGGCCACAACACCTCGAGCACTACCACACTGAGCACAGGGGCCCCACAGGGCTGTGTGCTCAGCCCGCTGCTCTTCACGCTGCTGACCCACGACTGCACTGCCAAGTTCAGCTCCAATCACATCATCAAGTTTGCCGATGACACATCAGTGGTAGGTCTCATCAGCAACAACGATGAAACGCACTACAGAGAGGAAGTGGCACAGCTGGCTGAATGGTGTGGCGCTAACAACCTGTCCCTCAATGTGGAGAAGACAAAGGAGGTTGTGATGGACTTCAGGAGAAACTCTGTTGACCACCCCCCACTGACCATCGACACCTCGACTGTGGAGAGAGTCAGCAGCACTAAATTCCTGGGGGTGCACATCACAGAGGACCTCACCTGGACTACCAACACCAAGTCTATCTCCAAGAAGGCACAACAGCGCCTACACTTTCTCCGCCGGCTGAAAAGAGCAAGCCTCCCTCCACCCATCCTCACCACCTTCTACAGGGGTACCATTGAGAGCGTGCTGACCAGCTGCATCACTGTCTGGTACGGAAACTGTTGTGCAGCAGACCGCAAGACCCTCCAGCGGACAGTGAACACCGCTGCAAAAATCATTGGTGCCCCTCTCCCCTCCATCCTGGACATTTTCCTTACACGATGCTCCAGCAAAGCAAAAAGTATCGTGGAGGACCCCACCCACCCCTCCCACAGTCTCTTCCAGCTCCTACCCTCAGGTAGACGGTACCGAAGTATCAGAGCCCGCTCCGCCAGACTGCTCAACAGCTTTTTCCCCCAGGCTGTGAGAGCCCTGAACTCAAATCACACCGCCCCTCTCTGAAACCCCAAACAACACCCCCCCCCCCCCACCTTACCACATCTCAGGAAAAAACTGTTAAACTTTTATCTCTGTGAAATTCAGGTGAGCGGGCCTGCACAAGCCACCTGTAGCAACACCTGTAGCAACACACACATGCACTAGACACTTTCACACACCATTGTGTGTCCATAATCCCACAAAGACTGACTGTAATATACGACTGTAATGTATGTATGTTTACTGGCTCATGCACCACAAATCACCTTACACTGTTCCCCAGCCAGCTGCTTGAATGTCTCTCTTTTGCACATGTACAGTATTTGAAGTCATCTGCACAGTTGTACAGTTTGTATTTTTTTGTACAGTTTGTATTTTTTGTTTCCTGTTTTTTAGTTTATGTATAGGTAACCACTTTTATATATAGCATATGTATAGTCAAAGCTGACAGTAGGTTAGTTTGTGTATAGGTTTATACTGTTTTACTTCGTGTTGTATATCTGTATTTATGTAGCACCGTGGTCCTGTGAGGCACGACATCTCGTCCCACTATATGTCCACACATGTAGTGGAATGACAATAAAGCTCAACTTGAACTTGAACTTGAACTAAGGGGGGCAGGGCTTACTGATAGGTCAATTGTGCATTGAAAAACAGACAATTATAGTTTATACTCATGAAAACATCCTATATAGGTTGATTGACTCATGATTGTTTCTCTGCTTTGTTTTATAAGAAACACTTCAGTATCGAGAGTTCCAAGTGTATTGTACTGTCAACTTTTGTATGGTAGTGCTAGTCATATTTTAACAGCAGGCCTGCATCAAAAGGTTATTGTTTGCTTCCTGTTTAAAAAACTAACGCAAAGCTACCTTGGTAGTGGCTGTGGAGTCCCACCTGTGTAAAAATCATCTTAGTGTTTTATTGGCTTTAAATTTATTTTGTGCACAATAACACACATACATTTAACGTTTAAAAGGGATCAAGTGTGTATCCGGAGTCTTTCACAAACATGCACTCTATGGAGGGAGATAAACTTACTCTTCTCCCTGGTCTGATAAACCTGAAAGGACTTGATGGGTAAACACCTCCTTTCTGAAAACAATGTGAGAGTTTTGGGGGGAGGGGGGAGGGGGGAGAACACTATAAAACATGGTATTTGGGATGTCGGGGAAGCCCAAACACTTTCAAATCAGGCCTGGCCTGATGTAAAGAAACATTTGAACAAACAGAAACGTATAGCCAATAGATGTAGTCAATCAAATTATGACAATGCGGATTTGCTTCAAACCAACATGCGGTTGAGTGTTTATGGTTTAAAAATCATTCAGCCAATAGTTTAGAACATGATCTTGTACCTTGTTTTAGTGCGAGATGGTTTGCTTTCCTTCTTCTCTTCCTCAGACTTATTAGCCACAGAGGAGTTCTCATCTTCCTCCTTGTCTTCCCTCTTAATATCAGACTTGTTTGACGAATGCGTGGTGTGGGCCAAGGCTCCGGGCAAACCTGAAGCCAGAGACAGGAAATCATTAAATGCATCCCGCTGAAACTCACACATAACTCTGTGTTTGCATCTGTTGTTTACATGTTCGGTTGGTTCAAAACGAGAAATTGAAACTTGTGCTCACTGTTAAAACCCTCTGGTGCTCCTCCAGGCTGTGGGGTGCCTGAAGCATGAGCGGACTGCAACAGGGTGCTGCTGGGAGGAAGGCAGGCATGGTCGTCATGATGGCTTCCAGCCTGTAGAGAAGTGCAACAAGGGAGAGTAATTAGCACAAATCAATACCCACAGGTGCATTTTTATTGCTTTGTGTTACATGAAACCACATACAGATCTAAACTAGAGACCTGTTATCAGTGTTTGTGAAGCTAATGTCATTCCAAACCTGTAGGACCTTTCTCATCTTTAGAACACAAATTAAGATATTTTGATGAAATCTGAGAGCTTTCTGATCCTGCATAGACCGCAACGCAGCTGACATGTTCAAGGTCCAGAAAGTTAGTAAGGACATTGTTAAAATAGTCTTTGTGACATCAGTGGTTCAACAGTAAATTTATGAAGCTATGCAAATACTTTGTGCGCAAAGAAAAAAATTACCACTTTATTCAACAATTACTTCTCTTCCCTATCAGTCATCGACACGTGTTCACGAGAAGAACCCGCATTCTGAATCTGGATGCGCTACACCTTGTTTACAAGCTGAGGACGATACAGGCTTCGTAAAAATGTCTGAAGAATTCGACAGAGGATTACATTTTATAATTTATAAGAATATACTCAAGCATGAAGGGGCAAATTCCAAAATATCAGACAAAAAAAAAACAAGGAAAGACCGTCAAACGGATCGGAGAAAGAAGGAGTGTGTTTGGATATTTCTTTTGACTCAATTACTACACTCGGGAGATGTACAAATAAATCCGGGACCGACTATACCTCATTTGAATGCACCAGTGGCACTTACTATACGGATAGTCCACCTCAACAAGTGAAAAGTGATTTCCTCGCTGGAGAGTTGCAGAGAAATCAGGATTTTATGCATCTAAATCTCAGGTCGATGATAACTGATTTGAGCATCCCTATGCTACATGCTGACGACGGTATATCTCACCAAATAAAAGGCGAATGTTTCGTTGGTGTGACACAGCGAATATTTGATTGTATACATTGTATAGATCCCAGGCCGATGAGGGACGATTTGGGTGACCTTATGGCGCATGGTGTTGGTGGTGTGCCTCATCGGTTGGAGGGTGAGTGCTTGGCCAGTGTGTTGCGGAGCTGCTCACTGTGCCCTCTTCACAAATTTTGAATCAAATGAGCACAGATGTGAGATTTAAGTACAGAGTAAATCCGGCAATTGTCAAACAGAGATAATTGAAACTTTTTAGAAGTGTAAATCATGCAAGGATTTTGTGGGATATTGATGCTAAATCAAAAAGATTGCTGGGTGGTCATTTAAATATTCGTAGCATTATGGCAAACAGTGATGAAATGAAACATCTTGTCACAAATTCAAATTTAGATTTTTTTACGTCTGGTTGAAATATGGTTGAGCGCTACTTCACCATCAGCAATGTTGTGCGCTCCTGGTTATAATATTTTTAGAAGGGATAGGTTGGTGGGTGGAGGTGGGGGTATTATGTAGGGCTGTTCAATTAATCGAAATGATGTTTCGATTTGATTTCAGCCTCCAACGATTATGAAAATACAGTAATCGAAATAAAATTATTATTGGGCCCCATTCCACCCCCTTTCCAGCGGTGCTCTTTAGTTCCTCCATAAAAGGCCAGTTTCACGTGCAAATCAGTAAAATCATGTAACGAGAGTTTAGTAAAATGGGACGTGCTTGATTGAAGTTTATTTAATTTATTTATGTTTTTAAAAGCATGACAGAGAACATGCGCTTCCTAGAGGTCTGCACAGGCTTAAAATTGAAGCCCGAACCCGGCCTGTACCCGAGATCGTCTGACCCGAGCGGCACAGTTAAATTTAGAGCCTGAACCCGAAATATTTTTTCTCCCCCACAACGAATAGCCAATAAAAAAAGGCTGCATTTCACGATTGCATGCAACGGTCAGTAAACAAATACACAAAGAAACAGATTCATCAAGGCTTGGCCATTTCACAAGGCAAAATAAAAAACACTTACCAGTTATGAAAGCTTGTAAACATCAGGTGCAGCGGTCGCATACATTCTGCCGAGTTTATGAATGGTTGTATGGACAAGATGATAATTATTCCACCGTGCAAATTATGGTCATTTTTGTCAGTTAAGGTTTGTTAGCATTCGTTAGCAAATCAGACACGGAGATGTAGTGCAGTAAGATCGTATTTATTTGAATTAATTAATCATTTATTTGAATTAGAGAGAGGGATGAAAGTTGCGCGTGCATCTGCGCGTCTCTCTACAAGCAATGAGGCTTAGTTATGTCAAAAACAGCAATTTTACCCCCTCATTGCAGAGAAATATAACGTTGCAAGTCAGTAGCCTATCGAAGCTATTTTACTAATAAAAGTTGCCGTGCTGTTTGTGTGCTGCGCGATCTCTTGATATCTGTGTGCAATAATCAATGTGTGTGTGTGCGTGCTTCTATGAAAGCAGCGTAGCCTCTGCATATAGTTTTGGTTTAGCTACAAACCCGAGCCCGAAGCTATCCATTAAACATTAACCCGAACCCTAGAGTTGCAGACCTCTAGCGTTTCCTCAGGAAGATTACGGTGTATGCGCTCAGAGACAGAACACAACACGGAAATGTAATCATCTTTTAGCGTCTAATCTGTCACATACACGCAAAAGTGTGTTTCAATGCAGCGCTTGGTGATGATTCATCACCAACCCTCATCGGTTATGTAATAAATGAATGTAAAGAGTTGAGGATGAAAATAGTTGTGTAACAGTAAATTGATCTGTGTGGCTCGTAAAACGACAGCGGGCTATATTCCTGCTGCGACTGTGTGCTTTATATTAATAATCAAACAACAAAAGACAAATTCAAAGTCACTCTCTGCTCTTGACTGAAGGACATTTTGTAGCTTTAATAAGAAACAAAGGAAGTGTAATTCTTAGAGTGAAGACTATGCGGTTTTATTTTACATATTCTTATTTTACGTTTACAATTTCTCTAATAGGCTGTTAACTGAATACTTTAGATTTGCATTAAAAAAACTTAAAGCACAGTTTTTCATTTGTATATTTTATTCTATTTTATTATTTAGCTTTTTTATTACGGACAGCTTAATTATTTTCAATAATTTTGAGGACCCTTGTTGTTGTTTTTAACTAATATTTGTTACTCTGATATGTTGTGGTATTGAGAATTGTCGCTGAAAATGGGTAGCGGAGCAAATAGTCACATATCTTGATAATAGTGCCTTTTCTCTTCACCCTAAGCAATTTGGTTTTAGAAAGAAATATTCTACAGAAACGGCAAATTGTTTTATGTTGGAAATTATAAAATCTTTGATGGATAAAGGAGGTGTAATTTGTGCTGTATTCATGGATTTTAAGAAAGCTTTTGAAACCGTAAATCATGAGATTTTACAGTCGTGAATTACAGAATTACATGTAAAGTTTTCAACTGAGGCCGTTATGTGGTTTAAATCTTATTTAGAAAATAGAAAACAATGTGTACGGGTTATAAATGCGACATCAGATTACTTGGATTATAATATTGGAGTTCCACAAGGTTCTATTTTAGGCCCATTATTGTTTAGCATGTATGTAAATGATTTTAGATGTTATTGGTCAAATGTATGCGGATGATGCTGTGTTGTATATGTACATGCAAAATGTCAACAACAGGCAGCACAGATATTGACACTATGAATCATGTTACACAATAGCTTCACGTTTACATCTTAATGTTAGAAAAACTGTTTGTATGTTTTTTACTAAAAGGCCAGATTATGATGTGAAAGCAGATGTATTTGTGCAGGAACAAAAACTTGAGGTAGTACATGAATTAACATTTAGGATTATTATTGGATTCTCAATTTTCTTAAAAAAAAACACGTGAAGAAAGTGGTAAATATTAGAGTGCCGGTATTAGAGGTGATTGTAATGTGCCATTAAGAAGATCTTTGGTCAGTTATCTTTTGCTTTTAGAGGAACACATGAGGGGAATAGACTCCCAGTAGAGCTGACATAATTAAAACACTTAACAGGACACTGTGGTTTCTTGAAAAAGCTGAAAAGATGGCTATTGACCCATCAAAAATGTGACCATTTATAGTGATTTATGGATATGGTAGTTTGTAATTTTGTTCTAATATTCTTGGTTTATTGTTTTTCTGCTCCCAAATTTTCATGTTCCTAATTTGGGGTAGGGGTGGGCAATATGGCAAAATTATCATATCACAATTTAATTTTTTTTGAAATATCACAATTTTATCACGGTTCTTTTTCATGTTCGTCTGAGCAGTACAGCCAAACTAATTTCCCTATTATAAAGACAAATTCTTTCAAAGTAACAAAATATAAAAAAAAAATATTGTGGATATTTAGGTCAAAGTGGGCCAAGATGAGAATCTTTGTTCTTATTTTATCCTTGTTATAAAAAAATAAGAACAAAAGATACACATTACAAATACACATATAATATACAAATAAAACAAAGTGTTTAATTTTCAGGTACAATGGGCATATTTAGCAGGAGCAGTCAAGAAATGGAATTAACATAAAAATAAAAACACTATATAGATTGATTCCTATTAAAGCAACTATATATTTTTAAAAATGCTTTTTTGAAGAACGTAGAAAACCAAACAGTTGCTGATCCACAGTGACTTCCATAATACGCTTTTCCTTCTATCAAAGTCAATGTGGACCAGCAACTGTTTGGTTACCCACATTCTTCAAAATATCTTCTTTTGTGTTCAGCACATGAAAGAAATGAATACAGGTTTGGGAAAACATGTGAGTGAATAAATCATTTCAGAAATTACATTTTAGGGTGAACTATCCCTTTAATGACAGTCAGCTGCATGTTTAGATCTGTCCCTTTAAGACCGGCACGCATCTAATATCCAGCCACGCATCCGTTTGTCTCGGCTGTTTACTTTCATTTTAGACAACCAACTGAGCCTATACATAAACCTTGTGTGTTTAGACAGTATTAGCTCAAAAGATAACTTAGTGGAGTAATCAGGCACTGTTAGACAGGCTTTTTAGCATGCGTGCTTCGAGTGTGCGGGCTCAGAAAAAGAGCACGTCAGACCAGCGCGTGAATGAGATGTTTAACCGGCAAGACTTTAAAACACGCATACTTTTGTGATTGCGAATAAGAAGAGTGTCCCATGTGATGACTTTAATATTCATTCAAGATGAAATTTTTCGTCAGCAGCAACACATGCATGCGTAATGTTACTTTTGTAAACGTGCATCAAAGACTGACACTGAAGAGAAGAAAATGCTAAATAAAGTCACTGTTTTTGTTTGTTTATTGCACACAAAAAGTATTCTCGTAGCCTTATAGCATTACAGTTGAATTACTGATGTCACAGACTTTAACAATATTCTTACTAAGTTTCTGCCTTGAATGTGGTAGTTTTGTTGCTGTCTATGGGAGGGTCAGAAAGCTCATATTTCATCAAACATATCTTCATTTGTGTTCTGAAGATGAACAAAGGTCTTAAGGGTTTGGAACAACATGAGGGTGAATAAATGTATCGCATACATTACATTTGACTGAAATGCTTGTATTGAAACATTTTGCATTCTGCCTTTGATAAAACTATGCTAGATGTTAGGTTTTGTGAAGGATGGCCACTGGTACGAAGTCTTTCAGCTTTGTTTATGATCAATCTGCATAACAGTGACTGTAAAATATGTATTTTAGGTATGGATATTTACATATTTTGAGTTTTGATATTTGGGATATGGCCTCAAACCCAACGGCCCCCCACCTCTGTCTGCATTCTGCCCCCACTGTTCTCTTTAAAAAAAAAAATGCTAAAAAACTAAGTAATTAATATTAAATGAACTGTCTAAATCAACCAATTCAGTAAAAACATAATGCCTTGGATGCAATTTTATGTTATCCGTCTGTTTGGATCATACATAAGAGTCTACACTAACCATGGTAGGGTGTCTGTTGCTCAGGGGCAGTCCTGGGTTGGAGTAGGCCTGAGGGAGACCCCCCATAGATCCACTGGATGTGGAGAGGGCACCTAGAAGGCCGTGCATTTCGGCATGGGCTCCAGGAATTCCCGGGGCCTGACCCACCGCATGACTTCGCAGCACGTGAATGGCCTCCTCCAGCCGGTCTTCCATTTTGTTCTGCTGTGGAGAAAAATAATTGATATTTACCTTAAAGTATACAGAAGTATACAGTACAAGTTATTAAACTGAAATACATTTCTCTGTAGAATGAAAAGCACCGATGATTTGTGCACAATGAGGCCAAAAACAATCATTAAGACAGCTAAAAAGTCACTATTTAAAAAATATATAAATAACAATATTAAAAAAATACATTTTATTTTATGTTTTTAAGTAGAGCATTTTTAAATGTATAATCTAAAAATGTTGTCATCGCTAAATGCAGTTGTACATAAGTGTTATTGTAAAACAATTAAAGTCATTGTTTTTAGTTTAAATAAACTTACAAATAATTGAGTATTAGATTACAAACTTGAGCTTAAGCGAAAATTAGAAATGTTGCACTGACAACTAACAGAAATAAAATACTAAAACTGAAGATCTATTTAAGCTAAATAAAATGTTTAATTTAAATTGAAACTATAAGTGCTAAATCACAATATTGATTAAGATTTTAATAGCAAATAAATATTACTAAAATAACTAGTGGTGGGCCGTTATCGGCGTTAACGTGCTGCGTTAACGCGAGACTCTTATCGGCGATAAAACAAATATCACCGTTAATCTATTCTCAAAGTTGGGTTGGGAGCTGGGTCTATACTACGCAAGCTATGATGACTTTCAACCTGATATTTTAGCGCGGATGTATACCTAGCCGAATTGCACTGTAGGGGGCGAGAACGAGTCTTCGAACTAGAGGCTCGCAGTCCGTGATGGACAGATTGTTAACGGCTGGTCTATGTGGTAATACAATCGGGCAGGACATCCAAACGCTCATCCTATCATTCATCAACCTCAAATATGGCTTTTCATCTGAAAGATGTATGTAGTAGCAACTTTACATGGCCGCTCAATATGATATTAACCTAGAGAAATGTGCGCTATTGAAGTGTTTGTGTGGAAGCGCGTTTGCTGCAGGACAGGCTCCGGTGCGCTCACTTGCTCTTAAAATCTCCGTCATTCTTGGTCATACATGATAAAAGTAGCCCAATACATCTTTCGAATCTGTAAAGACTCTACGTTTATTTGTGTGCACTCAGAATAACAATGAAACGTTGCGCTTTTAAGCAAACAGGAAGCGCTTTAGGTCTCATGTGAACTTGAGCGAGAAACTTCGAAAATCCGTCTTTGAAAAATATATCTATAGAGAGTGAAATGTCTAAAAAATAAAAATAGAAGACGTGTGTGTTAGTATGGATGATTTACATGAAATTTAATCTGTGCAACACTGTGCATAAGATGGCTTTCAGTTCAATATAATAACAAAAAACGACATTTTGGGTTTTTATTCAACTAATAAGGTGGGCACGCTGTGATCTGTACTATAATTTTACTGTAATTGACAGTTATCGGCAAAAAAAAAAAAAAAAAAAAACAACACGGGAGTGGGAGGGAATGGGAGTCATTCTTCCGGGAGTGGAACGGGATTTCCCCCCAGTTTTTTCGTGGGATTGGGACGGGAAGAGATTAAAGTTTGTGATGCATTTTGGAAACAGGAGATGAGCCCCTGGTCTAATGCGCCACCTGGCTTGAGAAACCCGTTCTCAAAGACTTACTTTTAGTCATTATTTGGGTAGCACACATATTCTGAATGCCTTCGGAAGAATTCAAATGAGCCATTTTAATCTAGATTAATTCCAAAATTAATCTAGATTAAAAAAAATAATCTATGCCCACCACTAAAAATAACACATTTGTACATTTGTCTAATCAAAGAATGAAGCTTGAGAGGTTAACATTGTGGGAATGTTTAGAAAGGATCTTAAACTCACCAGTGCATGTAGTCCGCCCTCATAGTTAGGAGACAGAGCAGTCTGGCTAGAAGCCCTCGACCACTGTGCTGCACCTGCTGAGGAGAACATGATATATAGCCTGAGTGTGAAACATCTGAATGCTGGTATGCCTCTACAACAGCAGATGGTGCTCTAGAGCTTCACATTCACACCTTGACCTACACAAAGACCATCAATCTAAAGAGAATGATTTATGATTCTTCAGGCTTGTTCCTCTGCGTACACGTTTTTGTCTTGGTATCTTTCAACACAAAATGATCTAATGAACCAGATCAAGGTTTGACGGAATAAGACAGCGTATCGGACTTACTTGCAATGCCCTGAGGGGAGCCCACAGGAGTGGAAGGAGTGGAGGAGAAGTGGTTGCTGTTGTGGTCCGAAGGATAGATCTGTCAATCAAAAACACGACTAAATGTGAACAACTATGGCTAATAATAATCCATACCCAAACGGTCACTGAAAGTCTGAATACTGCCATCCATCTTTGACTTCACATGGCCAAATACTCTTTCATGGTGATTAATGAAAGCTCGCTCACCGAAGCAAGAGCTTTTCCGATCTCATCACCTGAGCTGCCCGCAACGGAACCTCTGCTTGCTGTGGGAGAGAACGGGAGTACTTATTAACTCCATTCATTACGTCAATGTCACGACTGTTCAAGCGATTTATAATTTGCCATCTGCTAAAAATGACCATTCAAAGTCTGAATGAAAGATTGAAGGCTATTTCCTCTAAATTACAGTTTGAGTTCAGACTAGTCCAAGGCCAAAAATTATTTTACAAGAAGAATCAACTTCATGATCCTATCTGAACTCAATTACAAGCTCATTTCACAATCTAGAGGACATTCAATTCAAACAACGAAGGTAATTTACCCAAAATGCTGTCTGATCCATTCATGGAAGTTGTGTGGCTATAGGTTGCGGAGCCCGAATGGAAACCATTGACATCCGCTCCATGCAAGGGATAGTTCTGTGGCAAATAAACTGTTATTGGAGCTTCTGAAATGAGTCACAATTTAAACCCTTCTCCAAGCCTTTCAGAAGACATACCATTCTGTCTTGTGGGTTTATCGCAGAGAAGGAGCCTGGCTGACTGATGTGTGGCGAATTCCCCAGCATAGCCGTGTATCCTGACTGGCCTATGGGTCCAGAGGGGGCCCAGTGGTCCGACGAGGAGTGTAGGCCCTCTGCGAACACAAAGGCAGATGGGAGGGATCAATAACAATCAGCACAAAAACTTATGTGGATGTCTATTCTAATCCAAAGAAACATTTGTCTTTGTGTATGCTCCTAATTTAAAATCAAACAAACAAAACTATTGCTTAAGCCTTTTTGCAAACATATCTGCATGAACAAGTTATGTACATAGTAATATTAGAATTTATGGCTTTGGGAGACAAGGAAAAGACCATTTTGTTTCTCCATGTACACACCTTGCATGTAAAAAGATCCTGGGTACACAGAACCAGGTTTGGAGCCTGGGTAGGCAGCACCATCACGGATATAGTCATCGCCAGAGGTGGCAGCATAAACCTGCGTTTACAAACAAGGACATAAAGAAACATGGCGTTCAAGGTAACAGGCTTCATATGGACAAAATAACCCAAGCAAATCGCTTGCAATTGAATGCACAACTGATATGGAGCCCATGAAGCTGGCAAGCGCATTGTGATTTTCAGTACAAATGACGTGGACGTGTGTTTCCACAGTGCCCCCTCAGATAAAGTGGCAGGGACAGAACAGAGCATGCTGGGAAATGCGCCACGGCCATCTCATGGCACAGTCGGCGCTTCCTCTCGCACTCCCATGAGCCAAAAAAGGAGAGGGAGGAGAGCTACAGGGAGCACCATCACTAAGAGTGAGTCCAAATCAACCTAAGCACACTGGGTATGACGTATTCCATAATATGGAAACGAAAGAAAAAAAAAAAAGATACGTTTTGTTTATAGTAGTCACAATAAAATTATCTGGAACTGAATGATAATCGGAAATTTATCTGAATTTAGGAGCCGTTAGACATACGTCCATACAGCGTATTCCCCCAACAAACACGTCTTAACACGTATGATTTGTATGTTTGTGCGCATACATGAGCGAGTGTTTTGGAGGGAGGGGGCACAGCCGGGCGGGTGGGTCTTGGGCCAGCGGAGAATACAAATCCAGCAAAGCGATATTTCTCTTTTGCCTGTAATTTGATTTAACAGGGAGAAGTGGGATGGGAATGGAGAGATGCACTTCTAATTACAGAGCCATCTGCCTACTCCTGGAGCCCGTCCAACTCCACAGGCAGCTGGGCTGAAGAGGGGAGGGGTGAGAACAGTGGGGGGAGAGGTCTTGCTGAAGAAGTGGTAGGAGTGGAGCAAAATAGACTGGTCGATTATGTAGAAACCACATAAAAGAACAAATGAGGTTGGGAAAAAAACCTGGGAATGGCCCTCTTCTCTGAAGTTACCAAGAACCACATCCTCACAATGATTTGTTGATGCGCTCGAGAAGATCAAGGCAAGCCCAGACAAGTTAAGGATCAATACCCTTTAGTGCATAGCCAAAGTTGTATTTAAACTTTAAAAAAAATAGTTTTAAATGTCTGAAAAGTATGGCAAAGGTAGCAGGTGAGCATAGGCGCAATCATTAGGGTATTATAATGCTGTGGCGGCACAAGAGGAAGTTATACTGAGCCGTAGAGTAGGATTCAGCAGGAGCTAGAATCCTAGCTCATCAGAAGCCATTAATCTGAGCTAAGACAAGCAAGAGAGAGAGAGAAAGAGAGAGGTGCAAGGGGACTCACAACTGGGTCACTTTGGAAGAGGGGGAGGATAAGGTCTAGCATGGGGGAATCTGAAGGAACACATTTGGGGAGGGGCTTTAGAGGGCAAAGTGTTGTGCTTATGTGGATTTAGATCAAGAAACAACGGTTACTCTTCCTGTTGGTTTTACTATTTTGTCTGAGCAGTGCAGCCAAAATAATTTCCCTATTATAAAGACAAAGCCTTTCCAAGACTACAAAATATAAAGAATGGTAGACATTTAAGCCAAAATGGGCAAAGATAAAAATATTATATATTTTTATATATTAATATTAAAGCAACTGTTGTATCATTTTTTCTGTCAAGAGTTCTGTGTTTTGTTGTTTTAGCATTAAAACAATTTAATTCTGTCATCTGTCTGTAGATTCTGTCGGTGTTTTATATATATATATATATCACATCATAAACCTGAATGAGTTTCTTTCTTCTGCTGAACATAAATGCTATTTTGAAGAATGTGGAAAACCAAACCGTCCACAGCAAATTCCATAGTTTGTCTCGGCTGTTTACTTTAATTTTAGACATAACCAACTGAGCCTATACATAAACCTTGTGTTTTGACAGTATTAGCGCAAAAGATAGCGCAGTTATCAGACACTGTTAGACAGGCTTTTTCATGTGCGTGCTCTTCAGGTGTGCGGGCTCAGAAAAAGAGCACGTCAGAACAGCGAGTGAATGAAACGTTTAACCGGCAAGGCTTTAAAAAACACACATATAATGTACTTTTGTGATTGTGAATAAGTGCAGTGTCCCATGAGAGTAACTCTACCGCTGTGTTAACACTGATGTGAATTTATGTTGCGTTGTAAAGTTTATTGATACGGAGGCGCCAGAACTGTTACTGAAAGAATGTTCGCTGTATCACGATACTACGATATTTCTCCAAAAGCAGATCGAAGACACATTTTTATCATCCATGATTAAAAATCATCATATTGAACACCCCTAGTTCTAAGTATAATGGACCTTAGTCATGGTAGACATTGACGCAAATGAAAATACATACCCTGTTCAATCGAAAGTCTGTCACTTGGAATGTTTATGGAAGAATGTGCCTTACATTTGTATTCGTTAACCATTTGACACAATGTTTCAATCTTTGAGGACTCGTATATCTACTCCTCACAACTATGTTCTTGTTTGTTCACGTAGTCACTTTATTTTAAGATCCAATTCTTGCCAGTAACAAACCATAAACTATTACTTTAGCCTCAAACTGCTAATTTGTAGCTTATTAATAGTAAGATAGTTTTTAAGTTTAGGTATTGGGTAGGATTAGGAATGGAGAATATGGTCATGCAGAATATGTGCTTTAGAAGTACTAATAAACAGCCAATGTGGCATCCTCAATATGACCTCAGAGGATGCCAACCCTCAGACAGTATACAGAATTAACCAAAGTTTATACAATATATAAATCTATTGTAGAAACTTAATTTCAAGTAAAGCTGCTTTGCAACGATTGTATCGTAAAAAGCGCTATACAAATAATCTTCAATTGAATTGATTAAGAATTTCTAATGGACAGGACTTCACTGACTTAATATCTCACAATTCTGACCCAAATAATTTGAGATTGTAGTGAAATGTTTCCCACTAAAACTATGTAAGAATATTTCAGAAAGGTTACTCACTGAAGACGGCAGTCCTGGCGGCTTCCTGATCTTTTTTGGTTGGGGATCTGTGAAAAAACCCAAAGCATACATGGTACTCATTCCTTCCATACCGACTGATCTGATGCAAGTCTAGTAAATGTTGTAAGTTATTTACCCATGCTTCCCTCTGAGGGGCGTCTCCGGGGGTTGTTGGGGTATGATTGGTAAAACTGTGAGCCAGACTTCAGTCCAGATGGAGACATGGCATCTGCAGAAGGCATGGCAATGTCCGAGGGCAGGAACCCTGGCTACAGGGAACAACAAGATGGCAGATTTAAGCACTTTAAGTGACTAAAGCACTTTCAAGTGTTGCTCAAGAATTGATTCAACTTACCTGGCCTGCAAAGGAAGAGTAAGGACCCCTTTCATTCTTGCCTGCAAATAAATATGAAATTGGAGTGAACCGATCTCACTCAGCACTTTAAATAAAGTTCAAATGTCACATTTATTAGAAGAAATGGAAGTCAATGCCACAACATGGAGGTTGAGTGAATGCTCTTTGTGAGGCCAAAGAGGAGCTCAACTACCCTGAGCAACTTCCAAGCAACCCATGGGGCAGTTTCTACATTGGCGGCTTTAAGATAAACCAACCAGAAGTTGGTATAACTCACCACTAATTCCCGTGCCAAGGAATGGGGAAGATAGTCCATTATGTTCGTTGAAGTGTGAGCCCTCTCCATAGCTCTGGAAAAACCCAAGACAGAAGCAGGCCAAAACTATAAAACATGTCCCAACAACACCTTTAGACGAGAAACAAGTCATTGGGTCTACTTGTACCTGGTTAAAAGAAGGATTGTTCTGCTCTCCAGCAGCCCAGGGACTACTGCGTTCTTCCATACCTACAAAGCAATTGATCACAAACTCTCAGACCAATACTGCAATTTTGGCATACAGTAAACCTTCTAATCAAGATCTTTTTAATTCTCCTTTCATGCATTAAGGCCATTGGACGTTTGGTGGCTGGTTCTGTGCTTGTCAGACAGCCTCTGGATCTCATCCAAAACCATCACACCACACTAATATCCATGTCATTCAGCAAGCCTCGACATCACTGACCATAAAGGGAGCATTCATTCAGTCACTGGATCTCATTAAGACAAGTTGGGGGGAGGAATATAACGGCAAGCAGAACAAAAACAGGCTGATCAAAGAATTGTGAAATTAGCATCATTGTACATTTGGGAGTGGAGACCCATAGGGATAACACCGGTCTCAGTACAAGACATACAGGATACGGAGTGTTAAAAGGTTCTCCAAAATGCTTTATATGTAGAAAAATTGATTTTCGAAAACACTGCGGCAACATTTCAAAGTGCACCGGAGCAGAAATTCCTCATAAAGCATTCCCCTCTGCCTCCTGTCTTATGCCTTAATGCAAAGCTCTCCAAAGACACATGGCTTAATTGCATGCTGATTTGCATAATTGTGCATATTAATCAAGTTGGTTTATGAATATTCATATTCGCCTTTTGATTTTTTTTTTAGGTCTAATTAAAAATGTGTGAGAGAAGAGGGGGTCTCAGCCAGAGCGGCCACTGAAGGCTGAGCATGAGTGATGAAGCTAACAAAGCAGAGCAAATAGCGACATCCACACTGACAGCCGTGATCTATGGAGCCCACGCAGGCAGCATGGGAAATGAAGTGGGCACTGACTGAGTGAGTGAAAGAATCTCCCTGGCAGAATCATCTTATGTGGGGAAAATGAAGTGGCAGAGATACAGATTCAGATGCTGAAGGACCATATAAGATGTTTAACATGGCGAATGGTTTTGGATTGGATTTGTCAGACTGTTACAAATGAATTACAACATTAGCAAACTAAACCGGTGCTTTTTCTGGCAAATTCGAATGTGTATATAAAATGGCACATTTTTGAGGATACAATGAGGTTTATATTTTGAGTTATTGGCCACTTATTTGCTGGAAGCATCAAAATACAATTCTACAAACTAAGACAAATCTAACATTCCGTCAAGCAGGAACTGATTCCATTTCCTGCATTGAGGAAAGATCATTTATTTTATACACTCCTTCAAATACATCAGCTGCACAGATATCAAGATATCAAACGTGAAGTAATAACGGCTTGAGGTGTGTGTGTAAATGTGCTCGCATCTCAGGGGTGTGACCAAGGGGGAAATGGACTTTGTCCTGTCCTAATGCTGTCTTCAGTGTGTGACGTGTTGGGCAGCTGTGGAGGTGAGTGAGAGGACGCCTGGTGAAGTCCTCCCATGCAAAAAAATCCCACAAACACCATGGCTATGCCCAAGAAGGGGGAGGAGATGGCTTAATGCAATTAGCACCCTTCCGAGCACTTTTGTCTTGAGGAACAGATGAACAGAGAACAGTGAAGGCCACTGCTTCCTCTAAACAAGTCCTTACTTTGGGTATCTTCTGACTGAATAGCAGACAACACTCAGAAGTTTAACTCCTGGATGATGGTTTAAAGTTGAAAAACTATCCATGCAAGGAAGTCAAGATCCCAGCTTTTGTTAATTTGGAACACTTTTTTATGTTTATGATCGTTAAGGAATGCTCCGGTTCAATAAATGTCAAGCTCTATCAACAGCATTTGTGACATGTTACCACAGAAAATAAAATGTCTTTTGTCTTTTAATTCTTTTAAAATTCTTGCAAAAGGAGGACTTTTTGCACAGGGAAGATTTCAAACCCATGAATTAAGCCCCGTTCACACCAATTACGAAAACTATAAAGATAAAGATATTAGCATCCATATCATTTGTAAATTCTATGCGCATCTGTCACTTTAAATTCTCCAGCTCCTTATAGCACGATGGATTCTGATTGGGTGTCTGTTTTTAACATTCATCAGCTGGAAAAGATCGTTCTGAAAATGATTCCAACGATATGGCTTCTCTGTGTCTTTATCATTATAGTTGAGGTGTGGACTCCGCTATTCTTTAATACGGAGAACGTTTTTTTTAGAACTATATCTTTATAGTTATTGTGCTTGGTGTGAACGGGCCTTTACACTGGTAACTAAAAGTTTATCTGGCTGGAACAGTGGTCTCAATGCAAAACTGACAACTTTACAGAACAAATAATACAGTTTAAGGATAAACACTATCGTTTTTTTTTTTAAATCCTCAAAATACTTCAAACAAAAAAAACTAAGGGTCGAGTTAAAATGTTGTTTGTGGTAATGCAGAACATGTTTACAAACTATGCCGACAGAGCTTAGAATGTCCTGAACCCATAATTCTGTTAGGAGTTTAAATGAATAACAATAGCAACTCGAAGAGCATGTCATATCCTATTATACCGAGTTCACAGGGCGAGGCTTATGTTGACTGAGGTGGAGACCTTCTAGAAGTATCTCACAAGTGACAGATTTAAGAGTCGGGGTCACCTCGGTGTCAGGTAGCTCTGGCAATAAAAAATCTCAAACTGAGGCATTAGCTTGGCCCTGCTATGTAATTGGCACTTTAGGTCGCCACAGACCGAGAGTGAAGCTGGTGATCTTTCACAGTGTTTCTTTTGCGGTTTTCATGTGGGCCTCCTGCGGTGTGGTGGGAGGTATGAGAGAGCTTTGTTTTAGACAGGGTCCATTTCCTGTCAGTTGGCAGGGGGAGAAAGTATTTTCTTGTGTGGGGGGAGGAGTGTTTTACACGGTGGGGTTGGGGAATCGTTTGGAGACCGTAAGCCCTTTATTTAAGTCTTTGTTCTCAGTTTGTTCTTATTCAAGGGTAATGTTTGGAATGTCGATTGGGAGACAGACAGACTGGAAAGACTAGAAGAGAGACGCATGTTCATGCTTTTGACAGCTTCCAAAACAATCTGAACTGGAGCAACACAAGCCAACAATGGTTGCAAAAATAACACTTTTGTGAGTGTGATGTGCAACTGGTTATAAAAAGTTAAAGATGGCAAACATACAAACAAAAAAGACAATGAGATGTTTTGGGCTGTTAA
Organism: Oxygymnocypris stewartii; assembly: GCA_003573665.1. Classification (NCBI taxonomy): domain Eukaryota; kingdom Metazoa; phylum Chordata; class Actinopteri; order Cypriniformes; family Cyprinidae; genus Oxygymnocypris; species Oxygymnocypris stewartii. The sequence continues at coordinate 2,215,589 of QVTF01003285.1, forward strand.
AATGTTCTGGACAAAAACGTGATTATAAATAGCAATGCAATCAATCAGTCAATCCTCTTGACCTAACACAGTTTTTACGATGTACAAGTTTGTGCAATAGTTGCTTTAACTGAACAGCAAGTTCAAAGGGATCCAAACTGCCCCGAGCTTTGACTCTGGATATACTACGGTGAATTCATAAAAGAGGGGGTTTAGGAAAACAAGAAGAAGCATGTCCTTTTCTTCTGTTAAGAGAAACAAGCACTTAGCAACTGGTCCAAACATCTCCCCTTCCATAAAGAACACCGCTTTAAACGTATGAAATGCACAAATATGGCAAATTCAAGTAATATGTGACAGTAAATGATAAAAAGGCATGCATTCAGACTTACCTGAACCACTAAATTGACTGCTAGCAAGTGTGGTAGGCCTGTTCTTCCCATTGGCCACAGGGGGTGCAAACATCTAAGGCAGAAAAATAAGAAGTTTAAGCATAGTAGCATATTACAACAAACTTACATCAACAGATGCCCACAGACAGCGATTTTTCAGCACGCTATGTGACGTCAAGCTTAGCTTGCACAAAAGTTTAATGCTAAAGGTCATGTCAACTTTGCCACATATACCACACTAAAATAGTTCAATCTGAAAGAAACCCTTTCTCACTAAGTAGTATGGTTCTTTGAAGATGCATCTTGTCTTGTACTACAAAGAATTCAAGGTTTCACAGAAAGGGCTGGAGAGGATCCCTTTACATGGATGGATGATGCCTCTGTTTTTGAAGTGCAAAGAGAAACCCATAAACAGCAACAGTGCTAGCCTAGCATTGTGCATGAGAGGAGCTTTCTTGTGTGGTAGACATTTTTCACAATGTGAACCACCTTTTACACCACGAGAAAGAAAATACTAAATGAAGAAGCTCCTGGTTTTTTTTTAAAGGTTCAATGCTGGAAAATGAGTACGAAATGAGGGAGTAACTAAACTACCAACAATTTGTAATTAGAGGCGAGATCATAATGCATTTAATCTGGCATGTCTGATTATCAATGTATTGTCTTAATTGATTCACTGCTTCAGTAGATGGCAATTTTCCAATGCAATAAATTAAGCATGGTCGAGCCATTCACCGAATCAAGCGATTAACATTTTTATATTCACTATTTTTTAATGCTATTTAGGAAAGCATGACCGCCAAGAATAATCAAATTTTAACAACAGGTGAAATGAGAATAATAAATGGAAGGATAAGAATAAGAGAGGATTGAGTGATGGTTATTATGCTGGAGATGTTTCAAATGGCAAACTGCGTGCACTTCTAGGGACCCAGTTGGAGACGGCACATGATTTAAAGATTCATTATAATGTTTATAGCCACCAACAACACAACAGGCATTGTGACGTGAGATTCGATCAGTTTGAAGTGCTATGAAGAAAAATGGCTATCCTCTGACTACAAGGTCAGATTTTGTTTAAGAGAATAAGGAATCATAAAGCGATTCTTTACGAGAGAGAGTTTTTGTCTAGATCAGTAACAAAGACTGCATAGTCTCTTCCTTACTGCACTGAAATCCAACAGGTCACTGAGTTCCTTATCTGTTCCCACTGTAGCCATTCTCTGGTGCGCCTCGTTCATACCCCTCAGTCTTTAAAGCACCCTGCAGAAGAAAACCAGAGAGAGACAGCTGGGGTGAGCTATCTAAAGACCAGATGAATGAGAAAAGCAGTGATGCAGTGCATGTCGAATAGTAAATATAAGTGAGAGTGTATGGTACTCATAATATACACATCTCATAAGAGTACATTACCAGAATTTCCATGTTTTAAATGAAAAAAATGGGACTAAATTTAATTAACTAATTATGCATTGCTTCAGGAGGCTGTATGAAACGCCAGTGCCAAGTCATTATCTTTGTCAAAGATTTTCATTTTAAATCTAAAACTTGCGTGATGATAGTTAATTTGGCCGAGGACATCCTGTGTTTTACACAATGCAATTAGTCTTGTGTTACAATGAAATGGCCAAAACAAAAATCATTACAAGGTTTTATTTTGTCTGTTTTCAAAGAGCCAGTTATTCTATAATGTCTGTCAATCTTTGTATTAATATTCTTGTGTTATGCAACCTCAGCACAGCAATGAACCTAAATGCAATCACAAGTCAATAAGTTTCCATGAAACCATGATATCTGCACACGGAACATGCAAATCAATGTTCTTAACTTATTGTAGATCCCTATCCTGTGTATGATTTATAGTTATCTGGCCAGTTGATTTGCATGAAAGGAGACCTTTCGGGGGGGGGGGCAACCTCTAAATTCAGAAAAATATTTTAAGTTTCTCTTTTACTAAAATACAATTGTCAAATATTGGTAAAACAAGAAAAATGTTCCTCAGAAACATCTTACGGGCTCCTGTATGCTATTGCATGCCAACATGTGGCCGCCTGCTTTAGCAGTCCTGCTTATTAGCCATTCATTTCTCTTCAGCAGTCTGATTATAACACTACTACAAGCCAATAGCTAAAACAAGTGTTTTTACACCTTGCAAGTACATTTTACTTTCTCGACCAAACAAAAACAACTAAGTGACAACATATAGAAAGTGGCCTCTCCGTAAAAAGCCAAGAAAGATAGTAACAGAGGGCCCAAATTCCCCTCAAGTCTTTGCCAGCCAAAACCACAAGTACAAATATATCTTTCTCAGTATATTAGCATATTTCCATGTAAAATGCGACAAAGGTCTCAGATCCGAGAGACATGAGGCGATTTTAACTTGTATGGACAGCCCTGGCTGAAGAATGAAGTGAAGGCCTTGTAGAAGCCCAATTAGGGTTAGGAATCGAGAACCGGTTCTCTTTTATATTTAAAAAAACGGATCCGAATTATTTATGATCTACAATTCATTTAGCCGCTTTTAATCATACAGATCGCTGTAATCTGTCAGTATTTTCTATTATCAATTTAATCTAGAGATGTAAACATACAGCGCGACCAGTCCAATCCGATTCCTGTACAAGTGACTAAAAAGTGCTCCCAAAAATAAAGCGTCACCAGTGCGATTCCCATTGCGAATGAATGGTAGGCTACTTATGAACCGGTTCTGTGTAGTGGACCGAAAACACTTGAATCAGTTGAAGCCGTTAATGAATTAATCTAGCTCACTTACTAAATCCCAAGTTATTTATTTAGTATTGTCTGATTTTAAGTTTACTAATAACTTACACAAGCATAATTACTGACTGGTTGTTTGTATGACAACGTGCAAATAAGACAGGCCTACACATGTTATATTATATAAATTATGAATGAAACAGGTTACCACCATTTTGTTTGTTTACTATTTGCATTCAAATAAGGGACAGTTTTATGATAGCTCTAAAAATCAGTAATAAAAAAAATAAACCTATTCGAGAGATGCAGCTTATTTATAATGTGTTACGTTCTGCTGATTTCTGGTGCGGTCGCACAATTTGCCAACAAACTGCTTAGCGCTGATATATGCAACAATATTTTTTCCTGACATTATATCAATATCAAGAAACATTATGAGAAAAACTGAAGCAGATTTGCTAAATCCTTACGATTTCCATCCCTAACGGTAACGGTTCCTATCACACACACGATAAAGGGAAATGAGTAAGGTGACACTAAAAACAAGGCACAAAACACATTTAACCCATATTTCGTAGTTAAAAGGTAGGATAAATTGTCTCTTTAGGACTGTATTACTGTAGCCATTGGCGGTTAGTTGAAAGAGAGCGCAACAGTGTTACCACTAACCACCAATTTAATGTAGGCTACCCGAACTAAATCCACGTTATGAAAAAAAACGTCAAATACACTGCACAAATATCTATTTTAAACCCTTCTCCATTACTGAATGTGCGAACACGTTTAAACTAGAGTTTAGTCACGTCCCTTTTTTGTAAGTAGGGCTATACGCTTCACCCAGACATGAACAATGTCAATATGTATTCTCGGTTGTAAACTTATTGTATTCCGATTGCTAACCATACAGATAACCAATAGGCCACGTCGATCGCGCGCACGTACTTTTAATAAGGACGGCATTATTACCAATATTAAGCAGCCGTCGGGCAGCTCATTCTCAATTATTCATGTGTTGCGAGATAAATTTAGAAGCCTGGCTGGATTAAGCAAGTTAATAAAAGTACCGCGACAAAATGTCAACTTTTCCTCAAGAGACTCGCGATTTGATGAAGGCGAGTGGGGGTGGGGGGCGAGGAATTTCCTGCCAAAAAATATTCACCGAAGTAACTGAATTAACCAAAGGTTTTGTGAAAAACAAACCTGGATACAACACGCTAGCGCTTAAGTTCAGTAGGAAATTGTACATTTTAACAAGTCTAACAAATTAAAGTAACTTTCATCCATTAGTAATTTGTCAATTAAATTTGCACTGACAGCTCGCTCTTAACTAGTCACTTAAACTTCATAAGCGTCCCACAAAACCAATCCGCACTTTAATAAAATGACAAAGGAGTCATTTCTGTGATAGAACTAGGTTAAAGACCACCAGCACAAAACTGGGCAGGACTTCCCACCACCACCACAGCCTCTAAGCAAGAAAAACTCTGCATCCCCCCCACTCCCAGAAGCACACATCCCAAAAACTTGCTAAATGGAACTTCAATATGCAATTATGTGACTTCTCTGATGTAAATACGAGACTAAAATGATTCAACTTAACCCAGTAAAACTCGTCAAAAGGGTAAAAAGCATTACCTCTGATTATTGGTTGTTTTTACGTCCAGTAAAAAAAGAAAGGTTGAATCTCGTAGGGAAAAACCATAAAACTTGAAAAAATTTGAAGCACGGCGCATTAAAGGCTGATAGGCGCAACAATGTGTGTTATTCCTCCTTTGACATCCTCCTACAAAACACCAACGCATAAATACAATGTTGCAGGTCTGTTTCCAAACAATCCCGCGCCACGACTTCCTTTATGTTGTTACAATTGAGGTGAATTCATTCTTCTAGTAGACATCTTGACCACCTCCATCCACATTGTGAGCAGCAACAATGTATTCATCCGCATGGAAAGAGGGGCCTCAAACGCTCGGGTGTCTAGTTTCATGTGCCCAGAGGAATCAAGAGTTTTTTCGATAAGCTCTACGGGTTAAAAAACACGGATTGGTCAGGACGCGCGGAATGATTGTTAGTCATTTATCAGACAAGATTTAATAAGTGTAGTTTAAGGGGGAAATAATTTATAATAGGAACTATAACATCCGGCGGAGGTTGATGGTAGAAAAGTAAGCGACATTTATACAAGAGCAGCAAAAGATGGAGAGATAAACCCGTATGCTAGTAGCCAATAGACATGCGACAGAAAGTGACAGGCAGGTGGAATGTCCAATAGTCACGCGTATATTTACTCTAGACCCGCCTTTTTCGTGACGAACACTGTGTGTTTAGTGAGGCTGACTGAAGGGGCTATAGCACAGCCGGCGTGACATCATTTTATTAGTCTGGTTAACGTCGACGCTCGCGCGTCGTATCGCTAATTTGGCTAAAAACGTTCGTAAAAGTGAATTCAATTCAATTCACTTTCACTTCGTAAAAGTGAAAAGGCCGAAACGTTAGCAATATTATTTTTTTAAATGTGTTTACTTAACGCATTTCTGTCAGAATTGTTTCATTTGGTTACTTGCCAAACATTCAAACATACTTTAATATCCTTCAGTGTGGATGAAAAAATACTACATTTGCATTGTGGGCTTAGCGACTACTAGTTAGGCTAGTCTGTAACTAAATCTACTGTATACTTGATTTGGTCACACCATTTATTCTTAAGGTAAAACTTTGCTGAGATAAGTTGTGACCATTATATGATGTCTGCCTTTATTGTTCTAATGGCCAATTCACACCACACAGATAAACCCCAACAAACAAGTTGGCTCAAGTTGGCCGTTGGATTTAGAATCTTATGAAAAATAACTGTCATGTTCAGACTGTACCAATAGACACTGACCAACTCTCACTGACTGGGGAGAAAATGGATGATCCTTTATCTATAAGCATCTTCAGTTGGGTGAAAACGAACTCCAACCAACGCTAACAGGGGTAACATACAGATCCAACAAACTCCAACAGACTAGTCTGTTGGCGTTTGTCTGTGCAGTGCAAATTGGCCTTGAGAAGCCTGCAAACAGAATGAGTGTTTATAAGCTTTGTATTTCAGTATCCAGTTAAACGGTTCATATCCTCATGTGACTGTAATGAATTATATTTTTGTCCAAATATAATACAAAAATAATCATATCATATATTAAATGTTACATTTACCATTCTTGAATGGTACTATTCAGTGGTTATAAAACGTTGCATAACCCTTAATCATTACACTACTAGCACCCTATGCAAAATATCATAATTTGTTTTTAAAATGTATGTTTTTACAGAACTAAGCTGGTATGTGGAACCAAAACAAAATCATAGTATACATTGATCATCACACCAAATACTTTGCCCTACTGAGCATGTATTTCCAGTCACAAATCGTCCCACAACCACAGAATTGTTTCCGTCTCTCCCTGTGGCTGATTCATAGAGCTGGTCTAGTGAGGGGGGAGAGGAGCATGGGATCACAGAATACAGGGATCATAACAGAGTGTGTAGTGGGGGGATGGGATGATAGGCCGTGCAGTAAGGCCAGAAGAAGAGAGGATGATGGCAGGAAACAACAGATGAAGAGGTACAAGTCAATCGTAGATCTCATACCACGCCAATCCCACAGAAAGGAAAAACCAGAAAGAGAAGAAAATGCAAGGAATGAGGTCAACCAAAGCAAAGAGACGAGTCTAAAGATTGGTGAAGATCATGGAAAATATCACGAAGGGCTTAAAATTCCAATAGTGAATACATAAAGCCAATTATTTAGTTAAATGTCAAAGAGATCGAACAGGGTGTGGAATAAAAAAAATCTCATTAATAATAACAACAATTTAAAATTAAATGAAAAGTTGTATGAGTTCTTCTGAAGAAAAGAAACTACCGATTTTAGCGGATAAAAAGATAAATTGGCAAAATCAGAGCAGAAAAAATGAACCGTTTAAGATCTCCACAGCAGGGAGCAAGCAAATTAGTAAATAATATCATGGATCTCTTTTGAGTAACAAAAAGCACAGTAAATTGTAATAATTAGCCCCAAGGGTCCTATATGGTGGACAATGGAGCTGTAAGGCAAAGGAATACAGCTGGATTACATACCTTTACTAGCGTAAAGAGAGCGTCACGCATAATAACTACAATGTTTGATCATGCATACATTTATTTCTGTATTATTATAAAAGCTATATGTCATATAGTTTATCCAGTTTTTCAAGCAAATGTAAATGAGCCTTCTGCTATAGGTCAGACTGTGGTTCACAGCGAACAGTGGGATTTCAAGAGCAAAATTAGTGAGCTTGTAAGACCTCCAAATAGTTTGTAGTAACAGCTGGGACTGACACGGAGAGCATGCAGTGGGTCATGCAGAAAGGAGGGTTAAAACAGACAAAAGAAAAGAAGCATTTTTCGGAAAGACGTCCAGGGATTTTAAGACACAAAAATATATACATTTCTCAATTGAGATATCACTTTGATGAACACTGGATTCGTCATCACAAGCAGTCATAATATATAGCAAAGAGGAAAACGGCGAGGATAATTCAGAGAGTGGCTGTGAAATGTGACAGATTTACACAAAAAATCCATGATGGTTTAGTATAATATCTTGTTTCCATGCATGGTAGGATTCATTATCTTAGAGAATCTCTTGAATCCTCCTTCCAGCCATCCTCCGCCCTCTGTCTGTAATTAACACCAGATGTAGAAATAAAATTAGCATATGTTTCACACGTTTCTGCTAATCATTCATACATTTGTGTGAGCGTATAAAATATTTATCCATGTAGAATGTCTGAATAAAGACTATTGCTTTGCTATTGTAACATTTGCTTGGCATAATAGTATTACTTAATTTGAAGCCTACAATGAAATTACCATGCAATTATCATTAAATTGGTATATATGGAAATTATTCATGACAGCGTGTATTTATTTGGGTTAACAGAGCGTAAGTATTATTTTCGCGTGTTTTCAGTTTGGGGGAGTTTAGATGGTTTTCCACAAAAAAATTTAATAAATAAAAACTGAATAAAGTTAAGCACCTTTCACACATTTGTCAAGATGCATTTGTGGATATACAAAGTGAAATTAGCATACAAACAGACATTAAAATCAAAAGATTTTATAAAATGATTTTATAATTATTCATTTTTATTATTAATTATTTATTTGATATTTTTCTTCATTTGTCATGTTTCTTTTCTTCAAACTCCAAATGGCCCCGAAATGAAAGTTGAGTTTCTGAGTTTTTTTTTCCTTCATTATTTTCAATAATAATTAGATTAGTATTATTTTGCTTTATGCTAATTATTTATGCTAATATTTGTGAAGTTTGGGTTAATAAAAAAAATTATAATGTCACAATGATGTTACCAAATCGTTATATTCCTAAAACAAGTCAATTTAAGCAAAATTAATTTTTATTAATTTATTCTCACTTATTTATTTATTTGTGTAAAAAATTTATTGGCATAAAAATAGGGGTTTGGGTCATCCAATTTCACCCTAGAATCAACAGGAAGAGCAAATTCCTACTCAATTCTCAAAACTGTTATGCAAAAAATACAAATAAAAAAATACTAAAATTGTAATACAAATTTGAATGTTTGTATTTGTGACCCTGGACCACAAAACTTGTCTTAAGTCACTGGGGTAATATTTGTAGCAATAGACAATAATATATGGGTCAAAATAATAGATCCAAAAATCATTAGGATATTAAATAAAGATCATGTTCCATGAAAATATTTAGTAAATTTCCTACCATAAATTGATCAAAACTTAATTTTTGATTTGTAATATGCATTGCAAAGAACTTCTTTTGGACAACTTTAAAGGTGATTTTCTCAATATATTTCCCCCTCAGATTCCAGATTTTCAAATAGTTGTATCTCAGCCAAATATTGTCTTGTCATAACAAACCATACATCAACGGAAAGTTTAAATATGAATCTCAATTTCCAAAAACTGACACTTATAACTGGTTTTGTGGTCCAGGGTCACATATTTGTTGTTTCTTATATTGCGTAATACCCAGTACTTGAAATGGAAAAAGAGAAGATTTGGCCCCCCAGGGACCTGTGAGGAAAAAACAGCGGAGCAGAGGTTCTCAGCGCCCGGTTGAGAGCGAGCTCACGCCGGCTCAGATCCCGCGTGCCTCGCTTTCGCCACACAGAGAGATTTCTCCCGTCCTTTTTTCCCAACCTGACCAGCATCCCTCTGCAAGCGTGAGCGATCTGGTCTCGTTTGGGGGAAGTGACGATGAGCTGGCCGATGACAGCATGTCACTGGTAGCTTCAGATGCTGAGGAGCTGTCGGGCTCAGTGACTGACCCCGCCCCCTCAGGTTTGCCCGCGCCCAGTGGTGCCAAAGCTGGGATGGATGCCGAACTTTTCCGTGTCATCTCAAAAGCGGTTGAAGAGCTGGGTTTGAAGTGGTCTCCACCAGAGGAGCCCTCTCGCAGCCGTCTGGATGAGTGGTTTCTGCCGGGGCGCCGTCAGGCCCCTCAACAACGACCATCGCCGTTCTTCCCTGAAGTTCACGGCGAGCTCACGAGATCTTGGCGCTCCCCTTACTCTGCCCGCCTCCGTACTTCCGCTTCATCTGCCCTCACTACGGTTGACGGCGCTGAAGAAAAGGGATATGAGAGGATGCCTCAACTGGAAGAGTCAGTGGCTGCACATCTCTGCCCACCCACTGCCATCGGCTGGAAGGCGAAAGCCAGTTACCCGTCCAAGCCATGCAGGACCACTTCAGTGCTCGCTGGACGCTCCTACGCTTCAGCTGGACAGGCGGCTTCGGCACTCCACTCTATGGCGGTTTTTCAGGTCTATCAGGCCAAGCTCCTCTCTGCCGTAGATGAGTCTGAGCCTGATCCTGCGACTCTCAGGGAGCTGAGATGCGCAACAGACCTGGCTTTGCGAGCCACCAAGACTACCGCCCAAGCCATAGGAAGGTCTATGGCCAGCCTGGTAGTGCTCGAGCACCACCTGTGGCTCACGCTGACGGAGATCAAGGATGCGGACAGGGTTTCCTTCCTTGATGCTCCAATTTCCCCCAGCGGCCTCTTTGGACCTTCGGTGAAAGGATTCGCTGAGCGCTTCACAGAAGCACAGAAGGCGTCACAGGCTATGCGACACTTCCTGCCCAAGCGCTCCAGCCCAGCAGCTGCTCAGAGTCGCCCCAGGACTGCGCCGACTCAGCAGCCCGCGAAACCTGCACCTGCCGTTTTCGCCCCTCAGCCTGCTAGAACTCAGCAGCCGCGAGGGCGTTCACGCTCAGCCAGACGCCACCCCCCTCCGAAGCACCAGGGCCCCCGACTCAAGATAGCGTTGGACCCTGCACCCCCGGCGTCCTCCTGATCTGCAGGACAGGAAGAGGAGAGGGTCGAGTCCCGCCACGGCCGGACCGCCCACCAAAAGGCCTCTCATGAGAAACCTCCTGGCACCCCGTTCTTTTCCGGGTGCAGAGGGAATTGTGTCTGTTGCTACAGGGTCCGTACAAGCGACCATGCAACTGTCCGCTGTGATAGTGGAAAAAATAAAACACAAACATTCTCAAAAAGAGAGCAATTTTCCTCTTCTGTCTCTCACGAGTGCCCTGCCTCCGTGCAGCCGGCCACTCGAGTTTATCCAACCCCTTGCCACTCGGGCCGAGGCCTGGCAGGCCATCCCCGGAGTGTCAGAGTGGGTTATGGGGATAATAAAACGAGGTTATTCACTCCAATTCGCTCGAAGACCCCCGCGCTTCAGTTCTGAAGTTCGCGCTTCAGCTTGCGTTCTGCGCTCAGAGGTGATGACGATGCTGGAAAAAGGAGCCATAGAAATGGTTCCTCCAGCTTTGAGCGAGTCAGGCTTTTACAGCCGTTACTTCCTCGTCCCCAAAAAGGATGGCGGCCTCCGGCCCATCCTCGATCTCAGACGACTGAATCACGCCCTCATGAGACGGCCGTTCAGGATGATCACGCTGAAGCAGATCCTCTCGCAGATTCGCACAGAGGACTGGTTGTCCTGAAACCAAGGCATGGTTACGTACCTAAGGTACTTTCAACCCCGTTCAGAGCTTAGGCCATCACGCTCTCCGCGCTTCCTCCGTCTGAGGAGGACCGGGAGTTATCTTTGTTATGCCCTGTCAGAGCTCTGAGAATCTACTTTGAGCGTTCCGCCCCTTTTAGGCATACAGAACAGCTCTTTGTTAGCTTCGGTAACCGCACCAAAGGGCATCGCCTCGTCATGGGCGTGGTCTAGCGGTGTATCCATTACAGAGATTTGTACGGCGGCTGGCTGGGCCACTCCGTCCACATTTGCTAGGTTTTATAACCTGGACACACCGGCCTTACTAGGCCAGAGCCCTCTCTGCTTAGATGAGCTTGTACACATACGCTATGGGAACAATCCTGTCAGAGATTTCTTGACCGCAATGTGCTCAGGCTCTCTGATTGGCACCCTGCATACTCCGGTTAACTGAGTATGCAGGAGTCATATGGAACGATTATCCAGGCCGAGCATGACCTCTATGAGTTTAGCTCACTTTAGCCTGAAGTATACTACTTACTTCCCTATGGGCATTTATGTTTATGGAGGTATATACAGTCGTTCATCTACCCTAGCACGGTGTGATTAAATTCAGTTCCCATATGCATCTTTACAAGACGCAGTACGAGTGGAGTATCGACAGGGAACGTACTCGGTTACTGTCGTAACCTCGGTTCCCTGAGATACGGAACGAGTACTGCGTACTTTGCCGTGCCAGGTAGCTGCACGACTCAGTCGTCGCTTCAGTCGAAGTAAACCTGAGGATCCTATGGCGAAACGACCGCTTATATAGCCAGATGCCCCGCCCGTTTCGGCGGGATTTGGCGGGTATCGTCGCCATAGGTTCGTGCAGCTCTGCAGTGTGCCAAATACACACTGAAAGGAATGCTTTTATTGACATCTGGACTTAAGTCACTATTCTCTCTGTAATCGCTGATGAAATCTGACGTGTTTTCTCAGCATTAGCGCTGTTTTGAGCTTACTGTTTGAATTCGTTCACTGGATCCTTGGACTTTCCTGGATTTACGGTTTAAAATTATGTGAAAGAAACCTGCTTCTTTTCATTTTAAGATATGATTTTCGTTATAAAGTACTGATTCAAATTAGTAATCAATAATGAATTATTATTCTATAACTCCGCACGTCTCCCCTGACACCGCCTCCCCTTCTCGCGCACCACACAATGAAGTAGACCGACTCCGCTTGAGTTCATTCACGTGATGGGTCGAGATGAGAGGTGATCCCGCCTGGGTAGTGTGCTTTACATAGTTTCTATATCATTTCTTATCATACAGTGCCCTCCACTAATATTGGCACCCTTGGTAAATATGACCAAAGGTGGCTGTGAAAATAAATCTGCATTGTTTATCCTTTTTATCTTTCATTCAAAAAATTCCAACCTATCATTGAAGTAAAACAATTGAAAGTGGGGAGAAAATCTCATGATGAAATAAATGCTTTCACTATTTCATGTTGGCCACAATTATTGGCACCCAATTATTGCAACGTCCTTTTCCCCAGGGTAACAGCTCTGAGTTTTCTCCTATAATGCCTGCAGAGTTTGGAGAACACCTGACAAGAGATCAGAGACCATTTTCTTCATACAGAATCTCTCCAGATCCTTCAGATTCACAGCTCCATGATGGTGCTTCTTCTCTTCAGTTCACCTCACTCATTTTCTGTAGGGTTCAGGTCAGAGGACAGAAACAGCAATGGTAAAAGATTCATGTTGTGCTCAGTGACCCATTTTTGTGTTTATTTTGATGTTTGTTGTGGATTGTTGTCCTGCTGGAAGATCAAAACATGGCCCATTATAAGATTTCTAACAGAGGCAGATTTTTTTGATTTTTTTATCTGTTGGTATTTGATAGAATCCATGATGCCATGTGTCTAAACAAGATGTCCAGGACCTCCAGCAGTAAAACAGGCCCACAACATTAAAGATCCAGCAGTATATTTAACCGTGGACATGGGGTACTTTTTTATCCCTGTTTGTACTAAACTCATCTGGTGGGTTTGCTGCCAAAAAGCTATTTTTCAGTTTCATCTGACAATAGAAGCCAGTGCCATTTGAAGTTCCAGTCGTGTCTGACAACTGAATTTGCTGGAGTTTGTTTTTGGATGAGCGAGGATCCTTTTTCTTGAAACCCTCCCAAACAACATGTGGTGATTTAGGGGATGTTTGATTTTTTTTTTTTTAGGTTTCTGACCCCAAGACTCAACTAATCTCTGCAATTCTCCAGCTGTGATCGTTGGAGAGTCTTTGGCTACTCAAACTCTCCTCCTCGGCATTCATTAGGACGATATAGACACACATCCTCTTTCAGGCAGATTTTTAACATTTTTAGTTGATTGGAACCTCTTAATTATTACCCTGATGGTGGGAATGGAGATTTTCAATGTTTTAACTCTTTTCTTACAGCCACTTTCTATTTTGTGATGCTCAACAATCTTGTTCTTCACATCAGAAATATATTTTTTGTTTTTTCTCATTGTAATGGATGATAAAGGGAATTTGACCTTTGTGTTCCTCATATTTATAATCCTGTGGAACAGAAAGTCATGGCTGGATAATTGCATGCTCCTAGTCACCCTGGTGTGCTAAAAAATGTAAATATGAATGGGAGTATACTTCAGAGATATTTTACTCATAAGAATTTCTAGGGATGCCAATAATTGTGGCCAACATTCATTGGAGAAAAACATTTATTTCATCATGAGATTTTCTCCCCACTTTCAATTGTTTTACTTCAATGATAGGTTGTAATTTTGTGAATTTATTGAGTGAAAGATCAAAAGGATAAACAATGCAGATTTATTTTCACAGCCGCCTTTGCTCATATTTATCAAGGGTGCCAATATTAGTGGAGGGCACTGTATATGGGATCATATAGCCTAATCACCCAGACCCTGACGATTTTACTCAAAAAAGTGCAGGTACTCTAAAGGCTAAAATATAGAAGTGCCGGTGTCCTGACATTTTATCCTACCCATCAGATTTTCCTACCTCGGTTTACTGCGCATGCACACGTCAAAATTGTATCCCTTTTCTCACGCTGAACAACAATATTTAATGTATTTACATTACTGTAAGGGTAGATTTAGGGTTGGTGTAGACGTTAATAAAACACAATCTAATAGTTAGAAAAAATATTTATTGTTGGTTTGCGGTAGCTGTATCCCTTCTATCCACAACCACGAATATAACACGTAATTACAGTATGTGCATTACTGTAAGGATAGGTGGTTGTGGTAGGTGTACACATTAATAAAACATGATTTAACGGGTAGCCATTTTTCGTTGTCAAATTGTACTACCCACTGTTTTGATGGTAGGTAGCAAAATCCATGTAGTTATCGCTGCAGCTCGGAGACCTGCAAGTGGGAGGAGCTTACGCAAAGAACAGCTAGTGGGAGGAGCTTGATAAAAGCAAGTGGGAGGGGCTTATGCCTGTAGGCTGGATTTCATCGTAGTTTAAAATGATATAAATATAACGCATTTTCATAGTAGTTGAAACTGAAAGTTTTGTCATTATTGTTTGTATCCAATACCATTCACTGTCAACATTAATCATAACATAAATCATGCCTTCACACCTTTTGTCATGCTTTGTGATGGTCTCATTTGAAATCCTTTAAATGTAGTAATTTAAGCATATTTCTGTATATTACATTTTACTTCTACAATTCTTCTACAGTAGCCTACCAAGGAACATTAAAGTGAGATGCAATTGCACTTAGGAGGTAAATGTGTGATACATAAAGAAAATGTTGAGTACTGTTAAGAAAATGTAGTTACCATTTGCCTGTACTGCACATTTTTTTATTTTGCATATTGTTTTAAAATCATATTACAGCAAATTACAGACTAATGTTCTTCAGGACATTAATGTATTAATTTGAAATCTCAAGGTGGGTAAATTATTTTATTTCTGATGAATCAAATTATGTAAAATCATTCATTTAGCACAATAGACTTGCATGCAGTGGACACTGCACAATCCCGGATGCATTGCTTCCAAGTAAATTGAACAGAGCTCGCCTTGCTTGCCCTTCCCAACATAACTTGGTGAGTGCACAAGAAGCACAATGAGCAGCATTAGGGTTAGCCCAAATTTAAAACATTCTCCACATGCCATCCAAGATATGCATGACTTTATTCTCTTGTTGAACATGTACAAACAATTAAATAATAATTTCTCAGCTCTGTAGGTCTATGCCAGGGCTGTCTAAACTCGGTCCTGGAGGGCCGGTGTCCTGCAGAGTTTAGCTCCAACCCTAATTAAACACACCTAAACTCTGCAGGACACAGGCCCTACAGGACCGAGATTGGACAGCCCTGGTCTATGCTATGAAAGTAAATGGTGTCCAGAAATTTTAAGGGATGACATTAGACCAAGTAAATTAGACTTTATAACGACTTTTAAACAAAGTATTCCTTTTTATATTGTAGTTTATTCACCATTTATTTACACAAAACTGATTATTGATTATTATAGATTTTTTATTTAAACCATGTTTTAATTATAGTGCATTGTGGATTAGAAGATTAGGAGATGTGTTCTAGCGCTTTTGAAAATGTACCTTATTCTTTAGAATTACACTGTGAAAAGTGAACAGTTTGATCAACTTAAAGAAAATACTTCAATTTGTAACACCAAAAAAAAAGTTTTTTTTTTCCTACTTAATTTATTACCTTTATTTGTAAGGTGTTATTTTTTTAGGTGTTACCAATTGAAGTATTGTTTTTAAGTTGATCCAACTGTTCACTTTTTACAGTGTATCTATCATAGACAGTATAAAAACAGGTACCTATTTACAAACGTTTAAGACATTTGCACTTTATAAATCAGTGCAGTCCAAAACATAAAAACACATTATGGTAAGACTTTCTATGAAGCCCATATTTATAATACATTGTAAAGGTGTATTCTTAAGGCATATAATGAATGCATATTGCATTATAAAAAAATCTTAGAATTTGTTATATTGTCTTAACAATGATGATAAATCATCATAACATCAACTATAATACATTATAATGCTAACGCATGTGTGCTTATAACTTTTAAGATTATGATTATTTATAACACATTGAATTAACCCCATATTAAATCTACCTTTACATTGATAATGGGACTATATATCTTGACATTATTTAAGATCTGCATAGTATCTTATTACAGTACATATTGTAAGTGGTTAGGTGTGGAGTTAGCTGTGAGGCTAATATTAATTTTGATGTGAGCTAGTTAATATTTGGGACAGTTAATTCAACTGAAACAAATGCAATGTTTATATGTTAGGTTACATTTTATTTTGATGTCCCCTTAGTCTATTGACTATAAGCAACTACATGTCAACTAGCTTTCATTAGAGTATTAGTAGGTTTAGGTTAAGGTTAGTGTAGGTAGGTAGAATATTGATGTACTTGCAAAGTTGCTTATAGTCAGTTTGTCTGTAGGTGAACCATCAAAATAAAGTATAGCATATATTTAGCAGACATACTAATACTCCAATGACTGCTAGTTGACATGAAGTTGTATGTCTAAAGGGTACCATTAAAATAATCATACTGATACTAAAATAAAAATAGTTCAAAGCAATCTAATCTGATATATGATCTTATGGCAGTTTGAGAGAAAAAAGTACTACTATTATTATTATTATTATTAGTATACTTCTAAGTGGTCATTGATGGCTTTAAGTAAAGGTGGCAAGATATGAGATTTAAGTGGATGCAACGTGTTCACTGTGTGTTATAAATCTTCATACTCTTAAAAGTTATAACCAGTAATAAGTAAATATTATACATTAAAGCTTTTCTTATGAAAATTCATAAGATGAAATATTATACGTTTTTTTATAATGCATTATGCATTCATTATAATGCCTTAAAATACCCTTATAGTGTATTGTATGGGCTTAATAGAAAGTGTTACCGAAATCATAATGCCATTAGGCCTACCTGCTTATGGTCTTCGGTATCCATAACCTGGAGAGCAAATTAGTTGTTTGTAGAGAAAAAAGATATTGTCAGGCACATAACAGATTGCAAGCTACGTGCGGTACTAATAAAACGTAAATCAAAATCTTCTGTTGGTTTGTACAGCCCACTTGCAGCTTAAGTCCCGCCCACTTACGGCTAGCTCCGACCTCCATTTATTTTATACCCATCTCGCAAAATCTGACAGCGTAGGACAAGTCGACAGAACACCTGTACTGTGTTCCTGTGCGTACCGGCCCACTTCAAACACTGGTACTACCGTAATAAACTTTATTGTGAAAGAAAATGTAAAGCATTTATAGATTGTAGTAGCTTTTTGTGCTGTTCATTTCTAATGTTCTAATGTTAATTAGTAATTTAAAATTCCTGGACAGAGGAATAAGAGGACAAACCTGGACATAATTAATGTAATTCAGTAATGAGAATCTAATGACAATCATTATAAGAATAATGACAGCTCAGAAGTAAAGCTATGGGCGGATTAATTATGGTGATGGAATGTATTTCTCGGTATATTTTCACCGATCATATAAAAATACAAAAAAATCAGTAGGAAACCAAACTATAAGAAATGTAGCACCTGCAGTCGGCTGGTTTGAACCTGAAGCTTCTCGCGTGTGCATCTCCAGAGTTTTCCATTTCCAGGTCAGCTGAGCATAGAACCCACCTTTTATCTCTGTTTGCTCTACAGCACTGCACAGTATGAACCCCTAACCTTTTCATGCATTCATCCTCCTCACCGAACTCTCTAATCTCTGATTTACTTCTCTCTTTTCACATCCCTAAAAGCCATCTGAGCTCTTCAAAGCAACTCCTCCATGGCTGCTGTATCACAGATGTTTGGGGTGCGCTGTGCTGCACTCGTTGACTACCTACAGCGGAGGGCGAGATCTTTGGTGCATACGGTAGTGATCAGACATGAAACTAGGCCAACTTCATAACCCCAAAGCCTCACCAACCCCCATCAATTCAAACAGTGACATCTCTATGACAATCACCAGCTGAAATCTTTCGTTCTCAAACAGGAATCTTTGAAATACAGCAGTGAAAACACAGGTTCTAAAAAATGATTGTGTAGCCGCATGGAAATAATTTTTACTCCACAGATTGATGTGTTTGGCCCTTTGCCCATGTTCTGGGACTATCTGAGTCGAAGGGGAGGAGAAAGAGGCGCGAAGTATCTATCTGTTTTGGTTGCCCTGCACATGGTAAACTGACCCCCGCTGACTTCGCTCGATTGGAGGCCAGTCAACGGACACTAAAATCAAGGCACCCACCTTTTCAGCACCCTGGGAAAAGGACCATCAGCCCAGCATGTTGATTAGTATGCTTACCAAATGCCTTGGGTAGATAAGACAAGACCAGACACCTGAGCGTGCCTGAAACAGTTTCACTGCACAACATCTGCATTTTACCCAAAATCCAAAAAATAGAAGAAGAAAATAAAGAAAGAAAATGTTTATATATTTTATACTATAATTTAATATTTCATATATCATTTTTTTGACAATTAAGCTCATTTCTCACAAATTGTTTCCCAAACATTTAATTGCAAAAATTTATAAAAAAAATAAATACAATTTAAAATAAATAAACGTAACATACAAATTGTATACAATTATGATAAAATAAGTAATTTAGCCTATTCTTTATATTATTGTGCCAATATTTGTACAATTGAGCAAATTTTTCACAAATTGTTTCTCAAATGCTTCATTAATAATTGCAGTAAATCTTGCAGGTTACATTTGTAAAAAAAAAACATTAAATATTTTTTTTATAATAATTCATTTATTTTTGTGACAATTAAGCACAGCTCCAAATTGTCATTACTGTAATTGGTAAGCTTTATTACGACGTTTGTTTGTTATATCTATTATTACCAATAATACTTAGATTTATTAGATCACTAATAATTATATAATTAATATTATATAGTAAGTTTGCATTATGCTAATAAAAATGTGGGTGGGGTTAATTTAAGATCAAATAATGTAATAATATTCTAATCTAAAATGTACATTTATACAGAATTGTATATATTTATTGGCATATTTTATTTATTTATTCGTGCGAAATATTACCCAGTAATGTTCTTGACAGGTTTTCGTAAGATTCATTTGCACATCAAAACGCTTTTGAGAACTCAAAAATGGGGCAACGTGGTTGCCTCGGTATTCGTACGTCTTTCAAACCATTTCACACTCAATCTCTCAAGGGTCTGGTAAGATTATAGCATGTGTTCCCCTATCTCTGACACACCTGCCATTTTTGGATCCCAACGTTGCACATTTTGCTCGGGCAGCCCCTGCTCAATCACCCACGCATCAGGTACAGTGAGTGTAGCGTAGACTTCCTGTTTACAAACCCCAAGACCTCCAGCTTCCCGCCACACAGACCTGCGGTCGCTCAAGCGCTAACTTAACGTGACACGGAGCGAGATGCAAGTAGACATTCATTAACCCTTTCACAATCCGCAGTAAGTTTGTTTATATACACACACATATTTGGTAAATGATTTTTTGAAACATTCTAAGCATACGTTCTAAACGTTACTGATTTGTTGTGACAATATGTTGTTACTAACAACAGAATAGGTATGTATATATGTATGCGACGGGTACACTTGGGTTAAAGGAATAGTGTAGCCAAACTTAAAAAACTGTTTATTTACAGGTACATCTCAAAAAATTTGAATATCATGAAAAACAATATTTTACTCATTTCAGAAAGTGAAACCCATATATTATATAGATTCATTACATAGAGTGAAATATTTCAAGCCTTTATTTCTTGAAATTTGATGATTATGCTTACAGATAATGAAAACCCAAAATTCAGTGTCTCGGAAAATTAGAATATAATATAAGATCAATAAAAAAAAGGATATTTTAAACAGAAATGTCAGGTTTCTGAAAAGTATGTTCATTTCTATGCACTCAATACTTGGTTGGGCCTCCTTTTGCATGAATTACTGCATCAATGTGGCAGGGCATAAAGATAATCAGCCTGTGGCACTGCTCAGGTGTAATGAAGCCCAGGTTGCTTTGATAGCGGCCTTCAGGTCATCTGAATTGTTGGTAGCGATCGACCGATATAAATTTTTTATAACCGATACCAATTATTTGCATGTTTATGTTCTCGATAACCGATATGCAAAATCGATATTTATTTACTGTTATAAAGTAAATAAATAACTGAGTGAAGTAAGTTCATTCTTCACTTTGTTTTTTTCTCCTTTCAGTCATTTTAACAACAACAAAAAACGGTTGAAGATGAATATTCTCTCATGTTAAATTGAATCTTCAAATTACAAAAAAAAATTAAGCATCATCAGCAACACTGATATTAACAATAAGCAAAAGAATGTCTAATGGTTTCAAATGGAGAAAATAAAGGACAGGAGTCATATCAACTTCATTTTAAATTACAGTTTTAGTAGGTTTATAAGCTGTTTAATAGGCTAAAGAGTGAAGATTATTCACTGCATAATGTTAATTCACTGAATAATATTCTCTGGAATATTGAATTAAGCTATAACAAACAAAACATCGTATTTTATTGCATTTCTTAACTGGCATATCAGAATTATTAAAATGTTTTTGTCATTCTAGATTATGAAAACTGCTGACAGCGCGGTTTATCTATTTACACAGAACTATACTCAAACTGCAATCGCTTGCAGAGATAATAAATAATTAATTTCGATAGAGATGTATTTATTTAGATGTTTATTGGAGAAATAATGGTTATATCGTAAATGTTAATATAATTTAGTGTGTTTTAAACGAGTGCATCTTGTTAAAAGTTCCATGGGGTGGCCGTGCTGGAGCATGTTCTGAGCATCAATCATTGAGTGAACAGGAATGTGAAAGCGGTTTCACGAGACTAATGATGAGCATATACAACAGAGAGAGAATTAAATAAACATGTGCTCATTCATGGCTGTATTATTTAATTCATGCACAGTTACATCTTTATTGGGAAAGATTGACGGATTATCTTACGTGACTCCGTGAGTTCGTCTCTATTTCTTAAAACCAAGCTGCATAAACTGCATATCAGGCATTTATGTAATACATCAAATTTGTGCATTAATGGCTGTTATGTTAAATTAAGTTTACTAACTACAGCAAATCAAGTACCTGTGCACCGCTGTTGTTGTCTCGTCTCCCCTCAGATGTGCTGCAATAGTGATCCTGCACGCAATTCTCAAAACAACCACAAGATGGCTGTATTTATCGGTGAATCCGATATTACAAAGCTGATATCCCATAATGGTAAAATGCTTAAATATCGGGAAAAATATCGGTAAATCGATATATCGGTCGATATCTAGTTGTTGGGTCTGGTGTCTCATCTTCCTCTTGACAATACTTCATAGATTCTCAATGGGGTTCAGGTCAGGTGAGTTTGCTGGCCAATCAAGCACAGTAACACCATGGTCCTTGAACCAGCTTTTGTTACCTTTGGCAGTGTGTGCGGGTGCTAAGTCCTGCTGGAAAATTAAATCAGCATCTTCATAAAGCTTGTCATCAGAAGGAAGCATGAAGTGCTCTAAAATGTCCTGGTAGATGGCTGCGTTGACTGGACTTCAGAAAACACAGTGGACCAATACCAGCAGATGACATGGCAGCCCAAATCATCACTGACTGTGGAAACTTCCCACTGGACTTCAAGTAACATGGATTCTGTGCCTCTCCACTCTTCCTCCAGACTCTGGGACCTTGATTTCTAAATTAAATGCAAAATGTACTTTCATCTGAAAAAAGGACTTTGGCCCACTGAGCAACAGTCCAGTTATTTTTCTCCTTAGCCCAGGTAAGATGCTTCTGACGATGTTTCTGTTTCAGAAGTGGCTTGGTAGCCCTTTTCCTGAAGATGTCTGAGCGTGGTGACTCTTGATGCACTGACTCCAGCTTCAGTCCACTCCTTGTGGAGCTCTCCCAAGTGTTTGAATCGGCTTTGCTTGACAGTATTCTCAAGCTTGCGGTCATCCCTGCTGCTTGTGCACATTTTCCTACCCAATTTCTTCTTTCCAGTAAACCTTGCATTTAATATGCTTTGATACAGCACTCCTTGAACAGCCACCCCTTTCAGTAATGACCCTCTGTCATTTACCCTCTTTGTGGAGGGTGTCATTGATCGTCTTCTGGACCATTGCCAAGTCAGCAGTGTTCCCCATTATTGTGGTTTCAAAGAACAAGAGATACCCAGAATTTATACTGTATGGATTGTCATTTATTGAAATTCAAATGTAAATATTCTAATATTTTGAGATACTGATTTTCGACTTTCATTAGCTCTAATCATAAAAATTAAAACAAAACAACTTTTGAAGTGTTTTACTTTACATGTATTGAATCTAAAATATATGAACGTTTCACTTTTTGAAATAAGTTACAAGATAAGTTTATCACCATATTTTTAGGTGTACCTGTACTCGCATGTCATTTCAAATAAATATTCATTTATTTTTATTCTGTGGTACATAAAAAAATTATTCTGAAAATTATTAAAAGTGCCTGCTTAACATAAAATTACAAAAACTAGAGATTTTAAGATTCAAATGGACACCATAAAAGTAGTTCACAAGAACTGTGCTCTAGATTCCAAATCTTCCAAAATCATACGATAGATTTCTGAGAGAAACATATCAAAATTTATTCACTGATAATCTTCCCTGCAAGTCAGTTGAACACAAAAACGAATCTGATTCATGGACGAATCATTCAGACAGGTTTGGTGAACCGAACCAACCAATTCATTGAAAATAACGGTTTATTTAATCCCAAGGCTATGCTTAGACTAGTGCAGTTTTGTTTTAAAATGCAAAACTTCTGCTACGGTTACGCCTGTTGTTTACACTACTCCGGCGTTTTCGGCCCTCGAAAACGGAGACTTTTGAAATGCTGCAGAGCCCATTTTAGTTTGAAAACTCCAGGGTTGCGTTTCAGTGTAAACGGATCAAAACGGAGACTTTTGAAAATGAGGGCATGGCTGCCGACATTCTGCATATCCTTGACGACCATGTAAACAATAACTATTTACACATTTATTCGCATGCCGAGTGTGCATGAATGGTCATGTGACATGCGTTTTCCATTGTATTGTGTGAACGGAGATCATTTCTGAAACACAGTGAAAATGCCAGTGTAGACGAGGATCGTTTTTCATTTTAAAGCGCCATTTTAAAATGAAAACACACTAGTGTAAACAGGGCCTACATCTTTCATTTTGTGTTCCACTACATGTCATATGGCTTTGGAACGACATGGGGGTAATTAAATAGTCACAGAATATTCATTATTCCTAAACAAAAAATACTTATCACGTTTTGAATGAATTTAACTAACAAGGAGGTGCAGAATGTGAAGCAAAGAGCGAAAGAAAGAAGGAGAGATGGATGAGGAGGGTGGAGGGGTGAAGTGGGAGATTGTGGGTGTCGTGGGACTACTTCAGTAACAATAACAGCATGTTTGTGTGTGCCTGTGTGAGCGAGACAGAGCGAGGGAGTGTGAGTGGGGGTGTTTTCGCTTGCAAAAGTGATGAAATAACATCTCTCCACAACACAGCTGGTGCTGCCATGCAGACAGTCATGCTTCCTGACCTCTCCGACATTCTCTCTGTCACTGTCTTTCTCAGGAACTCACCTTCGCTACGATATACCGTAAAACAAGATGTCTGTTACGAGGATGTACAGCATAGCCCCACAGTATCCTGTTTATTGTTTAGAAAGTCTTTCAAAGAGCCTTTGGAATGTCTGAGTTTTGGATTCGCTCGTATATTTTCACCCGAGGCCAATTGTTAGCATTTCCAGCAAGTGTTTGGTTGTGGTCATCGAATGACCTGTACACATTAGTTGTGTTGTGTGACTCTGGATAGTAAATAAGATCTTTGTAGCTTCCATGAGGGAATATATGGTTACATATAGGAGCAACTTTTTAATATTTTTCTCTTTTTTTGTCTGATTCGTTCATCCTTTTCTCCTCGTTCCCCTCCCCCCTTCTTTGCAGATTAGAATTCATTAGCAATCAAAGAGCCTCCAGAGAGCTCCAGCTCTTAATTACCCACTCATTTGCATTTTTGCATATTAATGACTGCAGAGTTTTGGTGGGGATTTTTGCCGCAGTGGTTTAAAAGTACCTCGCTTCTCAGTCTCCAGGGACCGAGAGATGTCCAGAGGCAAGGCTTCGAGGCCGCGGAGCATTCTGTGTGTGGAACGGGGTTGGGGGGCACTTGCGATACGGGATGTGAGGTTCAGGGGTTAAAGGTCAAGGTCCCTAATCAACATATGAAAGGAGGGGTTTGTCTTGAGCAGCACACCAAATTATTGACATATGGAATAGTTACCAACAAATCCGTACTTGAAAAGAGACTAGAGTGATAGTATTACCTTTTTCTTTATTGAAATAACCAGTGTGGTGGCAAGCGTTCCTGAGTGACGATCTATTTCAACCAATTCAAGTGTGATTTTAATGTAATTTGACTCTCAGTAATATTAGGCTGTCAATGAGGCCGATTAAGACATATTTTTCTCTTTGAGATATACCTCCTGGAGTTCATTGTTGGGAAATCTGCAGGGGTTTTATCTAGTCCTGTCATAGCGTGAAATCTCTCTCTCACTAACTCACACACACACTGCAAGACAAAAAAGAGAGAGAATACAGAGTGGGCCTGCAGATATCTTTAAAAAAAATGTAGCAGGCTGCTTCAGGGTTTTCTTTGATCCCAGGGACCCTGTTTCCAACCCAATCTGTTCGGACAGAAAAAACACCCCCGAGTGAGAAAAACAATGTAACCCCTTCGCCTGCTCTGTTCGGCTTAATTATTAATCACCCCTCAATTTTCTGTTTTCAGCCTGTTTTTGTCGCGTCTGGGACATTAGGAGGAGGACACTATCCATAGTCTCAAAATAAGCACTTTACCTGAGTAGGGGACATTTAATCACATATTTTACATAGAAATTCCCTAATAAAGACTGGTACAACTCATTTCAGACTCGCATGCAACTCATTACTCCAATACTGCTGGACATACTGGTCAACCTGAAATACATTTTAATGCATTTTTAAATATCTTTTGAAATTTTGATATTACACTAATTTCTGTTGTTTTATTCAACAAGATGTTTGTCACACAGATGACTACAAACATTTACAATTCATATAAATTACCGCTAATGCTGATGTTCGTTGTTTTTCTGCCACAAACGGTCACTTTTCTACACTTTATTGAGGATGAAGTAATTATGAATTGAGCAATTGTTTTTTGTTGAATGAGATTTTACAAAGGAAAGAATGATAAGTGACAAAAGAAAAACATCTAAACTGATGACCAATTTAACAATAATATATCAATATTTGAAACATTTCAGTTGGGGGGGGGGGGGGGGGGTAAATTAGTGCATAGCACCCAGGGATATGGCATACATATCAAATCAAAACCACTGTAGTGAAATTATTTAAAAAAATTACTCAAAATGAATGTGTTTTCATTGTTAGTAATATTTCATGCAAAATATTAAGCCCTATGGAGAAATGCTGCATAACAGGAAAGGTCTATAATAATGGCCACAGTTCAAAATCAGATTAATGTATACTTGATTATTTATAGAATCCAAATTATACAAAAATGTGCGTATAGTTATTTTAAACAACCCTATTGTAAATGACACCCACTATACACAACGAACAATGCAGATAGTTTGGATATACACCCATAATCGCATGGGAAGTTTGCCGCAGGAGAACAGTTAAGGTGTAGTGACATCTTGTGGTGATGTAATGGACTACATTGGGATGCTTTTTAGGGCTGTCGCTGTGTAGTACGCAGTCCATTGGCTTGAGGTCAGGGGCGTATAATTGGGGGGAGGGGGAGGGGGGGACGCTAGGGACGTGTCCCTACCAATATCCAGCCACTACAAAACTGTCCCTAGCAATATTTAGATCAAATAATTAAATATATGTATAAGTTTTTTTGTCATTTCAGACGCATCTGAAACGTCATATCGTTGATATTATACCTAAGTAGTTAAAGTAAATACGTTAGAAAACTGCGTGCTCTCAATGACCCGCATATAAAACGTTATGTAGTCGCTCACCGGACGAGAAGCACAGCGCTCACAGGAACAACTCACAGGTATTGCACCCAATTCAAGACAGCAGTCCAAAACAGTTAATATAAAAGCCCTCTTCAGGAATGAACAAAGTTGCATCAATGAGTTTGAAGTACGGTTTTTGTTTGACAAAACAAAACGGAAAGTGAAAGCGCGATATAAGGCTATTATAAGCTCCCTATATAAAGCATACGGCCAGAAAGACAAACGTGCGGAAAGATACACAATCTTTCAGGCCAGGATAAAGTCATGAACATCAACAACAAATATAAATTTAAATAAATTAATGTTGTTCAGCTGAATGTACAAATCAAAATGTTAGCTGAAATATCCACAAAATAAAAAACAACACTGATATAAGAGCGTGCAGTTTATCTGTCAATCAGATGCGCACTAGCTTCGTTACTACAGCAACAACTGAGTATTCTTTCAGAATCATCCTGAGTCCAATTCGATTAATATTAAAATAATGTGATGTGTGATTAAAGGGACAGTTCACCCAAAAATGAAAATTCGATCATCATTTACTCACCCTCAAGTAGGCTAGTTTCAAACCTGCATGAATGTCTTTGTTCTGCTGAACACAAAGGAAGATATTTTGAAGAAAGTTTGTAATCAGGCTGTTTTGGGGAACTATTGACATCCATCGCAGGGGAAAAATGATATGCCTCAAAACTGCTGTTTCCCACATTCTTCAGAACATCTTCCTTTGTGTTCAGCAGGTCAATTACATTCATACAGGCTTGTAACTACTTGATGGAGAGTAAATCATGACAGAATTAACATTTTTGGGAACTATCCCTTTAAGACATCCAAAGCTCTGATGCTGATGTTGTTGGCCCACAACATCAGAATTGTGTAATTATTGTCTGTTAAACATACAATTTTACGGATTTATGCCCCACCAATGTCGAAAGCGAACCTAAGCCCTTGCCTGAGGTACTCAAGAAATGCATGTAATGTCGAAAATAGTATGTCTTGTTTTATATATTCGTTTGAATATATAAGATCGATATAACATCGCACGTAAGTGTTTATTTCAACATTACAATAATTATTGATCATCTTAAAGCCAAATTATCGTTCTTTTAACCTTTAATCATGGATTTATAGAATGCTTCTTTAGAATGCTGCCTATTTTCAGTATTGGCGCGAAATGTCTGTTAATTACTCAACGCTACAGTAGTATATGGTTTTCTATTGTATAGATTTGTGTGAGGTTTAGTAAACTTTTGTGAATATGCAGGCCAATTCAACTGACTTAAGAAAAGGCAAGCAGTTATAATTATGCTCAAATAACTAACATAAATCCTGTGGGAGACACAATCTTAAACATGATGTCAGAACCCGTAAGAGTAATTTGCCGCTGGTTCCTTCAAGGTTTTCTTATGGGGTTTATAATGGAGTTTTTCAATTTATGAGTAAAATAAAGCCTGTGGTAAACATAACTTGATGATACTTTTACGTTTTGTTTGAGATTGAGATCACAAATTGTGATCAAATTGAGATCACATGACCAGCCAAATAGTGCTAACTTTATCTCTGTAACCTCCTTTTATTAACCTCCTATTATCAGATGCTTTCATTTGAAGAATAAAACTAAACATGCTTGCAAATACAGCCCCAGCAAGCTAAAACTTTAGTTTTTGTGTAATGCTGCATCCGCACTGATAGGTGTCAGTATTAAGTTCAATATCACAGTTTAAACATTAGACACATTCTACCAAAAATCAAGGAGAAAGATACAGTTTTGTTTACTCTGAAATGGCAAACAACTTACATTCACAAGTGTAAAAACATCTTCAACTAGAAAATGGTCGCCCAGCCTGGTAAGGCTAGTCTCTTGGCTGGTTTTAGAGGGATTTTGGCCACTTTTCAGCTGGCCTCTTTACTAAAATCCAGCTTGGCCAGAGAAGGGTTTTTCCAGAACGGTTGAGACCGCTTCCCTTTCTTCTTAATTGTATACATATTTACAGATACATGCATATTAAACCTGTATTAAACCTTTGTTCTTTTAGAGAAAAAAAAATCTAGCATTCAAAGACAGGATGGTCGTAAACATTCTGTTTTTAATAGAAATGTCTTATTTCTTAAACGTCAGACATTTTTGGATATATTTTGTAAAAAAAAAAGAATAAAATGAAAAAGGAAAACAACATGGAATTGTTTGATTTAGACGATGTAGATTTAGTGGTCTCATATACAATACAAATTATTTTCATCGACAAAAGTGCAAATTCTCCCAAATTCTCTTGTACATCTCAATAGCTTTAACACACACTGACAGACAAGGGAAAGGAACAGGACTTGAATTAAAAAAACAAGGGTTTCTGCTGTCCAAGCCTGAGACGCTGGGAGTTTTCTGCCGCCCCAAAGTCAACATAAGTGTTAATAAGTGCCCCCAAAGCCTGAAAATGTATTATTGTTTTCTGTGCAGAACTTGTGCCCTTTCAGCTGATTAACCACATAATGAATTAAGCGTACAGATTTGATGCAAGAAATGTGAAACATACAAGAGTTGAGCTTTGAATAGAGTATATAACAAGTCCCTTATAAACTCTTGAAATTTATGCAGAAACAATATGGGAAATATATTTTACTGTCAAACATAGAAGGAAAGTATTTAGAAATATCATATATTGTCCATATGCAGGAAAGTTGTATAATGGTCCAAACCTGACTGTCTTGGGCAGGGTTGCAAGTTGCGTATCTGCAGCTGTTTATTGGACATTATTTGTTCAGCCCTAACAATACCAATAATCTAGATCTACTCTCTTATAAACTCTTTATTAGTCTATGAAGCACATTAGGGAATGGAAAACCAGGAAGAAATGTCCTTTAAGAAAATGTAAAGTCCTTTGTAATGAGATTTGGGTTTAAAGGTGCAAAACTGTTCAAAGAAAACATGTATAACAACTTGAACATATGCCATTCATTGTTTCGTGTGTATTTCCAGAGATGCGTGTGGTACGGGGCGGCAGTTCAAATGGACTTCAACCCAAATATAATCACGTTCAAGTTTCTTTTCTTTTCATGTAGTTTTTGCATTTAAATAAATCATTACATCCACAATGATAAAAAAAAAACATTAACAAGATGAAAAACAATAACAATAACAGTAATAATCAAAGGAGACAGCCCACAATATTCTGGATGGCCTTTCGCAAAGTGCTTTTTTTGTTACAATCACAGAACTGCTATCAGCTAGATGGCTGTGTGAAGCTCAACACACATTCTTCCCTGCACATTCTGGGTAGAGGAAAAGTGAAAAACTTTTAAGAAAGTCCTCTAAGACTTAAGAAACCGCCTCTTTTCCGTCTACCTGCATCTGTTCGTTCTAACAGTTATTAAGAGAAAGTTATGGAATGCATCCTTGACTTGAAGACATCAGAATAGATGTCTCCATCCCACAACTCACTTATGTCTTGGCCTCATTCCGAGACAATGCACCACTCACCATTCTAGAATGTTAAAACGTAGTAAAAAAAACATTTTGCCATTGTGTTCTACTCTAGAAAATAATGTACAGTTATTAGGCAAAACAAAAATGAGGATGTTGTGGTCACATGGGTAGTTGGCTTTTCGATATCATCATCTCTCAAAACTTTTAATATATATTCGGTTGGTGCACTCTCAGTACAATAAAGCTTTGATTACACAGAAGGCAAAATTTGAGCTTAAACCAACAACAAAAATGGACATAGACTGTCTTGATTATTTAACCTGAGAAGCATAGACAATGGCCCATAATCCCAAAATCCCCCTGCCTCCCACCACAACCTCTGACATCTGCTCTCCAGAACATCTCCTTGATCAGTGAAACATAACCAGCTGAGGCAGTCAAAGACGTAGATGGCTATAAATTCCTTAGGTACACAGAATGGCACAGCAATACCTGACAAGGCCCTCCCTTATAAGACATAGTTCCCCTGCCCAAACTGCACAAAATGTTACCCACCCTCCCCAATCTGTGCAAACTAGTACCCATCGCCCATGAGCCGCTCCTTGTGCAACATGCCCGCTGGGCATCTAACAGCAGTGGATCAGGTGAGAACAACTGTGTGAATCTAGCCATGCATTATGTCATCCTCAGCTAGTTGTGCTTCGACCCAGCTATAACATCTAAAATTGTAGTAAGATTATCTTCTATGATTATTACGATTATCACTGTCATTTAAATCTTTAATGCTTTTTGACATCCTGCCTAGTAAATTAAGCAAATAAAGACACAAATAGATTAATATTTGGATATTACATACATGGTGCTTTTAAAGTCATGGAAATGTTTTTTTTTAGACACTTTCTCGCTGTAGTGTCTGTCAGTGGAGTCACGATTGGGGCGGAAGCAATAAACAGCGCTAAATGGAAGATGACATTTTTCTCATTGCAATCAGCAGAACATTTTAACTAGTTGTATTTACAAATTGAGGTGTATTAGACTATTTCTGGACAAAGATCTTATTTAACCTTTTGGTTCATGGAAATGTCAACAACAGAACATCGTTTCCACCAACAAGTATTCAAGAATCGTTTGGGAAGCTGGAATGGAAGCCATCTTTTGAAGAATCCTCCCAATCTCCTTTCAAGTTAAGGCACATTCTCTCCAGAATCCTTCTCCACTTGTCAAGCTTTAAGACTCTGCCCAACTCCTTTTGGACCAACTGAACAAAGCTTACGCCCCCATCCAGATCAAGCCAATGAGTCTGTGCGAACTCACAAAGACCTCTAATAACTCCACCAAATTTATACGCAGACACAGATGCTTGGGGTTTGATCCTGTTAGCCGTTTGAAATAAGCCATTCCACGAATACTGTGTCTTTCCTCAAGCTGCTTATTTCTGTTGGAGTTGCTTCGGACTCTTGACCTACACTCATCTAGGAATTAGTTTTGTTTACGCTTTGTTGAAAATGTAAGATTCACCTCTTACTTCTAATGGCCAAGAATAGTCTTCAAGTAATCCTAGTCTCTCCCTACTTTGGTTTTCAAAGAGTTAATTGCAGATGCAAGTATAGGGTAGTGAAGTGGAGATTAAACAGACTCGGTGTTCACAGAAACTCAAAGGCCTTGCCCGGTTCTCCAGTCCCCCTCCTCCAAGGACAAGGATATGAGTGACTTTTAGTGCAAAAACTCTTTCTCAGCTAAAGCACCATTTCCAGTGCTATCAGGCTTTGTACCTCCCCCTCCCACCCACCCACCTAACCCTCCCTATTATCCACCACCATTTCACCCAAAAACCCAACAAACACAGTTAGCATCATCTTTGCTAGAAAACAAACAAGCTACAGCAACACAGATGCAACTCTCAAACTTAACACATAAAAAAAACAATAGATAAAAAGGGAACTCAAGTAGGCTTTTTCCACAACAATTCCACTACAACTTCTGCTTCTATAATGAGAGAGAATACATTTGGGTCGTGGCATAGGTACAAATACATCCCGGAAACAAATCTAAAAGCTACCGTGAACTTCGTATGGGATGAATGCAGGCGATGAGTAAAACAGTTGATAAGAGATGGTCTTGGTCAATGTGTTACCACACACCCTTGTAGGCATGTGATGTATTATTAACTGAGTGTTTTGGGGTGTGAAAAACACAAGCTCACACATTGTAATTTCCAGAAGGATTAATTCTGCCATGTGGTCCAGTCACACAAAATCTTTCTTCGTAACGTACAGTAGTGTGATGATTAGGGTGTGGCCTTCAACAACAAATTAAATTGTACACTACACTTTACCAGAAAAACTCAATATATCACAATGCACTGACAGAAATTAAACAAGAGGAATATGTAGTTGCAGATAATCATCATAAATCCCTGCTGATGCTTCCACATCTTTACTCTCTTCTGTATTGACAAAATAGAGAACTTTTTAAATCAACTTTAAGTGCAATTAATCATGATGCTTTCATGCGTGTATATATATATTAGAGGTGGGCATAGATTAATTTTTTTAATCTAGATTAATTTTGGAATTAATCTAGATTAATCTAGATTAAAATGGCTCATTTGAATTCTGCCGAAGGCATTCAGAATATGTGTGCTACCCAAATAATGACTAAAAGTAAGTCTTTGAGAACGGGTTTCTCAAGCCAGGTGGCGCATTAGACCAGGGGCTCATCTCCTGTTTCCAAAATCACAAACTTTAATCTCTTCCCGTCCCAATCCCACGAAAAAACTGGAGGAAAATCCCGTTCCACTCCCGGAAGAATGACTCCCATTCCCTCCCACTCCCGTGTTGTTGTTTTTTTTTGTTTTTTTGCCGATAACTGTCAATTACAGTAAAAATATAGTACAGATCACAGCGTGCCCACCTTATTAGTTGAATAAAAACCCAAAATGTCGTTTTTTGTTATTATATTGAACTGAAAGCCATTTTATGCACAGTGTTGCACAGATTAAATTTCATGTAAATCATCCATGCTAACACACACGTCTTCTATTTTTATTTTTTAGACATTTCACTCTCTATAGATATATTTTTCAAAGACGGAGTTTCTAGCTCAAGTTCACATGAGACCTAAAGCGCATCCTGTTTGCTTAAAAGCGCAACGTTTCGTTGTTATTCTGAGTGCACACAAATAAACGTAGAGTCTTTACAGATTCGAAAGATGTATTAGGCTACTTTTATCAGTATGACCAAGAATGACGGAGATTTTAAGAGCAAGTGAGCGCACCGGAGCCTGTCCTGCGCAAACACGCTTCCACACAAACACTTCAATAGTGCACATTTCTCTAGGTTAACATCATATTGAGCGGCCATGTAAAGTTGCTACTACATACATCTTTCAGATGAAAAGCCATATTTGAGGTTGATGAATGATAGATGAGCGTTTGGATGTCCTGCCCGATTGTATTACCACATAGACCAGCCGTTAACAATCTGTCCATCACGGACTGCGAGCCTCTAGTTCGAAGACTCGTTCTCGCCCCCTACAGTGCAATTCGGCTAGGTATACATCCGCGCTAAAATATCAGGGTGAAAGTCATCATAGCTTGCGTAGTATAGACCCAGCTCCCAACCCAACTTTGAGAATAGATTAACGGCGATATTTTTTTTATCGCCGATAAGAGTCTCGCGTTAACGCAGCACGTTAACGCCGATAACGGCCCACCACTAATATATATATATATATATATATATATATGAAAAATATGATATCTCCATTAATATTCTTTGTTACCCTTTCATCAACTATTTAAAGCAATCAAAATCCTCACCGTTTTCTTTCTCTTAAGTGACTGCACTTTTTGGCAGCTCGGTGTCAAGACCTTAACAAAATGAACACTTCCGAACAAGCCAAAATAATAATTACAATAAAAAAACAACAACAACTATCACCACTTGGATGGGCCTTTTTTGCTTAGCACATTTGCTCTGTTGTTTAAAAGTACCCGTTTCTTTTGACTAAAAAGTGCCCCTCTCAGTAACAAAGTGCATTCAAACCTTGCTTGCTTCTTATTAAGGTGCAAAAGGCCGATAAACAGGGTACAGCACTGCAAAAGGAACAATGCCACAAAATGGCATCCTCTAAATCAGCCTGAAACAAAACTGTGCATCCATAGCTTTAACCACAGCCACTGTATACAAGATCCACTTGAAAGATTTAGCAAGGATCACAAACTGCTTTTAGAATGCATGTGCTTACAAATTTTCTTTCAAATGTGCCACTTCATTGTTTATAAAAGACTCTGCCTTAGTCAAGTTTTTTTCCTCGCACATGCCTCATTTAAACAAGAGTCCTAACTTAACCTAAGCACCCACTCTGCTGGATTTTGGGGAGAGCCTGTCTCAACGTGCCCACAAATTGCCTGTTGACGCTCCAGGCCCCTCTCAGTGAGTCATCCTGCTCTGATGTGGCCATAGGACGTTGCTGCACCCTCTTCTCTCCAGCGCAAGGACGTACATATTACTTTATAATAAAGGTCTCTGTTTTCAGGACACTTTCTTTCAAAACTCCAGCAAGTCATTGTAAAAAAAGGCGATAAAGTTTGTATAACTGATCCCATTTTGTATCTAAATACATTGCATTTATTAATGGTGCTCACATTTCGCACATTAAAAACTGGACCCTCCCTCTTACTCGGTTACAGCTGTGTGCTTATTTGGAATTGGACATTTATTTATTGCTCATCTTATCACTCAGGTTCTTTTTTGTGGTCCCTTGGGCAAATAAATTGATTAAGCACTTTGTATCTCCCCAAGCACATTAAACAGATCTTTCTCTATCTCTGTTGAATATCTTTAGTAAAGCTGTGCAAATGCATAAAAAGGTACTCGTTCTTTATCTCTCCTTCTGTCACTGAAACAAACAAACAAATAAAAGATTCCCTGCTTAAGTTGTTCACCAGCCATTTGTATAACAGCGGTACCCTCACTCATCTGTTGCATACAGTTTCACTCTCCTGCAGAAAGACTCAAAATGAAGCACATTTATCACAATTCAAACTTTGGGCGGAAACTTCTGGGTTCCATTAAGTGTAGCTTAGGAAAAATGGGTTTCTCAGTTATAATGCTCTAAAATATCAAACAGCATATTTCCCCCTGCGAACCTAACACAGTGAGAAACCTGGAGTGAAGCTGAAGGAAGATGTTACCCTATCTATCTGTACTATATGTCTTATAAAGGGTCTCATAAGATTCAAATCTAATATATACACACATATACAAATGTAAAGTGTCAAGTACCCAAAATAGTCAACTCAAAGGTCAAAAGAAAAATCAAATGACAAAATATTAAGACAATCCCAAAAATAAGAGAGAATATAATGCAAGTAAGACTGCCAATAAGGAAAAGCAGGTCTGTGAGAGGTAAGATTTAACATGATAGTGCCCAGTAGCGATCAGATGAAGGTAGTGCTTTAGAAACACAGGACCTCATCCCTTGTCTTACCCTCTCTCCCTGCCTGCCAGAAACAAATTAGGGAAATCTCCCCATCTAGATTCAACTCAAAACAGTAACCTGTTACACCATGAAAGGATAAACGCTCAAAAGACATCTTTTATAGAGAAATTAACACTTTAAATCAAACCCCTGTCCGATTCGTTCTGGAAAATTTAGAAAAAAGGTGCTGCATCAGAATATTGCATATAATGCAATCTGAGACATATATTTTGTATAGTGTATTTACATGTTGCTCATTGCATTAGAAAAAGAGATCTATTGGTTGCCTTGATCCCATCTTAGACCTTTCATAGCTAACCTGTTGAAGCAGCAGTCAGCCTGGTGTTTGACACCTTACACTTTAAGACAAGGCCCTGTAGATGCAACCCAGAGATGAGGAACTTGTTTAAACTGCATAGTAGCTTTTTCTCGTACGCACATGGCTATGCCATTATGTTACAAAAAACACCAACAAAAGACCCAGAAAGATGTTGACAGCTTGGGTGAGTGATTTGAAGTGCTCTTCACTCTTCCAACAGAACAGTAACTTGGTGGTTAATTCTCTATGCGGAATGCAGAAGCTAAAAAGAGGAAAAAGAAACTAGAAGATTAGATTTGCGTGACACCCTGATTTGTTTTTTTAAAGAGGACCATGTAGTTTTAAGGTTGTTTTTGTTTTCTTATTTTTCTGTTTCATTCTTCCTCTTGTTTTTGAGTAAAGCCCTCTTTGATGAAGTATGATTCATGTTGTCACGAAGTTCCTTTGTCCCAAGGTCAAATCTTCACTACTTTCTCCGTCAGCAACCGGACTGTGCATGTGACTATCGTGATTTTCCTCCATGACTGATGTTCCGGTGCCCTTGTCTGGATGCCGCCGACCTCTCTCGTTATCTGATTCTGGGCCAGGAAGTTCCATAGGACCTTCCAGGAGCTCAGAATCTCGTATGCGTGGCTTGCGACCTCGACGGGAAGGGATGCCGTTGCAGCCATCTTTCTTGAGATGACGGTGGAGGTGGTCTGAGCGCACAAAGGTTTTAAAACAGCTGGAGCACTGGTAGGGCCGCAAGCCTGTGTGCACACGCATGTGATTCTTCAGGTCGTAATTGTGGGCAAAGGCGGCACCACACTGAGTACACAGGTAAGGCTTCTCTCCCGTATGCTTGCGCATGTGAACCTTTAGCTTGTCCTGCCTGGAAAAAAGAATACAAAAACTTCTGATGAGACGCTACCCATGGTTTGTGCGAATTATACAAATTAACAGTAGCCCTTTGTTTTACAGTCCTGTTCTGCATGTAATATGTACTTGTTATAATCATTTCAATAACTGGGTACTAACCCTGAACCTACTTCTAAACCTACTTATCCGAACCTATGTAATTACGTTTTATTATCCGGTACTTTCTTAGGTAAGTACACCAAGTACAGCTAAGTTCATGTAGTGTAAAATTAAGGGCAACCGAACTAACAATAACAGACTCAAGAGCAATTCAAGGTTAGAAAATTAACAAAACAATGCCATAATAAATGAATACATGCTAACTTAATACACTTATAATTGCTTAAAATGCCCACTCCCAAATTAATTGATGTGCCAGAAAGACCATTTATGATAGTTGGGTGAGTCACTACCTACTGCTTGATGTTGAATTACAAGAGACACCGGTAAGGTTGGCCAGACAGATCATGAGCAAAGGCAAACATGCACACATATATTATATAAACTACATATAAACACAAAAATCTAAGGGTGTAAATATATTTATTTGTCCATTCTTGCACATCAAAGACAACATGTTTTCACAAAATGAGATTGACCTTATCTTTACTTTTAAGAGTAAAGTCAAGTTTATTCATATTTCTTCTGTGCTGAAAGCAACCAAGATCATATGAGGATAAGAGCCATAAAGCTCTCAGTTTTATCACCATCATTTATTTTTTAGGTCAATGAGGCACTGAAGGGCTCAATGTTAAGTTCAGAGTCATAGTGGGCCCTAAGTTTCCAAAAAGAGCCATTTAAAAATGGTGAACATGTTATAAGAGCACAATTGCTCTTGTTTTACGAGCAAAATTTAAAATCTTCATTGGCAGCTGAGTTCAATTGAGGAGAGCTTTTAGTTTCTTTGAAGAAACCAATGTAAGGTTGAAAATCTAAATGTGTGCTGGGTTGAGGAACAGGTTTGGAAGAATGTGGTTTATCCTTCAATGTCTTTCCTCAATTGTCCTCCAACCATTTCAAAGCACCATTAAAACTGTATAAAACTTTTACACTCTATATTTCTTAAATGTTAATCTAACAAAGCAAACTTTTGTGTTGGTCATCAGTTTATATACATTTCTGACTTCTGACACACCACCTGAGGCAAACTGGTCTGAATGGCTAAAGAGTGTGCCCCTCTGAACACCCGAGAAGAGATGATGCCAACCCCTCGGAGGACCTCAGAGGAAGCCAACCATCAGCGATTATACTAAATTAACCAAATTTTGCCATAAGTTAATTATATTGAGTTTCTACAATATAAATCTATTTTAGAAACGTAATTTCCTGTGAAGAAGGATTGTATCGTAAAAAGCGCTATAAAAAAAATAAAAAATGAGTAGGCTTTCTTCAACAGCATACTGTCAAAGTGTATTGTTTTGCACTAATAAGGGAGCTACGTATAGTGTGGTGTCAAATGGAAGGCCCTCTGTTGTAAGACTCTGCTCTCAGCTTACCCTTCTCCGTCCCTCCCCTTAAGCTTGTGACCGGGGCAGAGTACAACTAAACAAACTAGGGTGGTTGACCCATCCAGAATACTGGAGGCTTACCAAACACATTCGCACTCATATTTGTCCATGGACAGACACACACCCAAGTATGTAAACACAGACATGTGCACACGTTGTGTACTTGTGTATTTAAACATGAATGTATTCTTTCACTTATAATTTCTCAACTTTCCTTCACTTTCGCATACATTCACCAAAATATGGAAGGTATATACATACACGTCTGTTAGGAAACATGTTTTCACACACATACACACAATGTAACCAAGTGGGGCACAGAGAGATTAATTATTTACAAGATAGGATTGATTTATTTCAGTGTGAGAGAAACACACTCTTAACCCTGATCAAACAGGATTAAGATTACAGTACCCCTTCCCAATAGATGGCGTATTTAGGTGGCAAATTTAGATCCATCTCTATGCAAATAGAGTACTGGATATTTTTGGTGTAGTGTCTATTTCCAATACGTGTCTCCTGATTCATTCATTAAGGCGATGGTTTCATGGTAGAAGTGATGCCCTTAAGTGCAGTGTAAGCCATTCTAGCAGTTTTCTAACAGAGATTCACGCAGTATTTTTCAACAGCCATGTGTCTGAAAGAGGGGCTGTATACAGGTACATCTAAAAACAATTTGAATATCATGAAAAAGGTCACTATTCTTCGTCACTCATTTCAGAAAGTGAAACCCATTTATTATATAGATTCATTACACATAGAGTGAAATATTTCAAGCCTTTATTTCTTGAAATTTTGGCTTACAGATAATGAAAACCCAAAATTCAGTGTCTCCGAAAATTTGATTATTATATAAAATCAATAAAAAAAAGGATATTTTAAACAGAAATGTCAGGCTCCTGAAAAGTATGTTAATTTCTATGCACTCAATACTTGGTTGGGCCTCCTTTTGCATGAATTACTGCATCAATGCGGCGTGGCATAGAGGCAATCAGCCTGTGGCACTGCTCAGGTGTAACAGAAGTCCAGGTTGCTTTGATAGCGGTCCTTCAGGTCATCTGAATTGTTGGGTCTGGTGTCTCTCATCTTCCTCTTGACAGTACCCCATAGATTCTCAATGGGGTTCTGGTCAGGCGAGTTTGCTGGCCAATCAAGCACAGTGACACCATGGTCCTTGAACCAGCTTTTGGTACCTTTGGTAGTGTGGACAGGTGCCAAGTCATGCTGGAAAACGAAATCAGAATCTCCATAAAGCTTGTCAGCAGAAGGAAGCATGAAATGCTCTAAAATTTTCTGGTAGATGGCTGCGTTGACTGGACTTTAGAAAACACAGTGGACCAATACCAGCAGATGACATGGCAGCCCAAATCTTCACGGATTGTGGAAACTTCCCACTGGACTTCAAGCAACATGGATTCTGCGCCTCTCCACTCTTCCTTCAGACTCTGGGACCTTGATTTCCAAATGAAATGCTAAATGTACTTCCATCTGAAAAGAGGACTTTGGCCCACTGAGCAACAGTCCAGATCTTTTTCTCTTTAGTCCAGGTAAGACGCTTCTGACGATGTTTCTGTTTCAGAAGTGGCTTGGTAGCCCTTTTTCTGAAGACATCTGAGCGTGGTGACTCTTGATGCACTCACTCCAGCTTCAGTCCACTCCTTGTGAAGCTCTCTCAAGTGTTTTAATCGGCTTTTCTTGACAGTATTCTCAAGCTTGTGGTCATCCCTGTTGCTTGTGCACCTTTTCCTATCTAATTTCTTCCTTCCAGTCAACTGTGCATTTAATATGCTTTGATACAGCACTCTGTGAAGAGCCACCCCTTTCAGTAATGACCCTCTGTCATTTACCCTCTTTGTGGAGGGTGTCATTGATCGTCTTCTGGACCATTGCCAAGTCAGCAGTGTTCCCCATTATTGTGGTTTCAAACAACAAGAGATATCCGGAATTTATACTGTATGGATGGTCATTTATTGAAACTCAAATGTCAATAATCTAATATTTTGAGATACTGGATTTTTTACTTTCATTAGCTGTTAGCTCTAATCATCAAAATTAAAACAAAACAACTTTTGAAATGTTTTACTTTACATGTAATGAATCTAAAATATATGAAAGTTTCACTTTTTTAAAATAAGTTACAAGAAAAAAAATGAACTTTTTCACAATATTCTTATTTGTTTTTTAAATGTACCTGCATGCCAAGGGCAATAATCAACGTAACACTCAGGGTCACAAGTTCAGCCGACTCACTGGCATAGATAGGCCACCATGCTGTAATCCCTTTCAATATCGGCATAGAGAGTTTTATAACAGCCTCATCCCTGATAACAGTAGACCAGGCTGTGCTATCACAACCCTTTTTTTATTGGATTCACCTTGTTAAAATTCCAGGACTTTGTCATGCAGCCTTTCTGTCAACATAAAACAACTTTATGGCTGACTGTGCTCTCTTTAGTGTACTGAATACCTGACTATTTAAATTTGATAGCACACAAGATGCTAAAGTGTATGAAAAAATACAAACTGAACTCAATTTTCCCAAAGACAAAACCAAAATGACAAAAAAAGGCTTACCTGGTGAATCGCACTTTGCAGATGGCGCACTCGTAGGGCTTTTCTCCTGTGTGTGTACGGATGTGGCGTGGAAGCTTGCCTGCACCTTGGATGACCTTGGAGCAGATAGGGCACTTCTGGAAGGCCTTGGAGCGCATCTTTCTCTCACTGCTGTTACCCCCCCCAGTCGCTTGGTTTCCACCTCCGTTGCCCCTTAATGACCACAGTGGTAGCAAACTTGGAGACATAGGGGCACTGGTGGCTTCCTCGTGCTGCACACTATTAAAATACTTCAAGTAAAACTCCACGTCTGGCTCTTCGCCCTCTGGCCCATCCTCCTCACCCCCCCCACCTGCCGTGGCCTGTTCCCTTTTCCGCTCCAAGGAGTCCATCATCTGTTGTAGCAAAGCACTGGCTGGACCTTGTTCGTGCTCCCGCTCACCTGTCCCCTCCACCTCTCTGTCTGATTTGGGCTCTGCCTGATGGAGGTAGTAATGTCCATTCTGAGTAGGAGCATAAAGGGACATCATAGCCTCTGCACTTTTCCCTCGAGCTAGAACTGAAGGTCCATCCAGGCACTCCTCATCCACATTCTCGTCTTCAGGGTCACGAGGCGGCTGTGATAGGGCTTGGGTCAGTGAGGAGGAGTAGTAGTCAGCAGGGCCGATGGGCATGCAATTGCTGTCAGCGCCATTGCGTTGGCTAAAGTGCAGGTGTGCGGGCAGGTCCCTGAGCTCTGGCGTGCTGCAGCTGCTACCCCAATGCGCCCCCCTCTGGAAGAACTCCAAGTACTCACGGGCACGCAGCTGGATGCCCTGCTCTATTCCATTATTACCTCGCTCCTCCTCTTCTTGGTCTTCTTCTTGCTCACTGCCCGCCTGCAAAAGAAATGGGACTATATCATCATAACGCTCTGAAACATTCATTAGTCAACTTGTTAAAAACACGTTACCCACCGGCGGGGAGAGCACTTTGGTGTCCAGCAGGTGTGTGCAGACATCTTGGATGGGTGAGATATCCAGCACACGGGCGGCGCTTAAAATGTCAACCACACTGTTGCGGCTGACTGTGAGTGTAGCCGTGTAGGCAAAGTCCAAGAGGGCGGCCAGCGCCTCAGGCCGCACAAAGTCCAGTGCATAGACTTTCTGGCGGTCAGCAGCCAGGCCTGAGGTGAAAAGCTTGTGGAAGTAGGTGCTGCAGGAAGCCAACACGGAGCGGTGGGCAGGGAATTCTCTCTCTTGAGCCACTAGTAGCACATCACACAGCAGCCCACTCAACCGTTGCCGGTTGAGACTGCCCAACAGGTCAGCACTGTGCTCGGGGAAGGGGATGCCCACTGGTCCTTCCTCTACCTCGCCTGCACCCCCATAGGCCCTTGCCTCACGTCTTCCCCGCCCACCTGCTCCCGACGACATTTTCCACCAGCCTGCCGCCGAGCCGCCAATCGCAGCTGCCACCCGTCCGTCCGTCCTGCCGTCTGTCCGTCTGCCTGTCTAAGAATGTCGAGGAATAATAACAGTTACTAATCATAAAGTGACAGTTTAAAATAAATTTTATTGTCATTAAACTGAGGCAAAATATTTTACATAAAACTACTACA
This sequence comes from Oxygymnocypris stewartii, assembly GCA_003573665.1. NCBI lineage: Eukaryota > Metazoa > Chordata > Actinopteri > Cypriniformes > Cyprinidae > Oxygymnocypris > Oxygymnocypris stewartii. The sequence goes on from QVTF01003285.1 coordinate 2,257,621, forward strand.
AAGCAGGGAGAACAAGTTTCCAAGTATTTCTCAAACTCGCCAATCTAAACCTTTTTTACAAATGACCTGAAGAGCTCTATTCATGCTGCTGCTTAATACTATACTATACTATACTTCATACTGTACTATACTAATACTTTATGTTTGAACCATACTTATGCTGTCCATTCTCTTTACCATCCGGGGTAGAATTGCCAGGCCCTGTATGCAAATAAAGCAGAGAGGCTAATATATAATTGCCAAATGGTTGCTACTATATCAAAGACCACTGGTCAAGATTATCCAAACCACAAATGGAAGCATCAAGTTATAAAAGGATATTCTGACAACAAACCATGACTGTATACACACAATGTGCTGGTTGCAAGACTTAATTTTAAGTCCATGGAGAATTGATGTAATTATTGAAATGAAGAAAAGGTATGTATTATGCATATGATAATGACGTTTTTAACACCATGTACTTTTACAGAACAGATAGTTCAGTTCATCATCTCAGTTTCTTTTTCTCTATTAAAAACTTTTGCCTAACCTTATCAATTTGATGATGTAAACATGTTGCTTTAAAGTGGTCTTTATAACAATCTACAGCTTACGTACAACAGTGATGCTGTCAAATGCTGTTCGACTTCAACTTGTGGCAGTTGAGACTTTACTGTCTTGAAAAGCATTCTAAACAGCCTTCTAGTTTACAGCAATCAGTTCATGGTGTTAACTGAAATCAAATGTAGCAGCATGTCAGCCTGCTAAGCAAGCCTGCTGTCATGATGGCAGTGGAAAAGGAGAATCTGTTTTGTGCAGCTTTGCTGGGGTGGGGGAGTGCACGGCACATAGAATAGGGCTGGGCACCATGTGCACTGAATTGCGTGTCAGTTGGGTTCTGGGGAAGGGGTGGGGACAGGGGGTTGCCGGCTAAAGGCCAGAGTGGAAAAAAAATCCACTAGAGGAGGAGGAAGAGTAGGAGGACACACGCAGGGCTGCAAGGGAACAGTATTAAATAGGGAGGTTGTCAATCTGGTCTGAGCCGGTTACCCCACCCTGTACTGTGTGCCAAGTTTCAGCAAAGGCCTGTCCCCTTGATCACGTGTGTGTGTGGGGGGGGGATTAAATTGATCAACCGCAGTACAGGCGAGGGTAGAAGGAGGGGGGCTCTGAAAGGCAACCCTCCTTGATTTGTCCATTGGCAAACACGCTTATGCGTGAACAACAAACAGTCTAACTACCCCCCGCCCCTCCATCTGCCAGAGTGACCCAGCAGGGGGTGAGGCCACAGGGGGATTATACTCAATAAGAGCAATGCATTCAAATGACATTCCTTCAGATCAAGCCCCTTGGTATGTATGCAAGACCTGCTCAACCTGGCTGCTTTCTCTCTCTTACACGCTTGCACAAAGCTGCCTTCCTCCACACCTTGAGAGCTGGCACCAAGTCAGGTCACTATTTGTGTAGCAATTGAGAGGTAGTGGAAGCTAAAACACAGCAGCAAATCCAACCCCCACGACTAATCTTGCGTGCATTATTACTGTGGATGACATTCAGGCTCACCTTTTGTGTCATTTTTTCAAGCCATCTGACTTTAGCAAATATAGTTAAAGAGTTCATTGTCAGCATATGATGAAAATACCATCATCTAGGGCACATATGCACTACACACTTCTATATAGCACACTTCAAAGAAGCCATTCCAATAATAGCACCCCACTGGACCACGTCTTGACTTGTTTAAGTTAGATGGTAATGCCCATAAGCCAATGGCTTAAGCCCTTCTCGTTCTGTCTCTCCCTTCACCTTTGAGCTTCACCGCAAAACTCAGACAGCTCCGTCAGGCCAAAGAAGATGCTTACAAGAAGGAGGACAAAATCTTGTAAAAAAACGGGCCAAATACACACTGGAAAAGGATATCAGAGTGGCAAAGAGGATCTTTTCTGGAAAGATCAGGAACAAATTATCTTCGTGTGATTCTGCTTCAGTGTGGAAAGTAGGGATGTAACAATTCACTCAACTCACGATTCGATTTGATTCACGATTTTGATCTCACGATTCAATTTGATTCACAATTTTATTTGAACAAAATTAGACTTAAGACAAATTATAAATTAAATGTGTCCTTTTATTATTGATTGGTCAAAATGCTGCACGTTTCTTTGTGAAACTGTAATATAACACAATAATATACTAATATAGTTCGTTGCATTGCTCTTTTCTTGGTTTTGATTGCTTCTATTCTCATATTTCTGCTTAATAACACAATTTAAATATAATGTAAATGTAAATAACAAAACTAAATCGAAATTTTAAAACTAGCCCCAAACAAAATAAAGAACAAATAAAATAAATCTCTTCATATAAACAAATTAAAATGCAGTGGTTGCCTCTCATTTTAAATTGGAGGCAACCACAGCATTTTATTCATGATCCAAACAAAGACGCTGCACATATGCAACATGAGCAATTTTTTTAAATCTAAATTTGAAGCACAGTGAGACACAGATTCACTTTCTGCCAGCAGGTGGAACTTTAAGCCTTTCCTTGGTTTCCGCTGTAAACATACATGCTCAGGCTATCAGCTGCTCTGCTCGTGCTCTTCGGTAACTGAATAACTCAGATATTGGTTTATTTAGACTTAGACGGAGTGTCAAGCACATTTATAAACTCAGTAATTTGTGGATTGTTGCGTATTGGAGACATGAACAATTTCAAACGATTCAGTTCGATTTGGTGAACTGGTTCGACCGGTTAACTAAGATGAATCGATTAAACCGAACGATTCGTTCGCGAACCGGCTGCCCTTCTGAACTTTAATATGCATTATACAGAGGCAAGATGAAAATAAACAAAACACTTTTAACCTTTTCTAAAGACAGTAAGTTCCCCTCAGACATGCATTCATATAAACTCCTACCCCTAACTGAATCGCGATTCGTTTAGCATCTAAACAAATAAAAAAATTTCACTAGGTTTTATATATATATATATATATAAAACCTAGTGAAACATTTTTATTTACTAATAAAAGTGAATAAGTGTACGAATAAATCTTGCTCTTTGTATTATAAAATACATTTAAAAAACAAGCAAATGTTTTTCATTTGTTATATATATATATATATATATAACAAAGCGAGTTTATTTCACAAAAATTAAGTCAAAACTGTTATGAATATGAATATATGACTGAATAAACAGCCTATAACGCAGGGCTATTAAATAGCCATCCCAAACTCATTTTTTGTTAATAAAATTTATTTGGTATGAGCCAGCACATTCATTTAAAGCAGTGGTTCTCAACCCGCGACCCATCATGCTGAACATAATAAAAAAATACTTTCAGTTCTACAATTCATTTTTAGTTTTTACATTATTTAAAAAATATACGAAATAAATAAAAGCTATGTTTTTGTTATGTCAAATAATTTAGTTTTTCATATATTATGTTTAGACATGAGCAGACTATATGCACTCATGTAATTAATGTTACGAATTTAACAAGCGCGCACTTTGGCAGAATTTAATTCAGATAGTCATCAGCAGCCCTTCGTTCGTTAAAATTGAGCATCAGAATGGACACATTTGTTAAGGGAGGAAACGAAATGTGGAAAATGCCAGCGAAGGAACAAGAATAGTGTCAAAATCAGCAGAGTGCTTGCCTCACACTGAACATGTTTAGGTAAAAAGAAACATCATCCTTATCCTTAATTACAGAAAATGTGTCAAAACATCTCTGGAGAGAACCTTAGATTATTAAAATGGTAAATGCTCTCCATATTTGGATCAACATAGGCTACATTTGTGAAATTTTCTGCAATGTCGCGTGTCGAGTCACGCTTCCGCGCATCTTACAGACTGTAATGGCGCTTTTCCACTGCATGGTATGGCACGGTTCGGTACGGTTCACTTTTGGGGGGTTTTCCACTGAGTACTGTACCTGGTACTTTTTTAGTACCACCTCAGCCGAGGTTCCAAGCGAGCCGTACCGTTACCAAAACGTGACGTGTAAACTCTACTGATCACTGATTGGCCGGAGAGAATCGTCATTACTGCGTCACTGAACTTGCGACACACGAGACCCTCCTCTACAACCCTACCCGCTAGATTTAAATCAGCACAGCCAGCGGAGGATTGGACGCAACTTCTGTTTAAACAAACGCACATTTTTGCATCAACCACAAAATAGCAGTGTCTTGTCTGTTGAGGAAGTTCAGACGTTCCTCTCGTTGATAGCCGAGGAGCGGATCCAGCGAGAGCTTGATGGCGCGACGCCGAAGGAAAAAGCCTTATGTATATAACATTACTTTTGAACTTGCTATATTTTCAGAGTATGTTTTCTGTTTATATTTTTACCTTTGTATCTGTGTTTTGCTTCAATTAAAAACAATCTGATCGAATAAGTGTACCTCCAGACTATATTAAATATGTATTATTGTATGAGCACGTAATTAACCTCTTGAAAAAGACAAATGATTAATGCCACGATTATAAAAACCATCACATAAATAAAAAAAACAAGGGAAACATTGTATATTTTGAAATATTCAAAAGTTTATTGATAATTCACTTTACAGAACACGCTAACTTACATGAGTAGTTAACTAACTTAATCAAGTAACGCAGCACACCTGCACGAACATCTCTGCCCTCCTCCTCTACAGCCCGTGTCACTGTCACCACAGTCTCTGCTGCTGGGGGTAAATCACAAGCATTCTCATAGACTTCTCCATTGCTGTTAAAAACATCCACATGCCGAGAGTGAAGAACACTATTCCGTCTCCTTTCTTTGTTGTGAGTTTGTTTGTGGCGCGTTTATGATGACGTCACCGTAGTAGAGGCGGCACAACTATAACGACGCGTGAATAATCCCGCCCACTCTATAGCGGTACTAAACTGCGGTGGAAATGCAAACCGACCCGAACTGAGCCGTACCGTACCGAGCCGTGCCGAACCGTACCGTACCATGCAGTGGAAAAGCGCCATATGCGTTCACACCGCAGGCGGCGAGAGCAAAGAGTATAGACTCTTTGGCGAGAGCGTAAAAATTCACCCTGGCCGCCCTGCCAGCAACGCTGTAGAAAGATTTGTGGACTATGGCAAGCCCTTTTAACATTTAAAATATTTTTTGACTATCCATAAATATCATTTCGGATAGTCACAATTATAATTCGGATAGTCATAATTATAATTCGACTAGTCGTAATTGATTTGAAGATATCTCTAATTGAATTACGACTAGTCGAATTGTAATTGGAGATATCTCTAATTGTATTTTGACTAGGCGAATCGTATTTGAAGATATCTTCAAATATTTTTCAATGGAAGATTATGACATTTACATTTAGCAGACGCTTTTATCCAAAGCGACTTACAATTGGGGAGTACATAAAGCGATTAATCTTGAAGAGGCAAGCATACAGAGGAAGTTCCAATAACACTAAGTCACAGGCATTGTTCAAATAAGTACAAGCTAGCAAGGGAAGGAGAGAAAGATAAAGAGAAAGATGAAGATTTTGAAAAAGTGAAATAATTGTTTTTTTTTTTTTTTTTTTTTATGTAATCAAGTAGAGTTGAAAGAGATGAGTTTTCAATTGTTGCTTGAAAATTGACAGGGATCCAGCATTCCGGATGGGGATGGGAAGATCATTCCACCGGCCAGGAACGGTGAAAGAGAATGTTCTGGAGAGTGATTTTGAGCCTCTCTGTGATGGTACCACGAGGCGTCGCTCACTAGCAGATCTCTGACTTCTGGAGGGGATGTAAATTCGTAATAGTGAGTGGAAGTAGGTGGGTGCTGAGCCTGTGGTTGTTCTATATGCAAGCATCAGTGTCTTGAACTGGATGCGAGCTGCAACTGGTAGCCAGTGCAAGGAGACAAAGAGAGGAGTAACATGAGCTCTTTTGGGCTCGTTGAAGACCAGTCGTGCCGCTGCATTCTGAATCATTTGTAGAGGTTTTATTGTGTTTGATGGAAGTCCAGCTAGAAGAGCATTGCAGTAGTCCAGTCTAGAAATGACAAGGGCCTGGACAAGAAGTTGTGCAGCATGCTCTGTCAGAATTATGACTAGTCGTAATTGAATTGTAGATATCTTCAAAGCAATTACGACTAGTCATAATTGAATTGTAGATATCTTCAAATCAATTACGACTAGTCAAATTATAATTATGACTATCCGAAATGATATTTATGGATAGTCAGAAAAACTTTTTAAATGTTAAAAGGGCTTGCCATAGTGGACGCTCTAACGCTCTGAAGTAGATCGAATGCTTGTCATGTATTTAAAGGAGCCGCAAAGCAAACACGCACGTTGATCTTGTGCAGACTGATCACAAATAGAGTATAGGTTAACCTCATGAAATATTTAAAATGTGAAAGAAATTGATTGATGGAAACTTAACAATTATAGTTGCATGTTTGCTAACGAAATAAAGCCATTTGTGTTGTGTGGCTTTTGTGTTAATGGTTAATTTCAGCATGCAGTTTAGAGGAGAGGTTTAATAGCTTTGGTCTTTAATTAACATTAACATTCATTTGTGCGCAGCCTACATTAAAATCTGTAATGTAATTGGTCAAATCTATGTTGTTTTGAGGAAATGAATAGCATTCCTGCTGAAAAACAAAGCGTTCTAGCGCTAAGATGCCTGGGAACTAATGTGGTCGGAACCAAAGTTTACGGGCTGCGTTCTCTGGAATCCTTTCAAGCGGAGGACTTCTACATTCTGATTGGTTGCCGCCCAACCGCGTCATAGCTCATTACCATAAAGTTGACCTGATTTCAACTATCCTCGACGCTCTCATCGTCCAAACGCGCCGCGCCGCTCTCGCGGAGCTCATTGAAAATGAATGACTTCGGCCACTTTGACGCTCTCACCGCTTGCGGTGTGAACGCACAGTCACTTACAATCACAACTTTATTGTGCTGTTACTCCTTTCCAGCAGAATTTCACAAGATTCAAGATTTTTATTCGTCTCATACATAATTATACAGAATATAACCAGCAGTTAAATGTAATTGGTCAGATCCCGACAGCATCGGGTGTTTTATTAATGCTGAGTAGAATTATTTATTTATTTAAATAAATGCAATCGTTTAGATATCATAATATTTAGGCTATAAATAATATTATAAATCTGGTTGGTTTGTATTGGTAAATAATATGTAAATGACATGCGTGCGGCCTGTGAAACTTGCACTTGGACAATAGTGCGACCCGGTCGAAAAATAGGTAGAGATTAGAGAACCATTGATTTAAACATACAGCCTACAAAATGACACGAAGTGAAAATATCATGGTATTTTTTGGTTATGAAAACAACCAAGGGGACTGTTAATGAAACGTGGAAACTGCTCCTGAATAGAATGAATATCACACCGTCATGCAAATACTTCCCAGCAAACACACGCAGTACAGTTATGTGATTTGTTGGTGCTGTAGGCTACTTTCATTGTACTGTACTGCTGCATGCTTGTAGTTTCTGTGCTTTAGTGAAGTTATATAACGTTACAGCGCGGCGGCGCGCAAGTGCTATAGAAGAGCGCGCGCCACCAGCACACTATTACATCTGACAGGACAGTTCGTTTTTTTCAGTTCGTTTTTTATTTCATAACAAGTTACGAAAATAACGATAGAATAATGCCACTGACATTAAACTTGTCAACATCTCATCTAACCTCAGATACTGAATTGGGACAGTGCGTTTTTCTCAGGCACTCTTTCTTTTCTTTGACTGCATCTGAGTCAGATGACCTGACAGAAGTGACAACAGCTTTCATGCACATCTTATAAAATAAAAGTTTCGCATCAGAAAAGCATTTAGAATAACATTATTTGTTGATGCCGTTTCTTTGGCTGTATACAATCCGCGACCCTCTCTGTACGGTCTTGTGACCCACTTTTGGGCTGCATGCCCAGAACTTTTGACCGACCAGTTGAGAAACACTGTAATAGATTGTGTTTAACACACAGAAGAGTGACGATCAGGTCAACACCGAGAAGTATAGAAATTCTAAGTTACATTAAAAAAAAAAAAAAACCTGCGCTGGTATCGGATTGGATCGGTATGATCAACCCCCGGTTAACCTGTGTTCAGCCGTTGGCGGGAGATATGATGTTCACAGATCCCTCAGATGCTGCTCCACGAAAATGTCAACTGTGCACTGTAAATCTTGTTTTTTAACATTTGCTAACTTCCAAATCAGTGAACATAATTATTTAAATAATGAGACCCAGATGTATAAGTTGTTGTAAAGCACTGCCGCTTGCTTGTAAGCATTAGCAATATCGTTATATTTTTAAAAACCATGTGAAAACATAACCATATGAGAAGTCATAGCTGGTAAGTTAACCTCAGTTTTCTAATATTATAACCATCAAGTCTAGTGACAGCTTATTAGCTGTGCAAACAATGCCACTTGGTAATTTTTTGTCATGTGGTGTGTTTATAAGGCTTTGGAAGATGGGAGTGTGAAGAAGATATGAAACAGTGGAGGACAGCTGTTATGAACCACCTCTACTGGACTGCAGCTTCCACTCCTAATGCTGGGTACACACCACAAGATAATCGGGCTGATTATGGGCCAATTTCTCCCCTTCCGACAATCCTAGGTCATTTCCCGATTGTCTTGGTGGATCTAAAGATTATCTTAGCAGATTTTGCTGTGGTGTGAGTTATGTTAAGAGTGACTGAATCCGCTCGGAAGAACGTCAGAGCAGCTGGCTGTTCATGGAGTGCTGTATACAAGCATGTTAACAGAAAGTTGAGTGGAAGGAAAAAGTGTGGAAGCAAAAGATGCACAATCAACCGAGAGAACCGCAGCCTTGTGAGGATTGTCAAGCAAAATCGATTCAAGAATTTGGGTGAACTTCACAAGGAATGGACTGAGGCTGGAGTTAAGGCATCAAGGGCCACCACACACAGACGTGTCAAGAAATTTGGCTACAGTTGTCATCAGAAGCGTTACCCTGGGCTAATGAGAAGAACTGGACTGTTGCCCAGTGGTCCAAAGTCCTCTTTTCAGATGAAAACAAATTTTGTATTTCATTTGGAAACCAAGGTCCTAGAGTCTGGAGGAAGGGTGGAGAAGCTCATTGCCCAAGTTGCTTGAAGTCCAGTGTTAAGTTTCCACAGTCTGTGATGATTTGGGGTGCAATGTCATCTGCTGCTCTTGGTCCAATGTGTTTTTTGAAAACCAACGTTACTGCACCCGTTTACCAAGAAATTTTGAAGCACTTCATGCTTCCTTCTGCTGACCAGCTTTTTAAAGATGCTGATTTCATTTTCCAGCAGGATTTGGCACCTACCCACACTGCCAAAAGTTGGTTAAATGGTCATGGTGTTGGTGTGCTTGACTGGCCTGCAAACTCACCAGACCTGAGCCCCAGAGAGAATCTATGAGGTATTGTCAAGAGGAAAATGAGAAACAAGAGACCAGAAAATGCAGATGAGCTGAAGGCCACTGTCAAAGAATCCTGGGCTTCCATACCACCTCAGCAGTGCCACAAACTGATCACCTCCACGCCACGCCGAATTGAGGCAGTAATTAAAGCAAAAGGAGTCCCTACCAAGTATTAAGTACATATACAGTAAATGAACATACTTTCCAGAAGGCCAACAATTCACTAAAAATGTTTTTTTTTTTATTGGTGTTATGAAGTATTCTAATTTGTTGAGACGGTAAATTGGTGGGGTTTTGTTAAATGGGAGTCAAAATCATCACAATCAAAATAGCCAAAGACTTAAACTACTTCAGTCTGTGTGCATTGCATTTATTTAATACAGGAGTTTCACAATTTGAGTTGAATTACTGAAATAAATGAACTTTTCCACGACATTCTAATTTATTGAGATGCACCTTGTGACGGCCCGAGTGGTGGCCGCACAATAGTGGTAATGTGGAAGTATCCTCTCTCACACACATGCACCATCTATATGAAGTATATGTTTAGTCATTTAAGGTTAATATTTATTTAAATTTCACTCTTTGTTGTTTGCATTCATTTTGGTTTCAGTTTATAAAAATCACATGCCACAAACAATATTCGTTAGTTCTTTATTGTTAGGTTTACATTTACAACTCATTTGCAAACAAATTAGTTTCGGTGTATGTAATACTTACATTTGTTCTATTTTGAGTTTAAGTTTACCGGTGATGTATGGTGATCTTCAGACGTGGTCCGCTGCAGCCACATCCTGGCGTGACAAAATTTAGAGTCTGGGCAGGAACAGAGAATTTAAGCATTAGTGGTTCTGCCCGGGGAAGGAGGAAAAGTTGATTTCTTTATCAATTTATTTATTTAGTTGTACATTTATGATATGTACTTGCATTTAGATTTTATTTATCTTGATTTAAATGTATTTCTCAGTTTGATTTTATGTTGATTCATTTAACATTATATGTTGAATGTAAAGTTTATTGCTTTCCCTCTTAATTTGTAATGGGCCCATCTTTCCCTTTCCCAAAGCTGTTGCTTTGTTCGTTTGTGAGTTCAGTTTTCAGTTCTCGGTTTTCCGTCCGAATGACTTGACTAAATTTTCTTTTTGTTTGTTGTTTTATCTTTTTGTATGAGTTTATTTGTTTTTCTTGGGTTCAAATAAAGACCTGTTTTCTAGTGAAAAGCTTGTGTTCCTTGTTCCTGACTTCTCGGCCCCTCACACACCTGTATAGCACAGCATTCACGATTTAACACACTTTAACAACACAGTGCGATACCCAGACTGAAAGATTGTTAAATGTTTTTAAATGGGTCAGATGGTACATTTTTATTTCGGTAGTATATGTTTGGTGCATCTACATATATATTTGTTAATTAATAGTTGCAATGTTGTGTTTTGAGTTAGGTATTAACAGTGCTATGAAATAATATTTGTTAAGAAATAATGATTTAGTGCTGTAAAAATAAAACTGAATTGAATTAACCCTAAATGCAGATCTGCTTGATGTATATCTGATGTAAACTTCATAAACAAGTTTTACACAGTAAAACCTTTATAAAGTCCTTCCTCTGTAAACTGTCTTCTAATGGCTGACACAACACGTGCAGGTAAGGGCTGCTCAGAACACCATAGGCCCAGCGGACAACTTGTCTGTATGCTGTCAATATTGATTGTCGTATACCAATGGCATCAAAAAGTGCGATTTTCAGGTAGTTGTGACCTACCTAAATATAGGCAACTTGTAATTGGAAAAAATATATATATAATTCAGATGGTTTTCAAATATTTAATATACTATGTATTTATATACATACAAGTATTTAACGCAGTAATAAATAATATTACTTTTGCCCTAAACACACTCATGTCTGCTGGCCTGGAGAGGTCTATGCTCCTGTCTGAGGCTATTTGAAGCACATATGGGTTCAGACAGCAATCTTCAAAGCCTGGGTGCAGAGTCAGACGCCGCATATCAAGTGTGGGGGTCACATTCTCCTCTAAGGTATGCATCCAACTCCCTGCAGCACCGACTTTCCTCTGCTGTGACCATGGCCTCGCATTTACCACACAAACACTTAATGAAACAAAAACGTGTTTATCTCTCCCTCCTCTGGTGATGAGAAACCTCTATATCACGTAACGTCTTGGATATTAACGAGTGTGACACGCCTCATCAATGCTTATTATTTTCTGTTACTGGGAAGTATCAATACTCATAGAATAACCAATATTAGCTTTGCTATTGCCTGATAACATGAGCTAACATGTTATCTGTAACTCACACTGGTCTCTCACCAAGACACCTGCCCTGTTCTCCTCACACATCAACTCAATTAGTCTCCTCTGAACATTGTTCTGTCTAATCCTGGCCTGTCCCTGCTCTCTTGGCTGCATAGCAGGCTCATAATTGTATCTGTGGTCCGTCATACAAGTGTAAATAAACATTTCAACTGTATAAAAACAAATAAACGGTCATTGCGATCCATAGTTTTCATATGGTTAAAATGGACCGCTCTGCCTCTTGTTACGTCACTTCCAGTTTTGGCGGTTTTCAGATGCGGAAGTAAAATTCTCTCACAAAAAAGACTCCAGAAGCCTTAATAGCAAATTTTAAAGAAAATCTAGTTCCTAAATGATTTTTCTATTCATCGACTCACTTGAGTCGCTAACCTTGAATATGCCATTTAAGGTAGAAGCCAGGCTGGAGGTTGGGTTAGACAATACGTGTTTCCAGGCATCGTACCTCATAAACCAGGGAACATTGTCTGACAAAAAAATATATAAATATATTTTAAAGGGATAGTTCACCCCCCTATGATGGTGAGTAAATAAGTATGAATGTGAGTAGATGATAACATAATTTTTCCATTTTAGTCTCATTAAACACTAAAATATACCTTTTTCAGTTCAGAACCTGTGCCACACTTGGAAAAACTCATAAAATCAGATATTCAGAAAAAACATGAATTTCAGAGAAAGAGAGCAAGAGTCGTTTTGCTATCATAAGGGAGTTTCTTAGAAGAGACACTTAAAGCCAAATGTCATCTCTCTGCACTTCAGATTGTGGGTGATAGCAAGGCACCAGTTAAGCAGCATCTCTGTCCCTGAATAAACCCAGGGCAAAGCTGAAAGAAAGAGGAAACAGTGCAAACAAACCTGATCCTGACACCTTCTCAGGGCTCCCAACATTCTTCATCACTTATTCATGGCTATGGGTGACAGGGGCCGTGCAATGGCCCCAACGTCTCATTTCAGTCCTCTTCTGATGGCCGCACACACAGGCCTCAACTACTTTGCAAGTCAAACCACAAGTTACTGTGAATACTCATCCCACCCCAGCCATAACCTCCCCTAACAGCCCCTCCCAGCCAATGCGAAGTGAGGCAATCGAAAATAGATTTCAGAGATGGTCAAACTGCCTTAAGTATTTGAATTGTTTTAATTAATCAGGTCGTGTAAACTAAATGAGTTTAGAAGTTCAACTAGCACATTACCTATGGGTACATAAGGTTACAATATAACTAGTTCTGAAATAGTTCAGAATTGTGTAATCAGTTGGAATTAACACCGCCAACAGTCAAATCTTTTTACAAGAATCATGAGGTAACTACTGTCAATCAAATTGTGTCAAGGGTATTTAATGTGTTTGGTGATTAAGTTCTTAGAATACAGCTTCTCTCCTCAACTAACTCTAAAACAATGCTAATCCAGCAAAGGAAACTAAATTTACTTGCTCATTATATGAACCGAAAACTGACACCTCAGAATGAAACATCTTAGGCAAGCACATGGCACATATTCCAGGAACACAGATAGACTTATGACATAAACCAAAACAAGTAGCAGGGTTTTTCGGAACACTTTGGTGTCTTTCTATTAACTTTCTTTTTTTCGTCAATCACACCTTTTACTGTGTATTTCACGAGGGAATCCTTCGAAATAATCTTTTGAGAGGATTAAATGACAAACATGTGACTTATGTACACAGGGCATCCCCCTCTGACATGCATGTCCACTCAGTATGTGCAAGCTAGTGTGTGTTTGTGTGATTAGCTCCTCCTGAGGGAGGGAATTGGAGTCACTACACTAGGTTGACAGGGTTCAAGGTCAAGGCAGAGAGGATATTACCAGATAATCGTAAACAGTAAGGAAAGGGGCTGACTGGTTCCAAGAAGAACAGGATTTTGAGTAAGGCCCTGCAAATTAGTCACTCCTGCCAGCACTGCTTAGGGAAGCATGATTGGACGCAAAAAGTGCAAGCAGGAAGTGGGCGAACAGCTGATAAAACTGGAGTTGTAGTGCTGGGCCGTTTCACTGGAGATATGACAGTAGGCCGACAAAAATCCAGAATTGTATTCACAATGATAAATCTTTGAGTTTAAAGCATCTCTGACATAACTTACATTTCACAGGTATATTCTCCATCTGTAAATGTTAGAAAGCCAAGGAAAGTTTCCATTTTGCTGTCAGATGTGCATGAGCCTTCTGCTTTGCGATTAAATCTTCTGCTAAACTTCACAGATTTGGTTCTGAACGCACGCCAAACACAGAGCAATAACTTTGACTAAAATATACATTTTGCTGAAATATTTGTAGTTGGACATTTTAAACCTACAAGTAAATGTATTTGTATGATATCACTAACTGTAACGTGACTGTAATGGGGTAATCAAAATAGCCTTTTTACTCAATTAACCTAGTCTGTGCTATTTCTTTTTTTTTGTAAGTTTAACTTTGATTTAAAAGCATTTATTGTTGTTTTTAGATCGCAATGTTACAATGTAATGTGATTTGAACCCTTTTTGCACATTATATGCCTAAATGGTAACATTCACTTTAATTATTTGTTTAATCCAAATACAAAATACAGAGATATGTACCGTATACCGCAAATCAGCCAAAAAATACAGAGATATGAATTTTTGCTCATATTGCCCAGCTCTACTTTGAAGAAACGTGCATTTGGTCATATCTTGCTCAATGCGCCTCTTGTGGCCTCAGGAGAGAAGCCAAAAGCTTATTTTTTTCCTAACTGAATTTATAGCTTTTAAATTCAAATATAATTCTAATTATGATCATACTTTAGTAAAACATTCGAATTCAGTTTTTCAGCCAATTTGAGAGCCTTAATTCACAATGCCCCCCAAAAGGTATTGGGTGAGTCTGCTAGAAACAAGTGCACACTACTGCAACTCTTTATTTCACCTCACTTTAGTTGCTAGAACCTTCTATTAGACACAAAATTACATCCCTCTTTGAGGAAAAATCTTATGCCTTAGGGTCAATAGTACAAGCAAACTACGTACTCTTTATGGTGAGAAATTAAAGGTCATAGTTTCAGAGGTATATCAGATAGGAACAGAGCATACCGCAAAAGGTAGAGCAGACAAGGCAAGAATCTCAGCTTCAAAAGATACGTGCCTACAATCTTTCTAGACCAGCAGCAGCTTTGTTAGAGTCCCATGTTAGAATGAAGCCCACGTGTGAAAATGCCATGACGCCCCCTCATAGTTTGACCAAACTTTTCCAGACCTAACTCCTTGCATCTGTCTTTGAACTGCCCATAACTTCGGAGTCTTTCGGACAAACTGTGGCTGGGCCAGGAAATACGGAAAGAGCAAGAAAACCAACATGAAACAGAAACAAAATTTATCAATGGCAGCAGCAGCGCTACCCCAGCCTTTCCAGTGCCCTTGCGCTAAGGCCACAGTCCATGTCTTGAGCTCTACTGCTGCTGCAGCAGTCTGGCCGGTTGGGCGGAAGAAGACTTCCTGCATGACTTTGGTGATGGTGTAACAGAACCCGCTCTGTTATCAGATGAGCAGCTCTCCCAGACACTGTATTGCACACTCCACCACCAGTCCACCACAGCTTCCACTTCCCTCTTCTGCCTTTGCTGAGGAGGCAAAAAGACATGACAACCCACCCAGGATTCTCTTTTTCAGCTCTACCTCCCAGCATTATCTGTGAACGATCACATTAAGGTAGGTGTAATAATCTATTGTCTGCCTCGACCCAGATTCCACTCCACAATATATGTTTGATCATGCCCATTTCCTAAAATGTCTTAATTATTATAGAGAAGAAAGTCAACAGTTATATTGTTTGTGGACCATTTGGGATGATCACTTCCAAAGCAAATGGTCACCAATTATAGAATGGGAGCAGGTGTGGGACACCGAGAACCACCTCGGACAAAGGGGTATCAGAACTTAATTAACATAGAGACTACAGCTGTTACGACAGGAGCTACTTCATTTACATGAAGGGTAATAAACTGAAAATGTATAAAAGGTTAGAACTTAGGATGTTCTGTGTTCATTCCAACTCCGTTGAACCCAGGGTACAACGTGTACTTTGTCACTGTTATGCTGCAATAAATATCTTCATCAAGATCTTCAACGTCCTCATCGCTTTTTCTTACATGAGTATGTCAAGGACTCCTCCACCTGCTGGAGGTCGAGCTCCAAAATAGCGAATGGGGGCGAGAGCATAAACTTACAGCAATCGGAATCCACATTACTGTCAAGGAAACCAAGGCGGCGGCCTCACTCGTCGACATACTCTCATCAGATAAGAACACGTGGAAGAAGGCCCTTTAAAGAGTGGAATGAGAGAATGAGATGAGGTCTCTGATTACCGATAGTGATGCTAGCTTGCAGCAGCCCATCTCCCAGCATCAGTCTTTAATTTGATCAATTCAAAAATGTTTCACAAATGTCCTCTGTCCTACAGATGTTTTAAAACTAAACCTTGTTCAGATTTCACCATTTCAGAGTGTGTTCAAAAAGGTCAAAAATGACTTTAGCATTAGAACTGATTTTTGGCTAAACAGTAGCTGGTAACCTCTAGTCAAGTGCCTCCAGCCCTCAGTCCTGCACAAGGACGCAAAGACAGATGCTTTGTCTTCACAACGGACCACAATTTTACATAACTTTTCAAAAGGATTGTGAAAGTTCCAATAAAATGTGTATTTCATAAGCATTCAAATGCTAGTCAAACATCTCAAGTGAAGTTGAGCTTTATTGTCATTCCGCTACATGTGTGAACATACAGTGGAACGAAATGTCGAGCCTCACAGGACCACGGTACATGAATACAGACATACAACAATGAAGTAAAACAGTATAAACCAATACACAACTGACCTACTGACATTTTTTGACAATACATATGCTATATATAAAAATGGTTACTTATACATAAACTAAAAAATACAAACGCTTCGCAAATACTGTACATGTGCAAAGAGAAACATTGTGAGTCAAAGCAGCTGGCTGGGGAAGAGTGTAAGATAGTTTTTAGTGTGTGAGCATGTAAACATACATATATTACTGAGTCTTTTGTGGGATTATGTACACACAGTAGTGTGTGAAGTGTCTAGTGCGAATAGAGGAGAGTATGCATCTCATACATACATACAAGTGCATAAAAACCTAAACAATTAAAGCAATTGAAACTTTAAAAGGCAAACAAAAGTAATATTAAGTCCGCTTCTAAAACCCTTATAAAAATCTGAAATTTCATAGATAGCAAAACATGCTTCGTGAAATAAACAACGTCAAGTTAATACAAAAGAAAAAAACACTGCATTGTGTGTATTAGCATGAAGTTCACACATCAATGATGACCTGAAACGACCCTGTCAGGTAATTTAACTACGTACAGGGTTAACTGGTTTATGGTGGGTAAGAATCTCTTTGCCACTTAAACAAGCAAAAGACAATAAAGATCGGCCTCAGCCCTGTGAGATAAGGAGACTTGTCTTTGCATTATTCAGACACTGGGTGTCATCTTTGAATAAAAATACCCTTTGCATCCTTCCTGTACCTGCACTAGAGAAAAAGAGTCCAGCAAGTATAGTTTGGAAATGATCTGCACACATCTTTAAATAAACAAAAAAAAGAGCGCGAAAGAGACTGCAGCTTCCAGCAACGCCTTTGAGTCATGGACAAACATGCAGTCTTCTAATTTGACAAGTCGCGAGACACTGTTAAAGACCCTTACCAAGGAAGAAGATATTGATGTGCATTATTGCACAGCTATAAAAAGAATGAGGGGGCAGAGAAGCCTACAAGGGATCTGCCAAGAGAAGAGGAAAAACTTTCCAAAGTCCAAGGTTCTTAGAGATCTCAATGAGCAGGATGTCTTTGATGTGAATTTCACTTTATGTGAAACCATTTCACCAGAGTCCAACAGTGTTAAACCCAACCTTTAGTGACCAAAATTAAATTAATCTGCTTGAAAACATGTTTTCTTTATTTATCAAATGGCAATTTGTAGCAGTCAGATCATATTAAAAAAAAAATCACAAAGCCAGAGTTCAGTTAAGAAAGTACTTGGAAAGTGATACTCGCTGCACAGAAGCTCACCAAGTCATACCTTAATACAGCAGGCCTCCGCTTTCCATCTCTATGCCATCTGCAAATGGGTCAAGCGCTCTGAACTTAATCACGCCAAGTCCCTCTCTTTCCCCTTTTAAGATTCCATTATTTATCTTCTAGCTTGCCATTCCCGTCTCAGACACCAGAGAGAGTGAGAGTGCATTTGGAGCTCTTACCGGCCGGCCAGAATTTTGTTTTCCTGTGGGTCAGCTCAGTCTTCCCTCTGCCGGCCTGCCTCTGTGCCTGGGCACGGCTCTGGTCTGGAGCAACTGCAGACAGGAAACTTCTGAATTGCCCTAGTTACACAGGCAAGCCCTTGCCTGATCCTACACAGGCAGACACCTACTAACTCCCCCTCTCTATTTTCAGCCCACTGCTCTGGCTTCACTTCCCTCTGCGATTGGCTTGCCCGCTCCTCAATCACCACACCTCCCCACTAGGATAGGCTACCGGCTGTTCCCTTTCCTGTATGGCCAAGGGCAAGGCACTCTGGGAAGCGCAGTCCTTAAGTATGACTTCACCTGCTTCAAGCTACTGTTAAGAACTACAAGTCCCAAATTGTTTGCTCTTGCCACCCCCACATCTAAGAGCTTGCTTCAACGTAGGCATTCAGAGCTGAATTATACACTACCGTGTGTTGCTAGCAGGATGCCAGGTATTAAAAGTACAGATCAGCCAACAAGCAGTGCCAAGCGCTGTACGTATGAGAAAAGACAAAGGGATCCAAACACAACTCTGTAGAACTTCAATACAATAAATGTATATTGTCACCCTACATCATTTGACATATTCAGCATTCTTGACCCAAATTAGACTTTTTTTGACCTAAAATATTCCATCATGACAGTAACCAGTGTAAATGCAGTTTGTGACAGAAAGAAAAAAGCCAAAGGTGCATGCACGTTATCAGAGTTTGTTTCTTCGTGAATGACAACAAAGGTTTAAAAAAGCAGACCCCAGTGCGTAAGCACTGTACCTTGTCCTTTGGAATTATTTTTGGTTCCTTCCTGCTACGTTCTCCTCTTGTCTAACCTCAGACAAACACACCCCTTAAGGGTTGCCTCTCAAACAACAACAAAAAAGTTAACAACAGTAAGAACAGAAAAAAAAGTTAATTAAAGCAATACTAGTGAACCGAAGGTGTACCAAATCAGTTACTCGGAAGACCAAAGAAAAATAGTAATAATTCCTCACTGGCTCTGGAGCCCCCTCCTACCCCCCACACACATACTCTCTCTCTCTCTGTCCCCCTCCCTCATTCCTTCCTTCTCAGCCTTGCTCCCTTCAGTCGATAGGCCCTGGGCAGACGACACGGGGGACAAGCAGGGGGAAACAAGCTCACCTGCGATGGCCGTGGTGGTGCTCGTTATAGATTAGCTCTTCCCTCCTCTTCTCTCCTCCTATGTGGAGCTCTCTCTCTCTCTCTCTTAGCTGTCCCTGCTGTTCAAAGCTCTGTATGCGCTAACCAAGCACCAGCAGATCAACTCAAATCCCTTCCTGGTTTCTGGAGGGCAAAAAGGTCCCTCCCTTTCTCTCTCGCTCTCCCTCTCTCTTAAAGAAACAGCATTCCCCCATGCTGTTCTCCTCTGCTCCTCTCTGGGGAATACAGTAAAAGGTTGTTATCATGCTATAGTGGCCACCATCACTCATGACATGAAAACCACAGTGGAGATCACAAAGATATCGCTGGTAAAACCGGCCTGTATTTGTGCAAAGTTGTTTGCAGGGGTGCTGCACATGTACTTTGGGTGAGCGAGTACGCCAAAATAATGAGAGTTAACCATCCTTCTTTCTCCCCTGTGTTTGCGAATGCAGTCACACCCACCCATCCCATTGCCTGAGGTCATGGAGTCCCACCCCAGAACAAGCCATGGCACATTCCAGGACACTCAGGGTCTGCCAGCAGTCCCCCCCCCCCCCCGCAATACATATTATGCACACACCCTCCACTGTCTCAAACTAATACAGCTCATAGAGTGTACCTTACACCCAAGGGGTCGTCGGATAGCAGTGATCATTATTCACCTACTGCTTTGACATGTCTTTTTTACATGTAACAACCGAATCCTCCAAAATATTGCAAAAGGTAATTCAAAATAAGTAACCAAACAACTAAACGTGTACGGTGATTCTCCATACTCACCAAAATCATGCTGAGAGAAGCGATGAGTGCAGTCGACCAGCGGGACAGACATGGATAATCCTCCACCACCTAAGAGACCCGTTCGCCCGCTTACCTGCTGCTGGACTGAAAGTTCTCAAAAAACAGGAGGAGCAGTATATGACCTCTCTAAGAGTGATTGAACAATCGAGGACTCTCCTGTAAAACAGGGAGTGGACGCAGAGGAGCGTAATTGTGTATGACACCGAGTTGTGCTTAAATGCTGAAGTATTAAGAAGGAAACAAGCATGATGAACTAACGCACACCAGACATAGAGGGCAGTATAACTGGAACACTTAAAATTGATTCATAATGCATTTCAAGGTTACTAAATTAATATTTTTGCGCACATTCTCAGAAATGTATGCCAAAGTATTTTATTAAATAAGTCTGTAGTTTGGTCTTTTAACAGCTCATCCCTAACTATTGAGCATCCTCGAAGCATTGTCTAAATGGTTATTTTGTTTTATAAACATGCCATAATTGTACATATAAAATACATTTTATAATATGCATCTTCCAGTACTGCACATCACAGAAATTAACCGGTATAATGCAAATCACATGTTTTTCTAGCTATCTATATTTCTTCTATATGCCTAATATATCAAATATGTAATGACATGACTATTTACAACAAATATAGTACACTGCAATACAATCTTTAAACATTATCCAAAACATTGACACTGACAACATCTACAGCCAAATAATCATTCACAAATAAGTTTTATTTTTATATTAGAACTGTATTCAACACATTCCATGTGGTAATAAAATGATTTATATCCTCTTCACTAAACTATTCCAAAAACAAACAAACAAAAAAAATGCTATTTTAAGACTGAAACCAGTACCATTTGTACTGTACAGATATTTTATACACGTGTGGCGACGGATTCACTTGGTCGGAGCTGAATGCCAGTGTGTAATACAGATTCAATGTTACTGAAAAGTACTAAAGAAAGAGAAAACCCATTTAAACACATTTAGAGCAAGTGGGCTTTAACCACACATCACAATGCCCATCTGTAACACCCGTGTATTTATAAGACCTACTAATACAGCAAGATCTGCTGAGGTTCATTTGATCTGCATAGCATTGTACATGGTGGCCTGAGACGTTACTTTGCCCTTTATATACCATTGAAGACATGTCTATGAGTGTACTTGTTGTGGTCTTGGTTGAAATAACTTGGATGTGTTTAAATTAATCGGGCTTATTGCAACCCTGGTTGTGTTCAAACTTGAAATCAAAAGCAAGAAATGTCAGGTTTCATTTTCAAATAAAAAAGAACACTGAAGCATAAGTTTCAAACAATAATTCTTTCCAAATATACGCTTCTGAAGATGATTTTAAGTTGAAAAATGAAGCAAGATTTAAGAAAACCTTTCAAGCCCCCAAGCTTAGATTTATTTTTGCTAATGTGTGCAAACTTACAGCATGACCATTAATTGGCGTGATGGAGTACTTGGCCGTGTACTAGCAGCGCTACCTGCAATGCACAAGCTAAACAACTAAGTATGCACTTGAGCGTTGCTGATTTGGCCATCTTGCATTTATAATCATCTTTGAAATAAACCAATATCTATGATCCATAGTAGCCACAGTTTGTTTGTGTGATGCAAACGGCAGTTAATTATCAATGAAATGTTTGCCTTTAAACCAAGCTGTCCATTTTAACACAGTGTAACGTGTAACGCTAACTTCCAAAGAATAGCGCTTAAGCAAAAAAAAAAATACAAAAAAATAATATATATATAATGAATTAATAAATCAACCATGAAAAGTAAACAAAAACATCATACAACTAATGAAATAGCTGTTATACAAACAAAACCTAGCTGATCTTTACCAATTTGGACATTCCTGAATAATGTGGTCGTCAAAAATACAGCCACTCCACTTAAGTGACTCTAATCTCCATATTCATTCAAACGACTGTGTTCCAACACCAGAAGCTCTTAGAAAACAGTGCCCCAGAACGCACCGCGATGGAAGGGAAGAGCAAGTAGAGAACGGCAAAAGAGCGCACAGCAGTGTGTCAGAGGCTTATAAGCATACAGGCCTGTGAGAGCAAAAAGGAGAGAAGTAGAGCGGAGGAGAAGGATGACATGGGTGGCTAGGCTGTGAGCCAGCGTTCATTCAGCACTATGAGTGGGTGTGCTGGGCTGGTGAAGGCCCATGGTTTTACACATCCATCCAGCAAAATCCACCTCCTCAACTTCGGCCCGCTTGATGAACGTGTGGCCCTGCAAATGAATATCACTTAATTTGTATTATTAATTATTTGTATTAAATATCACAGATTTTATTTTCAGTAAATCCTACCTTGATTCTCACTACGTATACATCAATTTAGCCCTACAGGTATTATTCCTGTAATGCATTATACACTCACTGGTCACTTTATTAGGTACACCGTGCAAGTACCGGGTTGGACCCCCTTTTTCCTTCAGAACTGCCTTAAATCTTCGTGGCATAGTTTCAACAAGGTGCTGAAACATTACTCAGAGATTTTGGTCCATATTGACATGATAGCATCACGCAGATGCAGATTTGTTTGCTGAACATCCATGATGTGAATCTCCCGTTCCACCACATCCCAAAGATGCTCTATTAGATTGAGATCTGGGGCCTCATGTATAAACAAACGCTGTATTCGAAGCACATGTCTGGATTTATAAAAAATAAACTTGGCGTAAATGTGCGCACCGTACGGATGCTCTTGACCGTGCGAACGCACTCTTTTTCCTGGAGTAATGAAGTAAACAATGATTTTAAACTGTTTTCATTTCGGTATACATGTACATTAAATATTCCCCATCAATGGAGATAAGCACTGAAATTACATAAATTACACAGAAGTTTAACCAAAATTATATGAATTTAGACATATTAGTAGTTGATGCGCTTAGTCACTTTTCCTGTGGCATGCAATGTTTTAATGACAGCGATGAGCGCTATAATAATTCATATATTTAAACTAAACTGCAGATCTTATATTATAAGATTTTTTTTAATCGAGAAAAATGATCAGTGATGCACGCTTACTTCGATATTATGGCGGACACTGCTGGATTCGGTGGTTGAACGGTCCATTGTACGGTTTGAATAATAGCTACTGTACAACCCCAGCTGCATAGAGGTGTTGATGTCGTGTGAAGGCATCTCCACAACATTATGAAAAATACCACTGTATTTGAAGGATACAACTTTGGGGTTCGGTAAGATTTGCCCGTTTCCTTTTTAAAATACTTTTGTAAGTGTGCGAGTCAGACAGTTGTTTTTACACTGCAATTAATGGCTTACCTGTTTCCACAAAAAATAAAAGATGTTCTCCTTTTCAGCAAAACTACATACATTTTATTTGATTTGAGTTGTTTAAAACAATTGAAAAACTATTTGGTCAGTGGAAAGAATGAGGCCAAGTATATTCTAAAATAGCGTAGAACGATGTGCGCCAAATGAGTCGCTGTAGAAACAGAGTGCTTTAATGGTTGTGGTGCGCTCAACATGAGAACCAATGCAAATGCTATGACATGTGAAATAAACGTCCTCATGTATTAAAGAAGAGTGGCTTGATAAAGTGCTGTAAATATCGGAGGATGGGCACAGAATGGTAACAAAGCTACAGTCACAAACAGGTGTATTTGTGCAAACTGTACTTCATAGCGATGTTTAGACAGGTATAGAAGAATTCATACGTTCACATTATTTCTTTTATATATAACTTACAGATCTCAGCTTAAGTTTTGCTTCAGTCTGTTTTCTATTCTAGTCTATCATTTCAAATAGTTTGTTTTGATTTTATATTATGTTAGGTCTATATTATAAACCTAATAAATAGGGGTATGACGAGACGCTTATCCCACGAGACGAGACATGAGACTGGTTTCACGAGAACGAGATGAGATTTTTAGACTTAAAAAAACTCAATGACAAATCTATGGGGAAAAAGGTGTCTTTTATTCAACTGAAAAACACAAAATGCTAAACGTTTAGGTGCATTTTGAAATCAACTTCTATTTTATGAAATTAAACTTATTTTTTAACAAATTATATGCAGTCGGCTAATAAACAACATGTAAACTAGAGCTGCACGATCCTGGATAAATTGAGAATCACAGTTTTTTTAATAAATTGGAGATCACGATTCTCTCACAAAATAGCGCAATTTACTGTGGTTCTGACAAAATGTTCATTGCTTAAGTCTTTTAAAAATATATATATATATTCATTTGAACAAAATTAAAAACAAATTCAATGAAGGAGTCAGTGTCTCACTTCATAAAGACGTGTTTCACTATTGAAATCTCCTGATTCAATGTCAATTACATTTTTTAAACGGGTTGTCGCCACCTCCTGGCGGAAGATGATATGCGTGTTAAGATACTTTTGTTTTTATCGCTACTGTAGACAATAAGTGTTTATACCCACATAATACACTTTTATCCCAGTACTTCTGTTATTTAAATGTCTTTAACACATAAATAATGATGTGTGGTTGAAAATACCGTTTGTGTTGCTCTTTCTGGATCAGCAGCAGCATAAATGCAGATTTGAATGTCTTTAACACCTATTTCACATCGCGAGTGTCAGTGGAGCTTAAGCAGCATATTTTGTCGCCTCCCATATTGGTGAATAACAGCATTCACATGGGAAGCATGATGATGGCCAACCCTCGGATTTATCAACATGGGTAGCTACAAAACATGCTTCTCACACTCGCGATGTGAAAGTCTTAATAGACATAGCTGAATCGTTGCCATTCAGGAATAAGATCACGTGGGTGTTTGAAGATTAAGATCGCAAGATTATCACCAGAAATAATATATATACATGTGTGTGTGTTATTGTAAGTTGATCAAGCGTGACTGGTTTCTATTATTCAATGGCATTTTTGTGAAGTTTTCAGTTCAAAATGGCGGCGGCACAGTCATGTCATGGGCGCAACTGTTGCTATGGAGCGTTCTATTGAGTTTCGCCTCTTGGGCTTCTATACTCTTATGCTTGGCTTTAATCCTCATTTGTGTGTGGCGCTGAGGTGAAATAATGGGGCAATTTGATAGCCCAATAATAATAGGCTGCATAATAATAATAATAAAGTTTTATACATTAATAGGAGAATGAGCCTAATATCGTCTTGACTATCGACAAAGACATTTGCTTTTGTCGATATCTCTGACTATCGTCGATACACAATACTCTTGTCTATCGGCACGACCCTAACCTTTACTGTAAAATATTATTGATTCCTGTGATTACTAATAAAATCCCCTTGAATCCTCTTTCTTCCCATTTTGATGCTCGGTTTGAACTTCAGATGCCTAAATGCATTGAGTTGCTGCCATGTGATTGGCTAATTAGAAATTTGTGTTACCAAGCAATTGAACTGGTGTACCTAATAAAGTGACCGGTGAGTGTTTTCTACAATGCATCATGATATTCCCAGCAACTGTCCTACTGTCAGTACTATACTGAGTGCGAAGGGGAAAACATTTCAAAATCAAGTTGCGACTAGCAAGTCAAAAACTGGCACACTGGATGTGTTGTCACTCCAAAAAGCTCTCACTCTTTAAAGGGATAGTTCACCCAAAAAAGAAAATTCTGCAATTAATTAATCCCCTCATATCATTCCAAACCCGCAAGACCTTCGTTCTTGTTCAGAACACAAATTTTCCGAGAGCTTTCTGACCCTGCGTAGATGCAACCCAACTACCATGTTCAAAGCACAGAAAAGTAGTAAGGACATCATTAAAACAGTCTGTGACATCAGTGGTTCAACCCTAATGTTTTGAAGCAATGAGAATACTATTTTGTGTGCAAAGAAAACAAAAATAACTTTATTTGACTATTTCCTCTCTTCTGTGTCAGTTTCAGTCACGTGTTCATGAGAGTACCACAAAGCATGCGTGTGCATAAAAATATTGTCGTAGCTTCATAAAATGAACCACTGTGGCATGGACTATTTTAAGCAATGTCCTTACTACCTGTCTGGGCCTTGAACATGGTAGTTGTGTTGCTGTCTATGCAGAGTAAGAAAGCTCTCTGATTTAATCAAAAATATCTTAATTTGTGTTTGGAAGATAAAGGAAGGTCTTACGTGTTTGGAATGACATTAGGATGAGTAATTAATGACAATTTTCAGTTTTGGGTGAACTATTTCTTCAAGACTTATCCCTTTATTCAACAAGATGTTGTCATAAAAACTAACATTTTAATTTAATATAATTGTAACTATACAGGGAATTGTACGTACCATTAGCATCTTTAGGTCAGCTCTGTCAGCAGGGTTCTTCATGAGGCTGTGAAAAACACAGAAAAGACAGCAGTAAGACAAAATACAATTCTGATTTGAAAAAACATTAGCCCAAAAATCTAGAGGGAGGTGTTGCCTTAATTTGACAGGACCGTATATGTATTTTTACAATCACTTTAAAAAAAAATACAATTAAAATATATATATAATTATTATATATTATATATAACAAAATATTTGTATTTTAATTTTTACATAGTCAGGCCACCTTGCGTAGGCTTAATCTTCCAGTCCCAGTAAACTCATTTTTGGAGGACTTAACAGACATTGAATGTCACACCTCTTTCTTTTGGAGCAGGTGCACAACACTGGGGCCCAATTGTACTCAAGATAAAATTGTGCACATACTGGACAAATCCACGATACAATTACAATATCTAGATCAGTTAGTCCGACTTTGCAAAAACCAATGTGGTAGATTTCAGTCAGACCAAATTGTTTGCCTGACATTTTAAAAGCACAAGTTAGTCTGACTGAACTTTTAAAGTACATTTAAATGCAATCTGTAAAGATTTACATGAAATGAACAGAGGAAGTACATATGAGATAGGGAACAATGCAGTTCAGTTTCAAACCAGCATTGTCCAAACTATACAACACTAGAGGCGTTCTACCCTGCACCTTGCAGGGTTTAGCACCAATCCTAATTAAACACACTTGAACCAGCTAATCGTGGTCTTCAGAATGACTAGAAACATCCAGGCAAGGCCCTTTTATCGAGGTCCAACTATGACATAGCTCAGATATTGTTTTGAAGATATTACAGGTTAGTACAGTAAAAAACCAGCGATAACACAGGATCTCACCATTTCGTCACAAACTCCTCAAAGTCAAGGGTGAAGACGCCATGAGGCAGCTTGGGAGGTGGCTGCAGATGTAGAGACAGGTGGGGAGCAGAAAAAGGGGTGATGTTGAATTAAAACTGCTATATAAAAGTACTATAAAAGGCAAAAATAAGCACAAAGGAAGTAAGTTGCACGCTAAGCTAATTCTCTGACCTCATTGACAATGTAGTCCAGTAGCTCAAATATAGCCATGGCTGGCCTGCTGTCCATTCCATGTCCTGGGGGAAAACAATTTGCAAGGCTCAACTAAAACATGCATTTTACACATCGAATGCGCATAAAACCAATGCCAATGTTTGGGGAAATTAAACAAGGTCTTACCGCTAACTGGCCGTCCTGGAGGCCTTGGTCTTGGGGACATGCTGTGGCCTTCTGCCCCACCTATGTCCAGCACTGGCCGGCCAAATATGGCCTCCAGTTCCTTGGCATCAGGAGGGGGGATGGGGTAGCGTCCAATAGCCAGCTCAACCAGTGATAGGCCCATGCTCCACACATCCGACTGAACTGAATAGTGTGTACCCTGGAGTCTCTCCGGCTGTCAAGTCAGAGAGCAGAGAGCAAGTCAAAACTATACGGTGGGGCGCCACACCCTGCAGGTGGCCAAGAGGAGTGGGCTAAAACCTGGCAGCAACTTTCCCTGGCACCGGCACAGGGATTGGAACAAGAAGAACTGGGGGTTGGGGAGGGAAGTGGGCGGGTGACTCACCGACATGTATGACCGTGTTCCAACGAAGGAGTTGGCCATGGAGTCGATGAGCTGGCCACTCACACCAAAGTCGCACAGTTTGATCTCACCGCGCGAGTTCACCAGGATGTTGGAGGGCTTAACGTCTGAAGGCACCAGAGAGAGAGACCATGTAAGATAGAGGGCTGGGGTCCAAATCCCAGTGGCACCAACTGGCTTTCCATCGCCATTCAAATGCACTTTCTCCAGCACGCCCATCAAAAACATTTCACAAGATGCTCTACATACTGCAAAGCTAGCTCCGACAACACTGTTGCAGCAGAAAGGACAGACATACAAGCCACTTTCCACCTCCTTCCTCTTAAACACAGGGCAAGAGGAGCAAATAATAGTGCGGAAATGCAATGATTCCACACATGACGGGCCCTCCTTTAGCCCTAACACCCACTGGGAGTGGACAGAGGGGTGAGAGTGGAAGAGGAAAAAGAAGGGAGGGGGTTGCAGGGTGTGGCTGCCATGTAATCACATCCGAGAGGCTGTAATTACCGGCTGGGCTCCTCGACAGCTCCTCGCGAGTGCTCCCTGCCACAACAGCACAACTATAGGCCTGACCCTCCCAGTCTAACCCTTCAAACCCAGTGTGGCTCGATCAGACCCTCATACAACAAAGAAACTGATACTTTGCATCTTCAGACATGGTATGCATGGTATGCACGCTCAAATGTTGGTTGTGCCACACTTGAAGACACTGAAACTATTTCTATGGTAACTTGTGATCTACTTTTACTTATAAAAATGCTTATGTAGTGTTTTTTTAAAACGCTTAGGCCTAATCTCTCTATGATAAGCATTTTTAAGCTTCTTATGCAATTTCAATAGCTGTATTATATGGGCTACTTCCTGCTGCCATCCCGCGCGTGTATACACACGTACGTTTTCTAAGATATTAGTAAGGAATGTTGATCTGTGTGTACCTCTGTGCATTATTTGGTGCTTCTCCCGAAGATATACCAGACCTCTGAGTACCTGTAGAAAGAGTTATAGATATCATCAACAGGGTTTATCTCTCAACAGTCAATGTAGTATCTAGCTTCCTGAATTTAGAGAACGTGTTACATAGTCTAGTCTTTACAAAACAACTTCTGCTTTGTGATTACTGAAAGTTGAGATGCATTCGCTCACACCTGCAATAAACAGTATTGACACACAAACAAATCACTGCACCTTCGTTTGGACTTTGTGTTAAAGCGTTTTTTGTCATGATCAAAGGTGAAACAGAAGTTTAACCCTTTTCATTTGGAAGAATAAGGCTAAATGTGTGTTGAAAAACGTGCATATTTTGGTGACTGAATTGAAAGGGAGTTTGCACATCTGTGGGTGTGGTCACAGCTTCATTATATTGCAGTATGTACGTACTAGTACCAGACATGTTACGATGGAGGTTATGTACAATTTTCTGGATTCTGCTTTTAGAAAATTTGCATGTGCATTTCCCACGTATATGCATAATTCCTTTACATTAAAAACTACAAATATTATAAACAATTGTTGTAACCAGACACCAAAAAAAACAAGAAGTTGGTAGAGTTAAACTACATTCTAGGGACGCACCAATCTTAAAATTCTCCCTGATACTGATAAGAGAGTAATTATTTCCATGTTATGGCTGATAACCAATAAATGGACCAGTTTTAAATTTTGCCAACGAAGAAAAATATTTGTCAACGAACCTTTTTCTGTGACTAAGAGGAGACGTTGACGAGATAACTAATATCAGATGATAAAAACTAACTAAATGTATGCCAAACCCACGTTAACTAGACGAGACTAGAATGCTTTTTGAGGACTTAAAAATACATCCTATAGGCCAAGTTAACTGTCTTGTCTTTCAAAATGTGTGTCCCTGTCACTGGATTACACTCAGATGAGGGGCGTTTGCATATCTAGTCTCAGTATGGCAGCCGCAGTGGACGGATTGGCTACCAAAACGCGAACTAGTGATCTGAAACAATGGCTTCAGCACCCGAAGGGTTAGGGACTGGGTGACCAGACGTCCCGTTTTTCCCGGGAGTCGCAATTCGTTGTTGATTATTCATCTAGTTAGTGAAGGCGTAATCGCGCTGATAAGTGTTCTCTCTCGCGCACGCTCCACTTCTTCAGTTATCATACAGCACGTAATCAGTTCTCACTGCTCAAATACACAAACAGCAGTCCAAATGTCTATCGTGTAGTGTATCTCACATAAATACATAAACAGGTGGGTGAAAACTGAATATGTGTTAATATTACATGCATACCTCTTAAAAGGACAGCATTCCTAAATCAAATGTCTATATGTGTCATTAATGTCAACCAACAAAAGATGTTAAACAAATGTATACTTGTAAACCTACTGTATCCAAAAAAATTAGTCTAATTTGTATCTCTATAACAAAAAAATTCAAATTGTCATAATTTATTCCAGTTTTTCCAAATTCAATTCTTGATTCAAATTTCTCATAAGCTTAAATTATTTGGTCTAAAGAGAGAAGAATTGATGACTATTTTTGTTTGTGTACTACATATGAAATAGCTACCAAAATAAATGTCGGTAAATGCAATTTGACAAAGTAATGACTAAAAGTTGACAAAAACGCAACGACTTTTCGTCGGCTAAAACTATGAAAGACTCAACTGACTAATTATGTGACTAAGACTATTAAGCATTTTCATCTCAAGACTAAATAAAAAATGCCTGCCAAAATTAACACTGAAATAGACGGTATTAAAATACTATCCTATTTGTCTACGTGAGACAGAAACTAAAAAATTAAATTTAGAAATTTAAAACTGAATTTAGACATCACAACATTGTAAGATACAAGATTAAAAATAGATATTAATTTTGAGATTTGCTAAATATTGCACAATTAAATATTGGGCAATATATCTAACAGACTAACACAAAATTATATGGCAGCAATATTGTTTTGAAGTAAAAAAAAAAAAGAATTATTCTACATAATCTAACAATTAGAGTCAACATGGCTGGGTAATAGTATTAGAAATCGTTTTAAACAGACTAGTGAGAATGACTAGTTGGTCTTATGAAAATGTAAAGTAAAATTGGTGAAGGTTCATACAGAGTAACTAACAGATATTAAACAAATAAATAAGTTCAGAATTATAGCTGTATAAAACAAATAGAGTTTAAAAAAAGACTCATGCATAATAACAAGAATATTGTTCAAATCAGATTTGATTTGACCAGCAATTGTACCAGTAATTTAGTTAAAATCAGTACATTTTGAGAACATATCTAATGATAAAATGCACACCTCAATCACACTTTAAACAAATGAATCTGCTAGAAACAGAGTTTGAGTGTCAACACATTACAACCTACAACAAGAAGTAGTGTCCTTTCATTTAATACAATTAAAGAAAAACATCTAATATCGGGTAGGCTTTAAAAAAGTCTAGATAAACATGTCGACCTTAATAACCAACATCGCAACGCACTGTTGTGTCAATATGGTTAATTTGTCATCAATATCTAAACAGCTTTATTTGACACAGATACAACAGAGGAGACTGATAATACTTACGGCAATGCTAACTTTGCCCAAAATTTCTTCAGGGATTCTCCTGGCTTCCTTCAGCACTTGATCCAAAGAACCTCCATCCTGCAGACAAATGAATGTCAGTGTGCTGTGTAATACGTCTGCTATGAACTCTAGCTATAAGCCTTAAACAACAACATTGGTCCCACCATGTGCTCCATGCAGATGCTTATTTCTCCATCACTGTAAAAGGCGCCGTAAAACCCTACAATGTATGGCGAATTACACTCATGTAGGACCTGCAGCTCTCGTATGATCTGGTTCCTGATGGCTGGTTTGATTTCCAAATGAATAAGCTGGAGAAAATACAGAAAATTCAGCCTTTGAACACCCCGTGAGCAAACTACTAGCAGCAGGTGCATACGTCTATTGATCGCTTACCTTCCTGGCCATGACCAGTCTTGAGGGTTTGTGACGGACTTTGTGGACCACCCCACCGTTACCTGCCCCAAGTTCACATATGGGTTCAAAATCTTCATCTTTGAGCTCGCCCACTTGGGCTTTCTGGGTGAGAAAAGCCTCAAGCCGCTTCCTCTGCTGTTCATCCAAGTCCAGCTCCCCTAACTTTCTCTGCAAGGCCTCCAGGTTGGCCCTGAAGACAAGAAAAACAAGACCAGGTGAGACATATTGAAGGGAAGTAAACCAAAGAGTGTCAGATATAGCAAACTAACGTTATATACTTACTCTGATGCTGCATCTATGTTGGTTGACTGTCCTTCTCCTGTGGGGGTTATAATCAAGGGGACTGGTCTTCTTTTTGGTGCCATAGTTGCCCGTTATCTATTTCAAAGAGAACAACCAGGTTGTCTCTGCTGACATCCAATCCTTCAAACTGCTACACAAACCCTTGCAGTTGTGCCTATAGAAGTTTCTGAGATTCGCAAGCCCCTAATCTCAACACCCTATCATGCCTCCAGAAGCTTGACCAAATAATATGTAGGTGTCAAGTGAAAAGAGCGAGTGCCATAGGCGCAAAAGTGAAGGAAATGCGGTTTATTTAAGCGCGTTCATCGCTGGAATGTCTCTTCGAGACGGCTTCTGACTCGAGAGCGCTCCCACAGACAAAGGGCGGCAAAGGACAAGTCAGGCCTGTCGTTCGCAGCCACTGGACCGACTGCGAAATGCTGTCCGAAATTGTTTGGCCCAGAGGACCAGCGAAAACAGAAGTTAAAATTTCCCTCAAGAAAAAAATGGGGGGGGCGGGGGTCCGATCAGGAAGCAGCTATCCAACCGAGGAAGTGTTCACAAGATCTCGCGAGAACTGTCGTCATAACGCTCGAATTATCGCGAGCTTTGACAAAAAGATGAGTGATGATTTGAATATGAATGACATCTAGTGGTGAACTTGCTTCCTTCACGTGGCACATGCTCGGAAATGTCATATTTCCCACTTATGAAGTCGTGATTACGAGCTTATCGTATTCAAGAGCTTTAATGTCAGAAATAATAAAAAGTAGCATTCCATTGGTTGACAATCATATAAACATTGACCGCGATATAGATACAGCTCGCTGACAATTTCGGTCAAATGCATGCTTATTTCACTGCTCATAAAACATACAATATCCTTTGAATGATCGTTCATATCTAGCCTATAAATACACTACGTTAGCGACAAGACAAAGTGATGTCGTTACTTGTCACAGCAGCAATGGTTGACCCCTCCACCATGTTTAAAGTTTATGACTCGCCCAACGCGGGTATCAAAATGTTTTCCAAATTTCCCAGTAGTAAATACGACTGGAGAAGCCGTCCACGTCCAATTTCTGACTAAGAAACTCATATTTACGATAATTCGGATAGCACTTGAATGCAGCATAAGTAACGTTAACGGTCTTATTAAACTAAGGCCTGTCACAAGGAAAGTTACCGACAAGAAAACGTAAGAATAAAATTATGAAATATTTTAGCACCTTATCACATGTATTGTAATAAGATACGTACTATTCGTTTTCTGCAGCCTGAGCTTTGTCAGTAAACAAGATATCATACTACAGTAAAATATAGGCCTATCTACATATGAGAAAATGTAACTTAGTGATAATCCTTTACCGTAAGTAAACAAACCATCAATAGTTTATTTACTTGTTACCAGTTTTATTGTAGTAAAATTACATTTCGTAATTATGGTATCCTGGAAACGTTGTTGTTAGTGCACATTTCTAAGGAATACGTGTTAGATATATACTTCAAGTAATCAATGGAGTTAAATCCAAGATTTAAAAATCACTGGAAAGGCATTTATTTTAAATCAGTTTAATTAATTGCACACATAATTGACAGGTGTTAGAGCTTTTACAGTTCGAGTTCAGACAGGGACAACTGATTCGCTCCTATTGCCAAATCCAAAAAGGGTTGAGTAGACAATAACAATGTATTTGTGCCTGCCCACTGGAGCAACTGTAGGCCAAACCTTGATAAAATGTTTTTTTTATTGGCTTTTAATATGAACATATAAAAGACACACGAAACATTTACATCAAGAACTGCAAGCCACTGCACACGCTGCCTTAAGCACTGTAATAAGAGGGGATGCCTCCAATCCCCCCCACAAAAAACCCCACTTCAACCTCACCTGTCCTCACCTCTGAACTGGAAATATATTGTCATCAGTCACCATCCATTTATCTTTTCATTGTAAGCAAATGTACATTGCATCCACATCTAATAGATCGTTCTAGGTATCTAAAGATGGAAGTCTATTTAAGGAATTCCTTACCTTAAATGTGAAAAATCACAAGTGTGGTCAAATTTAGGGGAACATACTACATTAAGGGCTTATTATGTGAAACTCAACTGCAGCACTGATTACTCTTTAAAGTTATAAAGAAAAATAGAAAAAATTGGGCTATCATGAAGAGAAGATTGGAGACCATGCCGACTCAAGGAGCTTAGTAGTGATTTTCTCTGAAACCTTGGAGGACAACAAAATATGATATACACAGCAATATTCATATGCCTTTGAAGTACATCTTAATTTCCAGATCAGAAACCTAGACTGCCCTACGCGACCTGATGGTGAAGGTAATATTGTACACGATGCTGGAACCTGGTTCAAATGTCAAGTTTGACTGAGAAGAAAATGTAAAGACAAATAGAACAAGTCATCCCTGAGTCCTCCTCAACAGATCAGCCGTCTGGATGTGCCATTTGTGTTTGGTCGTTTAATTCTTCCGAGGTTTAGGTCAAGTCTGCATAGTCCTGACTAAGCCCCCTTATGTTCAGACTGTTGCAAATGGCTGAATGTGCACGTACAACAGCAGGTCGTGAGAGGACACAGCGTTATCTACCATCACAAAGCAACATGCTGGAAACTCGTGAAATTGCTGCGAAATGCCTCATAAAATGCACAATACCAAACTTACTTCAAATAAAAGAGGCAAAAACTGTTAAATCAATAAATGCACATTCTGACAACAAATTAAGGAGCATGTAAGATCCGTGCCTTTTGCAAAGTCCACAAAACAATATTCTAATGTCAACACTTCTTCAACCGGCTGAAATGAACACAAACATCCGCCATACAATGGGCTCAAACAAATCAACCATTCATCAAAAAAAACAAAACAATCAGGTTTTAAGTTCTGGCAAATTGCAGGTATTTTTCCAATAACGTCAGCTCCTCTGCTAGATAAACCTAATAATTTACTATGGTCATGTCTAAAAGAAACAACTTTTGTCCTCTCCACCTGATTTATCACTCTGCCTTTGTGTAGTCATGACTTCAGCAGCCTTGTACAGACCCAAACGACTGAAAGAAAGCAATAAATGACATTGAGACCTGCAATTTTCTATTAAATTATCTGAAATAATATACTATCAATATTACATTAGCTATCGTACAGTATTTGCTCACTGACAAGCATCTCAAAGGGACCGCTGATGTCGAAACGTCATTCTTTCTGAATCGAGTGTCAATTAGCGCACTACATTCAGTCAGTACACACCAGTTGACCGACAAACTTGACCGGAAACTCTTTGCTCGAGTCAGAATCGTTTTTAATATGATGCCTAAATGGGCAAGCACAAAATAATGAGCAATGCATGATGCCTCTCCAGTGTTGCTGCACATGAGAAAACAAAAGGGATTGAAAAGAACTACAAAAAAAACAACCTCTGGTCAAGTTCGCTGTTAGACTGAGGTAGCTTGTCAACTTCTGTGGACAAATACAAAAAAAATGAGATGTAAATTAATCAGTAATGTCTCCAAATCACATTAAAACAAACACCTACCATAAACATTTTATGTGGAGGACTAACAGAAAACACCTCAAAATAGGTTGTAAATGGTTGGATGATCTCAACTCAAAATAATTAAGGTTTTTGAGATACTGTGGCTTGTCTCACAATGTTTTGAAGGCCTGAACAGCTCAGTATAAAACTAAATCTGGCAAGATCTTAAATGCCCAGGATGGTCAAACCTGTCAGAACACAGAGTGGAGAGGAAGTCAAGGACGATAGAGTAGAACTGAAGGTGATGTTACTCTTCCATGGTCTTTAAAGGGAGAATACAGTATTAAGATGCAGTGAATGATTGGGAATGGCTTTACGGGGCATCTACGAGTTTGTTAATGTGATGCCCGACTGCTCCAGAGGTCAGCAGTGCATAAGTGTGCATGTCTGTGTGCGTGCATGAGTGTGTATGCGTTTGGGAGAGGAAATGGGGACACGTTTCTTGACTTTCCAAGGCTCAAATCCCATCTACATCCCGAAGCCCCCCCAACAAGTCTTAGTGTCCTGCTTAGTGTCCTGCTCAGTATGCGGTGACCAGGTCTTTGTCATAATCATATCTGCCCCGTTTAGGGGCGGGGCTGTCCTGGCTGTCATCCGTGTCCTCGCTGTCCTCGGCTCCGCCTCCTCCTTCTTCGTCTGACGAGTCATCCAGAGTCAGATCCACCACGGCTCCACCTCCCGACCCGGTGCTGGCGCCGCCGGTTCCTGCCGACGCACCACCTGATCCAGGCTTGCCAGTCTGGTTTGTGCCGCTGTGTGCTGGGGAGTGGCCGTTCGCCTCAGGAACACCTTAGATGAGAATTAAGACCCGTTATTTCCCATTAAATGCTTAAAATATGCATAATTATGCAAGCTAAATGTGTTGAAATGTAATTTGTGACCCTGGACCATAAAACCAGTCTTAAGTAGCACAGGTATATTTGTAGCAATAGCCATCAATACATTGTATGGGTCAAAATTATTGATTTTTCTTTTATGGCAAAAATCATTAAGATGTTAAATAAAGATCATATTCCATGAAGATATTTTTTTTATTTCATACCATAAATATATCAAAACTTAATTTTTTATTAGTAATATGCATTGCTAAGGACTTCATTTTGGCAACTTTAAAAGGTGATTTTTCTCAATATTTAGAATTTTTGTTTATTTATTTTCAAATGGTTGTATCTCGGCTAAATATTGTCATGCATACATCAATGGAAATCTTATTCATTCCGCTTTCAGATTATGTACACATCTCAATTTCAAGAAATTGACCCTTATGACTGGTTTTCAGGCATGTGATCAGCTAGAGACAAAAAAAAAGAAGGAAAATCTGACAATGCCCCTAGTCACGCCCCCAGCACTTATAAAAAATATATATTTTAGCACATTAAAAGATATCTTATACT
Source organism: Oxygymnocypris stewartii (assembly GCA_003573665.1). NCBI lineage: Eukaryota > Metazoa > Chordata > Actinopteri > Cypriniformes > Cyprinidae > Oxygymnocypris > Oxygymnocypris stewartii. The sequence continues at coordinate 2,294,673 of QVTF01003285.1, forward strand.
GTAAGAATGCATACTATTGTCCTGTAAAAAATAAAAAGCAGCACTTAATCATGATAACAATATAGTATAATACATTTTAATAAAGTACTATAATATATTATAGTAAAATATATATAGTATAGTAAAGTTTGGAAACATTACAATTAAAATGTTGAAATAAATATATTCTGCCCATCAATGCTGAATTTATTTGATTAAAGCAAAAACAAAAAACAAAGCAATATTGTGAAATAATTACAAATTAAAACAATATTAATATATTATAAAATGTAATGATATTCATGTGATGCAAAGCAGAATTTTCTTCATTACTTCAGTTTTCAGTGTCACGTGATCTTATAGAAATCATTGATTTATTTGACTCAAGAAACATTTCTGATTACTATCAATGATGAAAACAACTTTGCTGCTAAATATTGTGTGTGGAAATGGTGATACGCTTTATTTGTCATGATTTTTTGATAAATATAATGTTCAATGAACAGCATTTATTTGCATTTATCAAATTTGTTAAAGTATTTATTAAATAGAAATCATTTTAAATGTCTTCACTCATTAGCTATGTTTCCATCCAAAGATTAAAATTTAACTTATGTGCGAAACTGGAATATTGGATAAAACATATGCAAATAAAGCATCATTTCTAGAGATCGACCTGATATATCGATTTACCGATATTTTAGCATTTTTCCATAATCTAATATCGGTTTTGTAATATCGGATTCATAAATGCAGCGCTATTGCAGCGCATCTGAGGGGAGACGAGACAACAACAACGGTGCACAGGTACTTGATTTGCTGTAGTTAGTAAACTTTATTTAACATAACAGCCATTAATGCACAAATTTGATGTATTACATAAATGCCTGATATGCAGTTTATGCAGCTTGGCTTTAAGAAATAGAGACGAACTCACGGAGTCACGTAAGATAATCCGTCAATCTTTCCCAATAAAGACGTAACTGTGCATGAATTAAATAATACAGCCATGAATGAGCACATGTTTATTTAATTCTCTCTCTGTTGTATATGCTCATCATTAGTCTCGTGAAACCGCTTTCACATTCCTGTTCACTCAATGATTGATGCTCAGAACATGCTCCAGCACGGCCACCCCATGGAACTTTTAACAAGATGCACTCGTTTAAAACACACTAAATTATATTAACATTTACGATATAACCATTATTTCTCCAATAAACTTCTAAATAAATACATCTCTATCGAAATTAATTATTTATTATCTCCGCAAGCGATCGCAGTTTGAGTAGTTCTGTGTAAATAGATAAACTACACAGCAGGCATTTCATAATCTAGAATGACAAAAACATTTTAATAATTCTGATATACCAGTTAATAAATGCAATAAAATACAATGTTTTGTTTGTTATAGCTTATTTCAATATTCCAGAGAATATTATTCAGTGAATTAACATTACCAGTGAATTATTCTTTACTATTTAGCCTATTAAACAGCTTATAAACCTAAAAGTGTAGTTTAAAATGAAAGTTAATATCAGTGTTGCTAATGATGCTGTTTATAAAAAAATATATATTGTTGTAATTTGAAGATTAAATTTAACATGAAAGAATGTTAATTTTCAACAGTTCTTTGTTGTTGTTAAGATGACTGAAAGGAGGAAAAACCAAAGTGAAGAATAGACTTACTTCACTCAGTTATTTATTTACTTTAGAACAGTAAATAAACGTCGGTTCTCAGGAACATAAACATGCAAATAATTGGTATCGGTTATAAACAATTTATATTGGTCGATCACTAACCGTTTCCATCCAACAAGTCAAAGAGAACAAAATCGTGACTTCCTGGTAAACTGTGGCACTAAATATTACTAAGAATTTAGGAAAAGCCACTGATTATAATAATTTTCATATATGATATAAATGATTTGCGCCTCTGAGTAGACATAACACAATAAATGTGGTCACTGCGTTCGGAGGTGGATGCCAGCGGCTGCATTTCACAAAACCATAGGGTATGGCATCTTGCCGTTTCCATCTAGCATTTTTTATGCGATAGTCTAAAATGCGCATGAAAATAGGTGGATGGAAACGCAGCTACTTTTCTAATCACTTTTATTCATGAATAAAATTATTAATTTTGCTCTCTTTTTAAATCTTATACAAATGTTTGAGTGGTATTCATTGTTTCCACAAAAATATTAAGCAACAAAACTGTTTTTAACATTATTATCAGAAATGTTTCTCGAGCAGCAAATCCGCGAATTTCACGTTCCTAAATGCAAATTAAAGCACCTCAAACCAATTGCAGCGCAGCTAGCACTAACAGTGAATTGAAACTAGACAGTACTGTAACAGCAGACATGTAGCACGTCAGACTACAGCCTATTATATAATTACATCACAACTGTTGGGAGTTTTATGACGGCACTAGCAATCTCAAATTCTCACCACCATTCATAAAAAGTCACCGGGTCTAGTAACGAGTTCTGATGATGAGCGCTGATTCAGTTCGCGTTTGGCACTTTGAATCATTTGAATGCTTTTAACTGTCCTGCAGATGGTGCTACGGGCTCGTGCAGCACTCTCAGGACTATTCCGTCCGTGATGTTTTAGAAAACAATCTTTTAGCAGTTTATTTAGGTAATGGCTCAAGGCCATTTGCATGATTTCAATTATCATGCAGTAATCAACCAACCCAAGCCCCCCCCCCCCAAAAAAAATCACAGGGTCACATTTCAGAAGGAAGAAAACCTTACATATATCCACCACAGGATAGTCAGGTGAGCGGCTGTTTTCCCGCTCTCTTTCCTTCTCTTTGTCGTCCCTGATTGGCCTCCATGAGCCGTCGGTCAAATACTCGATCTCCTCCACATCTTCCGGCGTCTCTTTAAGGATTTCGGACAGCAACCTGAAATTAGTCACATTTAGGGCTGAGACAGTCGCCGTAACAACCGCGGTGGTCGGTTGTCACCATGGTTGTGTATTGCCACCGGCGGTAGTGCACGTGACGTCACACTCTATAACGAGCATAATACAAAGTTTTCTATACAAGTGTAATAATAGTAACAGTTGCAAATTGTTTTATTTAGACTATAAATCTATGCTAATTCACAAATGACCTCAAATGCCATAAACGGCATTTCCTTTAGATTGGCAGGTTTGAGCGCAGGAAAATACAGTTTATTCTGCATTCAGCATATTTATTTTGTGTTGAGCGATGGACCTTGTTGGGGAAGCAAATACTACATCGCAGATCTGGAATCATTTCCATTCATGTCACCCATCCGCGTTTGTACAAGTGTCTTCAAGTTCACGTGATCGCAAACTCCTGGCAGGTCAGGTGTGTATTGGTGAGGCTTTCTCCAAACTGGCCAAATACGAACGAGACAGCAGTAAATGGAAGATGTTAACAAGAAATGTGGCAACATATGCCGCGATTCCTATTCCACAGAAAGCGCATGCAGCAGATGAGGAGTTAACGCACCCGCTTGCTTGGTGGAGGAACAGTGAACCGTGTTTAAACCGGAGGCCGTAACAACAGGTTGAGTCTGTCTACAGGATATTTGAACTTTGTGTCAGTACGTCATGAATAGGATGAGGCAGTTTACTGTGAGGGATTTGTTGTGTATTATCGCGCCGTATCTAACGTTAGTGTAGACAGCATCACTGATTATAATGGGTATGCGTCGCTCGCGTGAGGTAAACAGGGTCACAGGGTGTATTTAACTTTCTTATTTAAGGCTACTTTCCTATTTAACTGCATTATCTCTTTGATATTTATTTTAGTGCTATGCAGTCTGAGTGTTTACTGACGGAAGTGCTAAAATAAACACACATGTGAATCAGCCAAGCACATGTAGCACCTCAGTGCATTTAGGCATCTAGATGTGGTGAAGACGACTTGCTGAAGTTCAAACCGAGCATCAGAATGGGGAAGACTTTGGTTGTTGGTGCCAGACGGTCTGGTCTGAGTATTTCAAAAACTGCTGATCTACTGGGATTTTCACGCACAACCATCTCTAGAGTTTACAGAGAATGGTCCGAAAAAGAGAAAATATCCAGTGAGCGGCAGTTGTGTGGACGAAAATGCCTTGTTGATGTCAGAGGTCACAGGAGAATGGGCAAACTGGTTAGAGATGATAGAAAGGCAAACAGTATCTCAACATGATAGAATAACCACTCGTTACAAGCAAGGTATGCAGAATACCATCTCTGAATGCAAAACATGTCGAACCCTGAAGCAGATGATCTACAGCAGCAGACCACACCGGGTGCCGCTCCTGTCAGCTAAGAACAGCAAACAGAGGCTACAATTCACACAGGCTCACAAACATAGGACAATAGAAGATTGGAAAAACGTTGCCTGGTCTGACGAGTCTCGATTTCTGCTGCGATATTCAGATGGTAAAGAACAGGAAAACATTGATCCATCCTGCCTTGTCTCAACGGTTCAGGCTGGTGGTATAATGGTGAGGGGGATATTTTCTTGGCACACTTAGTACCAATTGAGTATCGTTTAAATGCCACAGCCTACCTGAGTATTGTTTCTGACCATGTCCATCCCTTTATGACTACAGTGTACCCATCTTCTGATGACTACTTCCAGCAGGATAATGCACCATGTCACAAAGCTCAAATCATCTCAGACTGGTTTCTTGAACATGACAATTAGTTCACTTTACTCAAATGGCCTCCACAGTCACCAGATCTCAATCCAATAGAGCATCTTTGGGATGTGGTGGAACGGGAGATTCACATCATGGATGTGCAGCCGACAAATCTGCAGCAACTGCATGATGCTATCATGTCAATATGGACCAAAATCTCTGAGGACTGTTTCCAACACCTTGTTGAATCTATGCCACGAAGAATTAAGGCAGTTCTGAAGGAAAAAGGGGGTCCAACCCGGTAGTAGATTCGTCTCTCTTTGTCTCTGAGAGAATACGTGGCGTCAGATGCTGAAAGCTCCGTCATTACATTTTTACTTTCACTTTCAGCTTATAGTGAATTGACTGAGATTAAGACGTTCACCAGCATAAATATTGAGCTAAGTTTGCAGGTCCAAACGCGTGCTTGTGTGATATCCATTGGCTCATGTTTTCAAACAGAAATATTTCCAACATTGCGACGTAACCAATTGCCCCACCCCCCCGTATCGAAAACGTACCGAACCGTACATTTTGTGAACCGTTACACCCCTAATATAAATATATATATATATATAAAATGTTCATTACCACCGCGGTGGTAAAAATCTTCCACCGTCACAACCCTAGTCACATTCGGTGAGTTTTACTGCCAGAGTCTTTTAGAAGCAAGGAATCGGAGTAACAGTGCCTACCCATCAATAGTTAGAAGCTCAAAGGGCGCAGGCTTGTCGCATACGGGGCAGGTCCATGTGGGTTTCTTTTCATTCATTTGTAGGAAGAAGACAGCATCGAAACACTGCAGGTGGGCGCAGGTGAGCACTCGACATGGCACTCCAAGTCTCATCTTTACCAGCTGCATTGAAAAGACACTTATTAGATCCATCTGTAGTTCCACAGCTAAGAGTCCACATAAAAAGACAAAAACAGGACACTTACAGGACAGATGAGGGACACTCGCAGTCCTGTAGTGGCGATCTCACTTTCAGGATCAAAGCGCAGCTTGTCTTGAACTGTGAATATATAAATGAAAATGTTTCAGTTAGTGCTGTCAAACGATTCATCTGTGTTAATGTTTAGATTGGCAGGTTTGAGCACAAGAAAATACAGTTTATTCTGCATTCAGCATATTTACTTTTATCTGGAATATTTTCCATTCATGTCACCCATCCACGTTTGTACAAGTGTCTTCAAGTTCATATGCACATGATTTCAACAGTTTTTTGCAGTTGTTTCACTTACAACAGTGGCCTCAAACTCAGTTCCTGGAGTGCCACAGCTCTGCAGAGTTTAGCTCCAACTCACAGTTGCCTGGAAGTTTCTAGTGACCCTGAATACATTGATTAGCTGGATCAGGTGTGTTTGATTAGGGTTGGAGCAATATTGTGCAGAGCTGCGGCCCTCCAGGAACTCAGTTTGAGACCAATGACTTACAGGGTTTCAAGTGTAAACTAGGGATGGCTTGATACCATACTTTTGGCTTCGGTACGATACCAGAATGTAATACCTCGGTATCGATACTAAATCGATACCATAGGTGACAAATAACTAGACTCAAAAAATAAGTGAACTGAAAAGAAAAAAAAAAGTACACAAAGCGATTGATCATCATATACAGTATTTATTCATCTTGGTTAATGTTAGGTATGTGTTTAACGCATAAAGAAATGTTAACATACTAAACATGTATTAGTAGCCCACATTTTCATTATTGACCTACGTTAATAAGTGCTGTAGTACTGTTAATGAATTATAACAAATGTTTCTTTTAAGTGCCTGTTATTCTAACAGTCAAAGTAATATTCAAAATCATGTTATTATTTCTCTCTCAGATTTCAGACTCGGATAGGCAAAGAAAAAGCTTTAAATATTAATCTCTCTCTCTCTCTCTCGGCTGCTTCATGTTAGCGGTTGGCAATGTGGCAGAAACATTCCCTTCATATTATTGATACTAAAATTAATATAGAAAAACTGTTGTTTCATTCAATTTAAATTAATATTTGATTGTTTGAAATGCAAGTGTAAATATTATGTGACCAAACGTCACTGGTTCTAGCGTCACATGTTTGAGCTTTCGTGTTTACTGCATCACATCTTATGTATGTGCATTGATCAGTTGTGAATAAAAGTTTAAATTAAGTCTGATTTTATGAATTATGCACTTACTACCCTTCTTACATTTTACTGCTGGTTATATTCTGTATAATGGTGTATGTGACAAATAAAAATCTTGAATATAACCTGTCGATCTTTTAATTCTCGGAAAAGATCAGGATGAGCAAGCAACAAATGCTTAGCAAGATTTGATGTGTTGCCTCCTGTGGTCAGTTTGTTCCCATTTATCATCCATTTTGTATGAAAAGTAATGCCAATTTCACTTCTACTGTACTCTTTATTTATTCATTTTGGGTGCGTTGATTGAGTTTAATCTGTTTGATCCATCACGTAGTTCTGTTGTCCGGTTTTGCAGCAATTTTGGTAGCACTTCCGAACAGCAGCGTATGAAAAAACGAAATGAGCAAAATTATGATATCGTACCGTTTGAAATCTAATAGATACTGGTATTTTTCCAGTACCGGTATACTGCGCATCCCTGTGTAAACACTGATTATGTAATGTGTTTGGTCAATAATTTTTTTTTTAATAGTCAAGGTGAGGAACTTACTGCGTTCGCGACAACGATCAGGACTCTCGACTGAGCAATGCTTCAGCTGGTTGAAGAGCTCTCCAGATGTGAACACCCTCACCAGGTATACTGCCACCGAGTACCGCTGCATCCAAAACACAGCGGTCAGCGAGAATACACTCAACTTCGTCTAACATGTTTATTCAGAAAAATGGATAGCTCTTTGTATGAAGTCTCTACCTTTCCAAAGTTGCCCCATGTGACGGTGACTCTGTTAGTGACTGTGGAGAGGTGTAACCATGGCGTGATATTGACGGGTCGACAGGGCCGACGTGGCTCAACACCCGGTTTATTGGAGGGATAGTAACCCTGAACAAAAAGTAGTAATATAAATAATCAAATTCATAATTTACAGCAACAAGATAAACAACATTCTAAGAAAACCATTTAAACCCACAACAGATGCATTCAGAAAGTTAATTCTAATTAAATTAAAATAATGATGTGTATTGCTTATGTGAGGCTGAGAAAATGCTTAAAATTGTATTCATATAAAGCAGTTTAGATTTACGGTCATCCTGAGAGGTGAAACCACCCCACTTACTGTTCTTTCAGCCTAATCAAATTCCCAACACTTACCGGTACATGACAGTAGGATTGATTCACTTTCACAGCAACATTGGGAGGATATTGGTCCTCCTGAACACCGATAGAGTCTGTGTAGCAGATTCTAGGAGAAGAACAGGACATGTTAGAACGCAATAAATCATCTCTGACACCAAAACTTGATGACAAAAACAGACGTACCTGAGAACCACCTGAACTGATTTCATCCCTGGGCGAAGTTCACTGTTCACGTGCAGGCAATAAAAAAAACACAATTAAAGATGCTTTATATACTTTTTTTTTCCAGTAAAAATGTACAACAGCCAGGTAGACTCATTGACTGATATTTAGGTATTTTGAGATTATAAACATTAAAAGTAATTTCCAATTAATAACAAAGGTATATTTTGATTTGTAAATTAATATTACAGTTTAAATATTATATTAAACATTACACTAAAATGTTGTGTTTAATTCCCACAACCCTGTCAGTGTCATTTGCAGGTTTTAGCTTTTTAATCTTGTTCTAACCGATTTTTTAGGAAAATACATTTTAAAATTGTGTTATGAGTTACTCATGTTTTTAAAAAATAAACAATTATTCTTACTGGAACCTCTTCTAGCATAAAGATAATTTTCTGAATTTATCTGTATAATTTCAAGTTGTTATTGCAAATGAAAAAATAGCCTTTTTCTTGTAAAGAATATATATAAAGCAATACTTTCATAACAATATAATTGTTTTATTCTTACTAAAAATAAACTGCATATTTTTTAATCCTCATTGTTAAGCCATGTTTAATTATAAATAAGTGTAGATAAAATAAAAAAAGAATGTGAAGACATGTTGAAACATGAACGTTGGGCATCTGTGAATAACTCAAGTATTACTCATCATACACAAAAGCCTGCTCATTATCTATCATTAAATTACATTACATATATATTAACAATACACCCTGATTTCATAAACATCCGCATTGTTATTATTGGCCATCGATTGACTGCTAAAATTAGCAAGAAGCCACCAATTAGCAAGATGACTTGTACATTTCTTACCTGGAGTTCCGGATCTGTTCCACTTGACTTGGTGTTAATTCAAAAACGCATTGACTCTCTTGCACCTTCTCACTGTTCTGAGCGACTGCAAAGAGTGGCAAAAACAGAATTAGCTCAATGGATTTCTTCCTCGTCGGCTAGACACACACATCTATTATAATTGGGCTATTATTCATGATAATGGGACTAACTTAGTTCTGTGGGTGGCAGCAGCGTTTCTAGGTTGTGGTAGAACGGCAGGGGCACCAACTTGACTTCAGCTGCAGGGGGTGGCACTGGTTTGGGGATTCCGTTGAGGTAGTCTGTGCCCTGGGCCGTGCCTCTGGGCGAGGAGTTAAGGGCAGGGTAGTTTACGGGCACAGATTCAGGGCGTCGAACCGCCAGCCAGTCCGAAGCTTTGGGGAAGCGCGTCTCGTAGAGCTGTCGAACATTCTTTAGCAACTCTGGACTGTATTCGGTCTGCACGAGCCTAAGAGCTCTTCCTACTAAGTCCTGCTTCAAGCCGCTTTTACTGCGGCCCATTGAGGCCAGCAGTGTCTGTAGATCAGACACCCGGAAACTCTTCACCATGTTCTGGGGAGACAAAACAACCCAAGAGAATGAATACTGAGGACATCAATTTGAGAGTTCAATATATGGGTTATTAATCAAAGGGTTGTGGGTTGTTGTTCACACCTAATCAAATGTTGGGCATAAAATACGGTCCAGTTTTCACACATGATAGAAAAGCAGAAATACAGCTGTTACTAGGTACACAATGCAGCTCTGCGCAACGGTTTCTAAACCACTTGTCACAGAAAAGTCAGTCAATAAACACTAAATACAAGAGAGCCAAGTATGGATTCTTTATTTGATATTTTTTTTCATTTTTTATATGCACTGTTGCTCAGCAGAATACTCGGTTCCATGAGCACCACAAAATTGTAGTTTTATGTCTTATTGGTTGGTTGGCCAGTTGCAGTGTGTTGTTAAAGAAATTAAAACCTCTCTTTAAAAAAAATGTGATTATCCGTCCCAGTCTAATTAGATGCATTAACAACCACACATTCAAATTCAAATGTTTATCGTATGTAATGTCCACAAACAAATATTCGTCCTCTCTATAATATGTGTGCATAAAGTTGCTTAAAGTAAATGCATCTAACATTAAATAATTTATTAAAATGCTCAACACTTTTAAAAAGTTGTTTATATTGCTTTGACTTTTCAAATTCAATGCCAAAACAATTCTCAAACTTCTAAATGACCTCAATCTCTAGTTTACCATGACTGAACCAAAAGACCAAAGACACTCCATATAAACACTACACAGAAATCAGTTCTGCAAAACAATATGAGGTTCGGATCATATTCATAAGCATGCTGTAGTAATGAATATCAGCATGGATGCGATTATATGCTGGTGTTCAGTAGTAAAGCGATATTGCACAAATACAAATTATTTATCTTTTCAAGCAACCCACCTGCATCAATTGTGCATGTGACTATATAGCCTAAAAATTAACCTACACCACAGCAAAGTGTGGAATTGTATTTATTTGTACAGCTACATGGATACAATTCCCGTGTGATTTGAAAAGGCAAAGACTATTTGTTATTTTGTAATGTGCAGACTAATCATTCATTTCCACAGGCAGCGCGCCCCCGCGCGCGCACACATACACTAGCTTTGGTCTCAAAGCCTGGTGAGCTGTCTAACCAAACTGCGTTTTGGACACTAAATGTACATTCAGAACGTTCAAAAATTCGAATCTAACGTTAGAACGCCCCAAAAATGTTCGATACATAGACAACTGTCTGGGTTTTGAGACCCAACCATTCACATAAGTTACACACATACACATTTTTACGCACTTTACAGACTGCCACTTATCCTGAATAAGCACAAAACACAACAGTATGGAATTTAACTCAAGATGTTTTAATTAGCGCCGCGTCTGACTCGGCAAGTTCCTTTTACTTTCACTATTTTTAAAAATCTCATGTACTCACCATCGCTTCTACCAGTTCGGCCGCCATCTTCGCACAGCAGCCCCGCGAGAGCCTGGAGCGAAAGGCAGCGGTTGGCCAATGAGAAGCCGAGAAGGCGTTCGATGACCGCCACCAGTGTCCAATCAGCACGGCGAATTCTCCATAAGTAGGCGGGGTCGTTTGCGAAGAGGCGTGACGGCGAGCTTTAAAAGGGACAGTGCGCTCAAAAAAAGAGAACTTGAAGCAAGGTCTACCCTATCTGATAGGCCTCTGTTGATTGTAAACCTACCCACCGTCGCCTGAACTTCACAGTCTGATTTGCCCACTTTAATAGTCTGGCGCCAGAGCGAAAGCACATTGCTTTTTCCTTTCAGATGTGATGCGAGAGTTGGGTTTGCTGCGACAAGTGGAACAGGAGCGCATGGCGCCACTCGATCCATTCCGCGCGGGAAAATCCACTTCATGAGTTGTAAAAAAAAAACACGCTATTGAGGTCTGAATGCGTTGTGTATTTTCAGCACTAAAATGACCACAGAAGCACACTAAAACAACTCCGCTGTATATTCGCAGGCGTTACATATTTATTTGTCAATATATTACAACGAACACACTTGTTCATTGAGGACAGTTGGGTACATCAGTCTGGAAAATCCACACGAGACTGAATCCGCAATCCTCAGGAAACTCCATCCCGTGTTTTTCTTTATTGTATGTGGTGGGGGAGGGGACGCAGAGAACGTTTGAGGTCAATAACTGAGGGAAAAATAAAGCAGAACAGGTACATTGTTTCTTACACGCGTTAATAAACTAAAGCTAAATATAGTATACATATATTAAAATAAAAGTAATAGCATTGTTATCATGTTGAACCTGTATCCACAAGTTACTGTAATCTCATACTAGTTTTTTTTAGGGAAAGCAAGTTCAGAGATTCTTGTTCACCCTCATGTTGCTTCAAACCCGTATGACTGCCTTTCTTCCGTGCAGATGTTGGGCAGAATTACAGAGCTTTTCCTTTCATTGTATTGAGAAAAACATACTATGAAAGTCAATGGTGACTGAGTATGTCTACGTTTCTTTTGTGTGTGTGTGTGTGTGTGTGTGTGTTTCACTGAAGAAAGAATGTTGAGTTTTTAAACAACATAAGCTCATTAAAATATGACGAATTTTAATTATTGGTGGAACTCTTTCTTTGAGGAAACCACGTGTTCAGTTTTGGCAGAAGATGGCGCTGCTGTCTTACAATGGTTCGCCTGTGAATGTCTTCACAAAAGTTGTCTTTAAATGTGGTTTTAAAGTTACAAGAAGTCAAAACTATTATTTTTTTTACAGATTTACTTATGTAGGATGACAATTTGCTCAATCACAAACTAGCAATACAGATGAAGTAACTAAATGCAAAAGTAGCAGGGTTATTTAAGACATTGATCCGTAAAGCTGACAGTAATGCTATTCCCACATGTTCTTCCATAAAATCCACATTAACTCACTTCTTGTGTGAAAAAGTGTTTTTGTTAGGGAAAGACCTGTTAAAGCTACACAGCACTGTTGCTTTTTGTATTCAGCAGGTGGCAGTACGTAATTTTAGCCTATATTTTTCATTAAAATATTTTTTTTAACTAATTGTAATTTCAATAGTTTATTATAATACATATTTTAGAATAACTCTCCTGTTGGATGGTTGCGTGAATATACATTGCAACTTATTTTCATATATCTCTTTATTCAATTTCAGACAACATTAATGAATTATACATAATAAATATAAACAGCATACATATATTATGTAAACAAAAACTTTTATTTTGAATGTGATTAATCGTTTGACAGCACTCATGTAAATATATTTAAAGTAAAATAAATGATACATCAATTTACCAAAGCAAAAATTCTAATCTGAAAATAAACAGTATAATCAAGTATGATGAATATATAATATTTATTTTCTATTTAAAAAGTGAATTTTTCTACAATAACCTCGCATTACCATTCAGCAGCATTGTCTTTGTGGGTTGGAACAGTGTAAATGGCTCATACATATCACACATTATAAGCATATACATGTTTCTGGAGAAAAGACCAGTCACTGTGTGTAGCTCGATAATCTTTTCTTTTTGAAATGTATTTTCTTTATTTGTATTATGAAAAGCGCTATACAAAAAAAACATTGGATTAAACCTTGATTCCGATTACAGGACTGCATATAGCACTAATAGGGAGGAGTGTGTTTGTGTGTGTGTGTGTGTGTGTGTGCGTGCGTATGAGTGTGCGTGCGTGCGTGTTCTTGCAGTTATTTTAAGTCAAATATGCATGTGAGTCATAGTGATATGCTGTAGCCCACGTGTCCAAACTCTCCTATCTTCTGAGTGAGGACATTACATTGTTTCCCAGTAATATTATTGTCAGCTTAAGTGTTAGGTCAACAACAGACAAACAAGCACACTAACAGTGGCTTTAACAGGAACACAGATTCACATGTAATCCAATCACTACCTTCATAAGACCGATAATGAACTAATTGACAAAGTCTCTAAGGGCACTCATTTGGATAATCTGAAACCAATACAGCATGCTTGTTCACATGTGGTATCTAAATTATATTTTACAATTGAAGATTTTATTTGCCAAGTTTTCTTATACAAAATAAAGCTCTTGGTTCAAATGTTTATAGTACAACACTTACAACTAAAGCAAATAAACGAAATACTGGAGCAAAAGGGAAAATGCTGATAGTATTTTACTTATACAGTATATAAACTGAAACCGATAATGATATACCTTATAATCGCACTTCACTTCTGTAATGTAATGTACTATTATGCAATGTCCTGAGAGTACTTGTGTGAGTCTTAAATCTCAAAATATTTTGTAAAATTAGCACAAGGGCCTGCAGGAGCAACTTGGTTGAATAATATTAAAAGCTGAAAAAACTCATTTTGTTTTAAACAAAGTATAAACAAAGTATATTTACATGTATTAATATATTTTTGTTTATTTATATTAATAAACATAAACATATTTATTTATGTTATATTTATTACTTTATATTTTAGTATATTATATTTTATTATTGATTTTGAAACTAAATGTAATATTTAAAAAAAATAACCATTTAAAAAATATTGTTTTAATTTTTGAGTTTATTAAAAAAGTATTATTATTAATCAGTAAATTATTATGAATCATTAATTATTATTATAATATATGTACAAATGTTATATTAATTTAGTAGACTTGTTAACCCATTTAAGCCCACTGGCAACTATAGTTGCCGCAGTCGATAGTCGTCATTTTCCTTTTGTAAGTATTTTTCTAGATGTCATCCATGTTTGATGTCTCAATGAAATGCTAGCTAACAACCAAATAAAGGATTTCAAGGGAAAACAGGTATTCACTTCCTTCCTGTCACATGAGGCTGTCAACTTCCTACTACTATTTTCAGGAAGCGTGGAAAAGGCAAAATCTCCCAAAGAAAGTCAATTTTCATGTTACTAATAAGTATTTTTTTGTTGTCATATATATACATCTACATAATCATGAAGGTCTCTAGAATCATCCAAACAATACATATCTTACTAGAGATAATGTTGTATAACATATATCATGGGGAAATGGGGGAGTATACTGTTGCTAGCATCATGCTACTCATGTTACCTTCTTGTTAAAAACAACTTTTTAGCATCATGCTAGCAACATGTTAATCATACTCGCTTAATTCTAACATGTTAATCATGTTAGTATGTTGCTAGCATCATGCAAATCACATTAACAGCATGCTAGCAACATGGGAATTTTGATTTAACATTCACTTGTGTTAAAATGTTGTTAGCATAATATTAACACAATTAATAGGTTGTTAGCATGTTGTTAACATGATGCTAATACGATTAGAGTTACTATTAGTGCCTAGTGCCGAGTTTTCCCACGGCAAGCACAACTCACATTTTCTTCAGCGGCTGTGAAAATAAATCTGTAACATTTATGCAGTTGATCTTTCATTCAAAAATTCACAAAAACATTTGAAGTAAAACAATTGAACGTGGGGAGAAATTCTCATGACGAAATAAATGTTTTTTATCTAATGCATGTTGGCCACAATTGTTTGGCCCAACAAATATCAGGTTTAGATAAAAAAATTTATCAGTTGGCATTTATAATCTTGTGGAACAGGAAGTCATGGCTGGACAATGTCATACTCCTAGTCACCCGGGTGTGATAAAAAAATACAAATATGAATAGGAATATACTTCAGAGATATTTAACTCAAGAAATCTCATAATGGGCCGTGGGTTGGATCTTCCATCAGGACAATAATCCAAAACAAACATCAAAAACAACACAAAAATGTGTCACTGAGCACAAAATGAAGCTTTTGCCATGGTTGTCCAAGTCCTCTGACCTGAACCCTACAGAAAATGAGTGAGGTGAACTGAAGAGAAGAAGCACCGTCATGGAGCTGTTGTGAATCTGAAGGATCTGGAGTGATTCTGATGAAGGAATGGTCTCTGATCTCTTGTCAGGTGTTCTCCAAACTCTTCAGGCATGATAGGAGAAAATACGTTGCAATTATTGGGTGCCAATAATAGTGGCCAACATGAACTAGAGAAAGCATTTATTTCACAATGAGACCCCCCCCCCCCCCTCACTTTCAGTTGTTTTACTTTAGTGATAGGTTAGAATTTTGTGCATTTTCTGTATGAAAGATCAAAAGGATAAACACTGCAGAATTATTTTCACAGCCGCCTTTGCTTATATTTACCAAGGGTGCTAATATTATTGGAGGGCACTGTACATATTTATTTATTTAAATGTATATATTTTCATTTCAATTTTTGATACACAATGACCCGTTGGGGAAACTTAATGGCTGCACTTTGTTCTGCGCTATGTTCCACCACTTTAAGACAAATGGAATTGTTGTTCGTTGTTTATTCATATTCAAGAGATTATAAGCTAGATGCAGCTTTTTTGGATTTGCATCGAATGTTCTTCGACTTTTATCCATAATAAAATTGTTCATGAATAAAGATTGATCTGTTGAAAGCAGTTATCTTGAGTTAGATGCCAAATGTTCTCCTCCTATTAAAATATGACATTGAAGGGATAGATACAACACTGCCCACTGGCAACTATAGCTGCCGCACATTCAAATACCATTTTCAAGACAAAAGACAAACATCTGTGGAAAATATATACCCACTATACCACATTATAACTTTTAATTTTCATCTTGACATTACAGCATGAAATCTGATTGTTAAAATATTTGTACATTTTGAAGTTACAGTAACCTAAAATGCACAATGCTTTTGTTTTAGTCCCACAGACTTGACCCAAACAGAATAAGCACACCCAGAGGTCATGCTGTATCACTACAGACACCACCCAAGACAATTTACATTAATCAAATACATTAATCTGTGTAATCTCTTGTAATTACCAAGATTTGCTTGGTTTAATAAAAATAATCCCCCTCATTAGACCCCCTGCCTCTAACTCTCTTGTACCCCACTTTGCTACTAATTAAGTGGTTAAATATGCGGAGCATTTAAATTACATTGCGTTAACGCTCTGGTTATTGCGAGAGAAGTCTTTCTAGAAGGAGGCTTTCTTGGAAGATTTTCAACTGGTGGTGGTGGTGTTGTTTCCGAACAGGTGGCTAAACGAACAAACACACAACTTAACGAACGCATTTACCTGTTTACTCGATTCACGCATGCCTCAGAGACTGACGTCATATCTGCTACCGACTAATCTTTACCAGCACTTCTTGAAAAGACGGAACACACAAGGAAAGACAAACCAGGACAACATGTTATAAAGTGGGATCCAAAAACTGGATTTTTGACCACTAAGCCACCGAATCCAAGATCTAACAATACAGAAATGGAGGAAAACGCATGCCGCGGCAATCGAGAACCACTGGGACTTCAGTTCACTATTGACTATCTGCTGTACAATAAAGGACGCAACGATGAGAGGGCAGAACCAGAGGACAACGGCCCTCCGTCTGAAGGTCTTCAAAGCACAGTCAATGAAACTCTCTCAGAACAGAATAGTGAAAAATCAGAGGACCAGGAATATGAAGAAAACAGATGTGAAGAGGAACACGAGAAGAGAAATCTGAAGAACGAAGGAACGGACGAGAAGCCAGCGCAGTCCTATATTGCCCTCATTTCCATGGCCATCCTGGATTCGGATGAAAAGAAGCTCCTGCTATGTGATATTTACCAATGGATCATGGATCACTATCCTTACTTCAAAAGCAAGGTACTGTATCTTCATGAAAGCAACTAAGCTTCCTCAAAGAGTTCTGTCTGGAAGTTAGGTTAAGCAATTTTGTGCAAATCTTTCAAAAAGTCAATGATCTGTAAGATGTCCAATAACTTACATCTCGCCAACATAGTGATCTACATCCTTCTTCCCATTACTTCCCATTTGTATTCATAACCAAACAATAGCTCTAATTGAATTCAATGTTTAAACATTACATGAAATGCTAAAAAAGACGACATAACCTTTCAGAAGTGGCAAAGCGCTTCTTCAGAAGACCTACTGCACAAAGAAAGAGAACTAAACAAACTAGAACAAATATCATGAACTTGAATTTGCAATCTGACAAAGCCTTATATTTGGATCTGTATCTGTCAAAGCACAGACTTTTACATTAAGATTTTGAATCACACAATCTGATGAAGACTTACATATGGTTTTTATCTGTAAAACCAAAAGGTTTTACTTAAAGCGAATTTGAGAGTCACGACATAAAACTTTTGGTCTGATTTGCAAAATATTGTAGTCCAACTCAGAGAACTCATATTCATTATTAAGTCAAAGTATCATCTCTGACTTTCAGATGAGTCATTATTAATGTAACTCTTTAAACAGGACAAGAACTGGAGAAACAGCGTCAGACACAATCTCTCATTGAACGAGTGCTTCATCAAAGCCGGTCGCAGTGACAATGGCAAGGGCCATTTCTGGGCTATTCATCCGGCCAACTTTCAAGACTTCTCTAACGGGGACTACCACCGGCGACGTGCCCGGAGAAGGATTCGCAGAGTAACAGGGCAGCTGCCCTTCACACTACCCGCGCATTACCAAAGCCTCAGCCACCTGAAACGGACACCATGTTGGTGTTGTCCACCGACGCATCCATTGATTTGCTTCTCGCCCAGAGTGTACTGGAACTGGGCTGCACTTCAGACACACCGTAGGCCATCCCTTCATGGACTGATATAACCAGATCTACACTTAAATGATATATTCATGCTGTTCAACTGGTAAAAAGTAGTTGTACATATTTTGTAAGCCAAGTGCAAAACTGTTCGTAAAACGAAAACGAATAAATTTGGTGTTGCATTTATTTTTTTATTCATTGCATTTTTTTAAAGGAATATTTCAGGTTAAATACCTAGAATATTTTGTGACATAATGTTTATTACTCCAAAAAATATTTCCAGTCATCACTCATTTTAATAAAAAAAACAAAATAAAACAAGGTTACGATGAGGCACTTGCAGTGGAAGGGCCAATTTCTTGAAATGTAAGGCATATCATTCATAAAAGCACTTACGTTAACTCTTCTATTAAAACTTGTGTATTACTTGAGCTATCAAGCTGTTTAAATCATCCTTTTAAAACAGGCGTTTAGGGTTTTAGTGTTTATGGCATTACGTTGTCATTGCAAAACTGCACATAACTTTACACAAAAAAAGGTAGGGTTTTTACAATAAAATCACATTGACACATATGTTTACATCATAAATCTATACTATTAAAACCAAACGTGTTTTTAATGTTTAAAGATTGCCCCCCCTTTACTTCCATTATAAGTGCCTCAATACTTTTTTGTGTAAATCAACATTATGTACTCAACCCGGAATACATAAACCAAATATTAAGTAAAATAAAATACATTTAAAACGCTTTTAGAGATTTAACGAATGAGGTCCATTATGAAGATATATCCTGTGTGCTTAAACAGATATGGGAAAGCCGTGTGCAACCTTAGACTGCAACCCAACAAATTCTTAAGACCAGTAATACAATAATACCTTTTCATTTCTCACCAAGCGTGTTAGACTGCGAGCATCTCTTTGGGAGCATATTGTGCATGGTGTAAAAAAGTGAACACATTCTTCACGGCTGTGGCCACTCCAGATAATAATTAGACAGAAGAGCTCAGAAGCCAAATCTTGAGTCCTAAGAGATTTCGGCAGGCTGCCCAAAGCCGACTCTGGGATAAGTACCCAGATAATCCCATAAATCTCCATGCAGTTTCGGAAAATAGGAAGCTTATCACACAGCATAATCTGGTAAGCGTTCCTCGGGTGAGGACCTACACTGCTGCTGGAGAACATG
Source organism: Oxygymnocypris stewartii (assembly GCA_003573665.1). Lineage (NCBI taxonomy): Eukaryota > Metazoa > Chordata > Actinopteri > Cypriniformes > Cyprinidae > Oxygymnocypris > Oxygymnocypris stewartii. The sequence goes on from QVTF01003285.1 coordinate 2,313,927, forward strand.
GAGGGAGGGATGAGGTAGTCCAGTGTGGGGCAAGATGTAGCCTCAAAACTGCAATACCTCGAGCAGAACAAGAGGGTCATGAGTTAATGTGAGTCATCTGGACAGAATAATAAATATGATTTCGGCTCACATTATTTCTGATGCCTCGAAAATCGGTCTCTTATTCCTACCAGCTTCAGGAAGACAGCACTCGTTCCACTTCACTTTCGAAAAGATCAAATGAAGACACCATGTATGCAGTCATTCGTATAACCTTGACCCACTTGGAGAAAAGAAGTCAAATTAGTGACCCTATTCATGCACATTAGTGCTGTAAACGTACTGTAAAGACGTCCCATTTGCTATAAAACTAAACAAAACAGTGCGCTTTCCAATTTGAATGATTTAAATGTAATCTAGGGTACTCATCAAAATTATTTTTGACATTTGTATTCAGAGAGGTCTTAATGATAATGATATATACTGTTTAAAAATAATAAATAATAATGATATTTAAATCCGACCTAGTTATCTTTATAGGAAAAATCAGTTGATATGCATGTGTGTGTGTGTGTGTGTGTTTCTAATATGAATGTATTTATTAAGATATCACCCAATTTGACTGATAATCATAAGTAGGTTGGATTTAAATATCCTTATTATTTGTATTAATATTATGTTCATATTTAAATACTTGATTATTGAATATAAATATATTTATTATATGAATATACTATATTTTAAATATTTTAAACAAGATCCTGAGTATGTGGTTTTCTTATAAATTCATTCAAATATTATTTGAATATTTTGAGTTTTATCAATAGTGGATTATTTAATGTATTTTTTTTAATTTAATGTATTTAATGAATTTATTGTATTTATATATCATTATTTTTTATATGTTATTGGAAAAATGTCATTAGAACAATCATCAGCTACAAAAATATATGCATAATTGTTTTGAGGCATAATTACAGAAGAAATGTGTGGGAACCTAGCCAAGAAACAAGGTTTTTAAGTAATTATCACTCTTACAAAGCCATCTAATTAAATTTTCTTAACCAAGTCTTTCTTTTCTTGCATTAATTTGCTTAATTCCCATGAATAGTCCTCGGCATTAAATCCTCTTGCCTTTGACAGCTTTAGGATGTAATACTCTTGCATATGCGTGCCTTCTGCTTATAAGATACAAGCTGTTGAACAGGTTGCAGTTTGCACTCTCTCTCTCTCTCTCTCTCTCTCTCTCTCTCTCTCTCTCTCTCTCTCTCTCTCTCTCTCTCTCTCTCTTCATTTCTTTTGTACACACTCATGCAGTTTTGAGTGAATGTCAGTCTATTTTCATTCCTCTTTTTCAAATAGTTTTGGCAAATGATTAAGATAAAATATCATTGCTGTATTTATGCAGTCACCATAACAGCAATGAAGCTTACAGTGCAAATGCTCATAGTTTGACTCACTGTATCTCTGGTAAAGGGCCACATGCATGTGTTACATACTGACTTGTGTTCATTTTCTCATTCGAATAAAAGGCCTGTTCCCTCAACCCCATTAAGCTGTGGAGCAGTGCTTGGTGTGTTGATCCCCTTAATCTAATTAGGTACATGGAAGAGGACGAGAGGGGGCGGAGATTAACGCCGGAGACGTGGGTCTGATTAACGGACAGTGGGGTAAGAAGAGATGAGTCGTGGGGCAAAGGCCGATCAAAACATTCTGGCCTCGGTTTTAGTCTAATTCAGCATTCCAAAGCTGATTTGATCAAACGCCTTTATGGTGCCAAAGTTTTCTGCTACCTGGTGATTAACTGTGCAGCGGCTCAGGGTCAGCATAGTTTGGTTAAGACAGACTTACCCCAGACCTTCAGCCATTGGAGGCTTCCTATTTTACAGATCTGGATTCTGAGGTGTTTTTTTAATGTTCACCAACCTGCAGTGTTGTGGAAACTTCTTTAAAATTTAGCTTGACATGTTCCAGTCAAGATGACAGTTATGGTGAAGGTATCATTGTTTTGGATGCTCTTGTTGACACCTTTCAGCTTCGTTTTGAAAGGGGGGGGGGGGGGGAGGAAAGAGAAAACTATTGAAGCTATTAAATTGTATTTATACACAATCTAACCACTAGGTGGCAGAATAATCTCACTTACCTTGTACTCGAAGGATTTAGTTAATTAGACAAAAGTTAATTATGCTGCTTGATGTTTCAAAAATATGTTTGTTAACGTGTTAATTAAATGTATTATAGGCCTAATTATAAATACACTGGTTTGTAGCCCAAAATAGTTTTACAGTTTACTGCACGTTGTTGTTATTTAGCAACAGCGGATATTGAATCGGAAGTCTCGCGCGTTCACAGGAAATAGCGTACGTCCGTGTTTAAAAATAAAGCGAAAACTACACTACATGGTAAATAGTGCACTTGTATGTGCTTGTTGAGCATTTAACCAAAAGAGCAAAAACCAATTCTTCTCACCATATTACTTAAGAGAACATTATATCTGTCAATATACTGTCTTATAACCTGAAAAATAAACTGCAAACAAACAAACAAACAAACAAACAAACAAACAAACAAACAAACAGTGAAATTAATGAAAACGGATACTAGTCATAATGTGTATAGTAGAAAAGTATGTTCTTCTGATTCAGTTTTCAACCTTAAACCAGCTATGTTTGTCCAGCAGGGGGATCCTAAACCAACAAAACCACTGAACAATGAAACAAACAGTACCTTGGCAAGCACCATGATCTCCTGTCTACCTCCCTATCTTCATCCATCTCCAGTGGTTTCCATGGCGACAACTCTTGGTCCTGCCTGCCAGTGATCCTTTTTGACCCCTGAGGGTAACCTTTGGCCTAAGGGGTCATGGCCAGGGTCAAGAGGTCAGGAGTGGCCAGAGGACGATAAAAGCACTTCTGTGATTGGCTCTCTTACCAGCCCACGTATTTCATTTTGAGGTTTAAGCACAGGCCTCGTCCCTCAGTAAACCAACTAAAAGACTGTACTTTCTCTATTTCCAACAAATACACATACACACTGCCATAATCTCAATCCAACATTGTGAGCATTTGATTGCTGACAATATGTGACGGATGAATGCATCGGAACACTCTTGTGAAAACAGAAAACGTAGCATCGATCATATTCCCTCTGCGTGAATGTGTGGGTGTGTGTTTGTATGAAACTTCTTGTTAAGAGCTACGTTATCTGCTTAGCATCACCAAGCGGTCTATTCATTTCTTTCACACCTTGTTCTTTATCAGTTGAAGAGAAACGGTAATGAAGTGCTTTTAAAGATGGTAATGTGTCTTCTTCCTCAGCCTTGCATTGAAAGGACTTCATTCCAAGTCGCTGTGCATAATGGCGACAACTAAATGACTGAAACATAATGTAAAACCTGCCGGTCACATGACTATAGCTATTCACAGTCCCGTAATTCATCCTTCGGATGATGGGTCGTCAATATTGATTTATGAGCGTAATGGTCATGGACTGATAGAAGGGTATGATGGGGGAAGATGAGTTAAGAGAAGATGGAGAGAAAGAGATAGAGGAGGATAAAGGGGGTGCAGAGGTGAAGGTGGACGCGAAGAAGGAGGAAATGGATGGTGCATCCCTAACAAAGACACCAGGTGCCTGGGAGATGGTTAGTATTTGATGCAGGTACCTGCTGTTATTACAGTTATTAAAGAATAGTCAGTTATATTTTGCATAACAGTGTCCTTGCACCTATTACAAGAGTAATTAATTATACAAAAGCAGTGATAGTGGAAGGAAGCGGTGCAATTTACATGTTGTCCATTAGTATTGTTTAGTATTATATTGCTCTTTTTCAGACTGAATACTGTTAAATATGATCTAAAAACTGTTTTTGAGCTATTCTAAATAATGATATAACATGTTATAACATTGTTTAAATCTACATGTTTAAGTTGAAAGATAAACAACAGTTGAATCTGATTTATTCAGGTTCATTTAGTTATATGTACCTCATACATGTGGTAACACTTTACAACAAGGTGTCATATGTTAACATTAGCTAATGTGTTAACTAACATGAATGAACAATGTTTATCATATATATTACACTATTTATTCATCTTTGTTGACGTTAGTTAATGAAAATACAGTTGTTCATTGTTAGTTCATGTTAGTTCACAGTGCATTAACTAATGTTAACAAGCACAAATTCTCATTTAAATAATGCATTAGTAAATGCTGAAAATAACATTAACTAAGATTAATAAATGCTGTAGGATTATTGTTCAATCTTAGTTCGTGTTATCTAATGTACTTAAGTAATGTTAATTAATGAACCGTATTGTAAAGTGATACCATATATATATATATATATATATATATACACACACACACACACACACACACACACACACACACAGAGACATACATAAATACACACAGTTCATTTAGAATTCATCATATGACATATTTAGGTTAACTAACACAATTGTTTTATATTTATTACATTAGATTACATATTACACACTAAAATAACTTTATATCATGTTTTGTGAAAAATGTTTGATTTGAATTTCTATTGCATGCAAAAGACCTTGAAAGAGCTCTAACTTGAGCAACATTTCTACATACTCATTAACCTACCACACGTCAAAATATATTCTAAGGAAGCATCCCTCATAAGCAGGTTAACAACCTCCGCTGAACCCATGCTGTTACATAAGATCTCTGAAGGACTCTTAAAAGGTATTTTAATAGATGTGACCTTTCACCTTCCAGCGCTGACACTAAGCTGCTGACCCCACTTACAGATACCAGTGAAACTACCATCATTTTAGTTCCTTCCTCCTGTTCATCGTTCTCTCCATCTCATTAAAACAGCCATGTTCACAGCTTATTAGGTGGATGTCTGTTATCCAAGTTTATGTTGGTTAAAATTGTATTGTTTTTATGTATTATTAAAAAAAAATTATGTATTATGTATTTTGATTATTAATGTCTTTTTTTAAAGCAAATTTGTTGCCATATCACATTGATAAGTCATAACTCGCCAACAGAGTTTTTCATAAATACTAGAACCACTTGTGCATGCTCATTAGATTCAACACGTTAACCTGCTCAGGAAATAGATTTTTGGGATAAATGAACATAGTACACACATTGGACTAAATATAGCATTAAAAGTTTACTGGCAAAAACTACACAATGCTTTACTTTGCACCAACTTGTAGGCCTCTTACTTACATTTATTTGCATTTATTCTTTTTCTAATAGAAAAAGTGTTAGAACATTAACTTTTTACAGAGTTTTTTTTTTTTTTTTTGACTTCTACCTGCACAACCCCATGGAGACCAAGTCTTTGAGGAGCTGTTTGGCTTTGTGCAGTAGGAGAAAACACGGTTGGTGATACCATTACAATTGACAGAGGTTAAGAGATGTCAAGACTTTTGTAGAGGAAAGGAGGACTCTCCAACACTAGGACAAACACCCTACAGGACCTCTTGTAGGTCTGATTAGCTGCAGTGTCCTCAACTAAAGAGGCTCATGCAATCACACACACATTTAACACAATGACAATACGACATGTCGTGGCACACAAGAGTCCTTTTCTCCGAGATGTTGCGATACGACGCTGTGACACCTCTGCTTCTTATTCTTCCTCACTCTGACGAGAAAGCTGTGACGGTAACAGACAATGTCTGCTCTCTCACATGAGCAAGCAATGAGCAAGCAATACCACGGGGGTGTTCAGCTGAAGGTATGGATCTCATACACTATTACCAGAGGTGCAAGGAGCCCAGTGGTCTCTCATATGAAGGCCTGGCGCTACAGAAATGGATTTCTCACACTTCAGATAAGTGATGGACATACGGACAACATGGTGTCAGCTCATGTACAACTGTGTCTTACAATGTACGAGTGACACAAGATGGTTTTATCTAGCAGTTTTCTAAAATAATGAAACATTACACACATATACAAGTAAGTAACAGACTAAAACTAATAACCCTTTAGAGTGTTGCATTCATATGAATTGTTAAATAATTTTATGTCAAATTTATAATAATAATATATATATACTTTCACTGGCCACTTTATTAGGTACACCTTGCTAATATAGGTTTGGACCCACTTTTGTCTTCAGAACTGCCTTAATTCTTCGTGGCATAGTTTCAAAAAGGTGTTGGAAACAGTCCTCAGAGATTTTGGTCCATATTGACATGATAGCATCACGCAGTTGCTGCAGTTTTGTCAGCTGCACATCCATGATGCGAATCTCCCGTTCCACCACATCCCAAAGATGCTCTATTGGATTGAGATCTGGTGACTGTGGAGGTCATTTGAGTAAAGTGAACTCATTGTCATGTTCAAGAAACCAGTCAGAGATGATTTGAGCTTTGTGACATGGTGCATTATCCTGCTGGAAGTAGTCATCAGAAGATGGGTACACTGTAGTCATAAAGGGATGGACATGGTCAGAAACAATACTCAGGTAGGCTGTGGCGTGTAAACAATGCTCAGTTGGTACTAAGGGGCCCAAAGTGTGCCAAGAAAATATCCCCCTCACCATTATACCACCACCACCAGCCTGAACCATTGAGACAAGGCAGGATGTATCAATGCTTTCATGTTCTTTATGCCAAAATCTGACTCTGAATGTCGCAGCAGAAATCGAGACTCATCAGACCAGGCAATGTTTTTCCAATCTTCTATAGTCCAATGTTTGTGAGCCTGTGTGAATTGTAGCCTCCGTTTCCTGTTCTTAGCTGACAGGAGCGGCACCCGGTGTGGTCTGCTGCTGTAGCCCATCTGCCTCAGGGTTCGACATGTTGTGCATTCAGAGATGGTATTCTGCATACCTTGCTTGTAACGAGTGGTTATTTGAGTTACTGTTTGCCTTTCTATCATCTCTAACCAGTCTGTCCATTCTCCTCTGACCTCTGACATCAACAAGGCATTTTCGTTCACACAACTGCCACTCACTGGATATTTTCTCTTTTTCGGACCATTTTCTGTAAACCCTAGAGATGGTTGTGTGTGAAAATCCCAGTAGATCAGCAGTTTCTGAAATTCTCAGACCAGTCCGTCTGGCACCAACAACCATTCCACGTTCAAAGTCACTTAAATTCCCTTTCTTCCCCATTCTGATGCTCGGTTTGAACTTCAGCAAGTCATCTTCACCACATCTAGATGCCTAAATGCATTGAGTTGCTGCCATGTGATTGGCTGATTAGCAATTTGTGTTACCAAGCAATTGAATGGGTGTACCTAATAAAGTGGCCGGTGAGAGTATATATATATATATGTATATGTGTGTGTGTGTATTTTATTTTAGGGTAAAATGAAATGTCACTAAGCTTGGACAATCTGAATATAGTTACTGATGAAGAAAATCAAGATTAAATTCAGTAGAACCGATATAAATTATTATTAGGTTAAATGGATAGTAAACAGCGTAATTTCTTCAAATAATGTGATCTTTTAAGGTAAAAATATCAATATAAAGCTTTGAAAACCCTTAAAACAATACGAGGAATCAATGTGTCAAATATCATCAGAGATTATGTGGCCTTTACGGATCCATGTAGCCAATTATTTCATAAGGTCAACATGTATGGCCTTCCAGGTCAGAAGCAGTGGCCCAATATGTTAAAATGTATTGAGATATTGGTACCTTCGTATTTAGGTAGATGTTCATCAAACACTGTACTGGCTACATCCTAGAAGCTTCCTCAACCTGAGACTAATGAAAGGGTAAGTACCAACACACAGAAGGTTTAAAATTTTATCTTTTTGGGTACAACAGCTTGTCCCTGGAGCAGTACCCTTAAAATGACATATCTGTACCTTTTTTACCCACAATAGTACACTGTAAAATGTGATAAGTTGACTTAACTTTAAAAAAATTGAGGAAACCCATTGCCTTAAAATTATTAAGTCAACTTATCACTTTTTACAGTGTACATATTAGTACCTTAGAGTAGCAATACGTACCCTTAAGGTACTAATATGTATCTATCAGGGCTAAAAAGGTACATGTGTCACTTTAAGGGTACTGCTCCAGCGACAAGCTGTTGTACTTATTTTTCTGTGTGAACCATGGAGGAGAGAAAAGCTTGCAAACAAAACTTTCACATCTGTATCTCCAGGATTTTTTATTTAATGTTCTAATCGATGAGTCCCGCAGGCCAAAACAAAAAGGGAGAGAGATTAAAGACCTGCAAAAGTAGACCCGCAATATATATCAATCCTTCTTCCTCTGGGCTGTGATGTAGAAAATGCAAGGATGCAGGGAATGGCTGACAGTGATAAAGAGAGGAAGGAACAGATAGGGTTGTTGGGGTGTGGATGATGGTTCTCAACGCCTTCACTCGGTTCCTTCGCTTTCCCTCTCCGAAAATGTTTTTATTAGCCCTGTCAGGTTGCAATTTGCCTAACTGCAAATACACACAGCAGGCTTAATTAAGAATTTTTGACCAGGGAGACTGTCAAGTCCGGAAACATTAAGGAGATGAAACCAGGTGTCGTAAAGATAGATGGACACAAAAATGGAAGGATGAGGGATGAGGAGAACAGAAAGAAGGGAGGGGGAGGAGTGCTCGTGGAGTACAACAACGTAGTATTCTTCTGTTGCTCTGGGCATCCAATTGAGATGGGGAGGAAAACATGGGGACAAACGATTTTTTATGCATTAACTGCCTGGCGGTGGAGAGCAATAACAAGGACGAGATCGCCACTAAAATGTTTGACATCCTGCATAGAGATCAATGCAAGTCCAGCTTCACGCATTAACACACCATACACACGTATCACCACACATCCGCCTGCGATACCGGCCCAGATAACTTAGCCTGCACCCAAAACACTGCAAAGTGCAGGACAACCGGCCTCAAGGAAGGATCAATTGGAACTCCTTATCAAATGGTGAGATAAAGGTGTGATAATAGTTGAAATTTTGTATTTCATGTGAGTTTTTGTAGAGCTAATTGGTGATGTGGACTATATGTTGAAGAACTGTTTTTGTCCATAAAAAGATAGTTTGTGGGGTCAAAGACAACATTGGACGCCGTTGACCCTATTATATATATAAACACTGAGACAATTTCTTCTTTTGTTTTCCACAGAAGGAAAGTCATACAGGTTGGAAATTACATGAGGGTTAGTGAATTCATTTTTCGGGTGAATTGGCCCTTTAAAAAGAAGAATGAAGAAAAAACTGACATTCGATTATTGGATTTCTGTGCAAAAATGATTTTTTTTTGGTAGAATTTGGCATAGTGACTGAACAGACAATGATTAATAGAGTTCATATAATGCGTTTTGGCAACAAAGTTTAAGGAGGCGAACTATGCCCTGTGAGTCAGCCAATCCCACAATGCACCAGAACTGTTTCAAAACAGGCAAGTGTGAGGAGTCAAACAAGATCACCTGCTTCCAGTATAGCATTCACCTTCTAAACAGATTTCAAAAACCTGCATTTTACAGTCAGTCCCCCACCGCCTCTCTCTTTCTTCCTCGTTCGCTTTCTCTCAATTCACCCAACTCCATCCAATGAAAATCAATAACCTATTGATCAGTTCCCTCAATTTCCATTATGCCCCGATGACAAAAGAGCCTGCAATTGTTGCGGCAAAATTATATGCTTTTCATCCATTTTGCAAATGACTAACTTGCAACATTTTTAGTATACTTGAATGGAATTGTGAAGTAAAAGTTAAGCACATGTCAAATCACTCCAAGGAATTGAGGACGCATTGAGGAGCAAAGCTGATGAAGATGATTGTGTGGTGTCTGGCGATTCAAGGTTTTTATTAAAAATAGAAAAAACAGTATTTGAACCCGTTTTCTGCTTTAATGTTGGCACCCCCCTTTCCTTACCCCCATAAAACACATCCAAAGACTCACTCACACACACACACCATAGACAATGCTACAGGCAAAATCAATATTTCGAGAAAGAAAGGGAATATTTTTAGCCGTGTTTGATACAAAATGTTTGGATAAATCAAGACTGCGGTAAACGAAGGGAATCTGAAGTGGAAAAAAATAAGGATGCAAAACAAAGAGACAGAGAGCATCTAGAAGATCCCTAGAATAGAAACTGGAGATTTCAGTGGGTCAGCATTGAGGGTCAGTGGGACATTATGCAGGACGCAGTTCTATTATGCACAATATGTAAATGCACAGACCTTAGTCGGGGTAGACGGCCTGTTTAAATTGATGCCAATGAGAACAAGGCTAAACAAAATGTTTAAAATATTTATTTTCAAGAGAATTCAAGTGGCAAAAAATCTGATAAAATGGTTTATGTAAAAAAAGAAAGAAAAAATATTCTACCTATTACATAGGCCAGGGAAAGAAATTATAGGAGTACAGGAGTCTAACATGGACTGTTTTTATAATGTCCTTACTATCTTTCTGGCTTGAACATGTCAGTTCCCTTGCTGTCTATGCAGGGTCAGAAAGCTCTCGGATTTCACCAAAACATCTTAATTTGTGTTCCAAAGATGAACAAAGTTCTTACTGAATGACACGAGGGTGAGTAATTATTGACATAATTTCCATTTTTGGGTGAACTATCCCTGTAAGTATAAGACACAAAGATAGCACACAGAAAAACATATGCCTTTGCTATTTCCATTAAACTTTTGGACCCCATTGACTTACGACGCATAGCCAAAACCACAGAAACTTTACATATCTCCTTTTGTGTTCTGAATAGGAACAAAAACCATGGATGGAACTACACGAGGGTGTATGATGACTTTTTTTTCATTCTGTGTAAACTATCCTTTTAAAGAGGAAAAAAGATTGAGGCAAATAATAGCCCTTAATAATAACAAATTTCCATTGTACTAACATTTCATGTCTTAAGGATATGTTGTACATCTTTTCTTCTGACTTGTAGATGTTGTGGCGAGGAAGAGTATTTTGGGCTTTAAGTCCATGCAAATCCTTTGCCAATGCCAATTTGATTGACTCCAACGCTGAGCTGTCAGTCAGTGCTCAGTCCACCTCCTATTGGCTGAGGAGGTCCATTGATCCAATGACACCTGCTCTGATTGGACAAATAAATGGAGGGGGTGAGAACATTGATTTATCTGTGGTATTAGGAGATCAATTAATCCCCCTTGTGTGTGCCAGCACAGATAGAAACCAGTATCTTATTGCTTATGGCTTGTTGTTTCTGCATGGTGAAGATAAGGATCCCCCATCGCTTTCCAACTCAAACTCAACTCAGATCTGATTGAAACACGTAGCTATTTCAATGATAGCAACATGTACAGTTATCAAAAACAGCAAATAATAAGAAAGAAAGAAAGAAAGAAAGAAAGAAAGAAAGAAAGAAAGAAAGAAAGAAAGAAAGAAAGAAAGAAAGAAAGAAAGAAAGAAAGAAAGGCGGGTTGGGTGCTGACTCCTTTTCAGTTTAAATAAAGATTGGCGCTGGATAAGGGCCATTAATGGAGGAATCAGACAGGCCTTGCTATGTAGGACAAGAGCTGACTGCAGGGAGGTGAGTGGAAGGATCAATACACAGTCGATACACTCAACACTGCTCTGTGCAGACACACACTGCTGGGTGTGAGCGCGCGTGCGTGTGTTTGTGGCTTGCAGAGGGGGGTGGAGGGGCATCTGCTCGAATCTGTTCAACCGGGCTGTGAATTGCACATTTTCAAAAATCCCCGGTCAGTCGGGACGTATTCGAGGCAGGTGGACGGACAGTTATGAGGTCACTCAGAAAATGGTTGCGGTAAATGTTTTAGCGGGTGGCATGTAACGGAGTAACGGATGTTGATCTACCGAACGACGTTTTTAACTGAGCTTAAAGATTGCAGTATGATTTTGGCAGCAAACGCTTTCTCCCTCTCTCTTTCTGTGGGTCACTTTCTCCTTTCCCCCCTCACTCTCACCGGAATTGATCGAGTATGCCTTTTCAATCCATCTCTCCTTGGCCTGTCGCCTAGCAACCGGTGCTTTCTCGGCTGTGGAGGCTGGGAATGTTTTTTTCCTCTCTATTTCTCTCCCAGTCTAAAGCCTCATGTTGAAAGCTGAAGGTACACAGATATTGATGACTCTAAATTCACTGCTCTACCAGGAGTTATTACATGCTATAGATGAAAACAATTTGTAACATATACAGTGTGTTGACTTTGCATAATGGTAAAATGCTGAATGGGAGTATTTTAAGACCAGAAAACTATATATATGTTCTTTTTGCTCACATGTAAGGCTTTTGACAATCCAAAAATCAGTTTGGCTCTTCATTATTATTATTTTTTTAAATTATGAATTAGTTCAAGCAAGCTTGTTTCAAAGTTACCTATAGGTGTGTGAATATTGCAAAATAGAATAGGCTACATTTAAAACATACGATATTAAATGTTAAATCTTAAAACATAATATGTGAACTATAGCTAGAAGAACAAAAAATAATAATACAACACAATAACTCCAGTCAGGCTATCAGTGTGGTTTCAATAAATTGCGATAGAATATGATCGATCACACACTGATAATATTGCATCATTATTAATAATGGACGTTATTGTTATTATCACAGTGTAAATGATATAAAATAAGGAGAAAAGCAGTGAGCTGAGGTGTTTGACACAGGTGTGGTGACATGTCGACATTTACGCATATGAGCTACAACCTTTTAGTGAAATTAGACAAATTGCATAAAGGCCAAAGAAGAGATTTTTCCTTTCATGGCTTTAGTTGGAAAAGTCTAACTCAAAACCTACACACTCTTAAAAATAAAGGTGCTCCATTATACAAATGGTCTAAATGGTCCCAAAGAGAAGCTTTAACATCTGAAGAACCTTCTGTTTCTCAAAAGGTTCTTTGTGGTGAAAGAAGGTTTTTCAGATTATAAAAAGGTAAGCAAGAGATCTTTAAAGAACATTTGACTGAATGGTTCTCTGTGGAACCAAAAATGGTTCTTCTATGGAATCGCTCGGAGAACCTTAAGAAGCACCTTTATTTTTAGTGGCAAAACTTAAATATCATTTTTATTTATTTACATAGTTACAGAGAATAAAATATTGGGCTAAATATATACAGCAGGACATAGGCTGCCTGAAAAAAAGAGGCATGTAGCACAATGTATTATTTGTGTTTCTGCGTTTCACATACTTCCAGACTTACAGCAACATACACATTATTTTCATTCGGGAAAATAAGAGGCCAGATAGAAAAGGAAAGTATGACATCTGTGAAACAGGCTACAATATTCGATATAATCCATAATATTTAAACGATGATGCTGGCTATCCGTGGGACTGATATTTCTGGGTGTTTCAAATATGTATTATTCGGTGTGCAGCTGTAGGCTACATTAACAAAAAAGGACATATTGATGAAAATAGTCTATATCTACATACAGTGGGAAAAGAACATGCGATATAAAAACTCTCAAAAATAATAATGATAGCTGTAGCATGTGTCTGTTATTTTGGAAAATATCAAATAAGCGCAAATTGAGGGTAAAGTGAGGGTACATTTATTTGTTATTTATATGAGAAAAAGAAGAATAGCTATTAATCGTTATGATCAGCGTTAGGCCTACACCTGTCATTTTTAGATACTGACATGAAACAGCAACAAAGACGATATGAATAAAGTAGCTTCGAAAGATACTCAAAATGATTTGACATGTTATTTGCCTATTATTTAAATTCTTAGAAACAAAATGACAGAGCGCACATTTCTAACATGATATAAAACGCGGACTGAAACACACCCTGATCCGGAACAAACAGATTGAAATGCTAACATGGGTCATTTTCTGATGGAAAGCTTTATTCGGCTTCCTGAGATTTCTGCCATACCAATCGATCAGAATGCGGATATATCGATCAGAGACCAGAGCCATAGATCACATGCTCTCTTTCGTAGAGCACTTTCAGATACACGGGTCTCTAAATACAAGGAACACATACGTGCAGAGCAGGGCTCGGTCTTATAACGTGATATTAGCATCGCGAGAGAGACTTGAACCATAGAGTTTAATAACCGATAACTGAAAGGGGTTCCCAGACTGAATGCATTTATAACGTTCAAATGTTCGTTTATAATTCTTAACAAAAGCATCTATGTTTTGATGCTTTGAAGTAACCTATAGCTTCGAACAACACGAACTTGCCTATATCCAAACAACATAAGCAGCACAAAAATATTAAAGTAATTATTCATAGATTTTTGTTCAACCTTTTTGCTGTGTAGGACATATTTTTTTATTTGAAATAATGTATTCGATGTATTGAATTTAGTGTCCAGAGCTCCATAATATAGGCCTACCTATATCATATGAATACCTGCATGTTTTTCAGTAATATATTAAACGGAAATGATTATTGTTTTAGGATTAAATAAAACTTTTTGAGTTACTACAAGAAAATATGAATTATTAAAAGGATAGTTTGATTTAAAACGACATTGCAACAAAATATTTTGTCAGAGAGTTCTACTTGCTCCGCGTTTTAATTCAATACAAGTGAATGCTTAACAACTCTACTATAATAGACTAACGTCGGTGATTTTTAAAACTAAGTTTTAAGGTGGAATGAGGCGTTACAGATCCATATCTTGAAGACAAATATCTAAAATAAAAGAAATGTCAAGTCTCACCCAACTCCATGCTGCAATGGTCAGTTTCAACAGGACTGCTTGACTTCTGCCAATAAACCGATTTAAGTCAATTTACTTTAGGTTGTGATCGCTCAGCCAAGTGATACTACTAATGCAGTCAAGCAAATCTGAGTCTATCTTTGACACACTTTGTTAAAAATACTGATCAAACCCAGACAAATAATTCAATTCAAGATTATTTGTATAGCGCTTTTTACGAAAGCAGCTTTACAGGAAATTAAGTTTCTACAATAGATTTATATATTGTAGAAACTTAATATATTTAACTTATGGCAAAATGTGGTTAATTCTGTATATTGTCTGAGGGTCAGCTTCCTCTGAGGTCCTCCGAGGGTCGGCATCATCTCTTCTCAGGTGTTCAGAAAGAATACCTGGAACTTTAAAGCACACTAAACAGAAACCTTTTTATCAGCCGTATAATGAACAGGTTCCCATATCCGAATGAAAGAATTAACAAGCAATAGCTAAGGAAACATTGATTCAATTATTAAACATATAAGAAATACATTTAAAGAAAAAAATATTAGACATTTATTATAAAATAAATTCAGGGGGGGGGGGGGCAAGTTAACATTTTTGTTGTAGCCTTCTTTATTTGTTATTGTGCTCTTTGAATATTTCAGGGTAATTCGTTCCCAGAAATATTGATTATTGAAAGGCCTAATGCAATTTAAAATAATAGTTTGTCATTATGGCCGAGATACATTTTCAAGAGATTATTTCTGACAAAAAAGTCTATCAATCTAAAGTGCAATTGGCTATTTTATGGTATACAATATACAGATACATAATTATATTGCAACCGAGGCACACACTGATTAAGCAATTGTGTTTGTCGACTCACACTCTTAGAAATGCAAAAATAAAATATTGAGTTTCTATGGCTTTCCTAGTCTCTATTTGGATATCGACAGCTTGAATATTTCATATATGAGCCACAGGGTACGTCTAGCTCATTTGAATATTCGAGCGAAAATTAAATCAGGACCTGCTCTCTGATAATTTATACAGCAAGTACAATGTTTCACTACAGGCTCCTAGACATAATTCAGAGAATCAAAATGCTGTTCTTATAGAACAGTACAAAACTTTACACCCTAAAGATTTCAATTTCTGTTGGGTAGATTTTAAATATGCAGTATGAGCAACCTCTCAACCCACGCAGGCCCACGCAAATTATTACTAATTAGAAAGTCAGTATCAAATGTGTTATTTTAAAACAAAGGCAAATGTGTTTGTATATAGGTGCAGCATTTAGTCAAAACATTTTACAACTTAAACAGGACACTTCCTGAAATCTCACTAAAATACTTTTCCCCCCTTGTATTTATCGAAAAAAAGTTTAAATAAAATGATCAAAAGTATGTACAATCTAATTCACCATGTTTTGCACATACATCATTTAATCTCTATATAAAAGATCGTATAAATGATTCATTAATTCATTAATCATATACACCATAGACACTCCTTCCCAACTTTATTAGTTGTCGCCTTTTTATCTTATGTTTACTTGTAGCAAATATAATAAATTGTACATATATCTACAGGTAGGTAAAGGCACTGTAGGCTGCAATTTACTTTGTGTCAATATCATAAATGTTAGGTTTTTGCAGAAAACTTCTGCTGTTGCCGTTCATCTCTACATTAAACCGCATTCAATTATCATGTCATAGCAGAGCGTGATTTCGTAAATAGCAAGGAACAAATCAATGCAATAATCATTCGTGGTTGTGTCCAGATATATGAGCCAGAAAATATCTGAACTCCTTTTGTCGTGTAGACTATAACACACACACGGCCGCCACAACATTGTCGTATCACTGACCCTTGAGTTCATTTAGATGTTTGCAATTAATATAGCATACAGTGAACATTGGAGTTATATGTTGCATATGGTCAAATACCAACTAGTTGCTTCACAACTACTTCAAATCGACATAAAATCCCATTTGAAGTGTATGCGAATATAAAGTGATGGCACCGCGAGGAGAAATCCGCAAGCAAACAGATCTGTGAGCGACCTCATTTCTTTTCAATAACACTGATTGCAAGGATCAATAAGAAAACAGCAATCCCAAAGGACAAGGCTGGTTTTTCTAATAGCATGGTCCTATTCATCATTATAATACATTTATAATTTCCTAACTGGATATTTGCAGTAAGGCTAAATGGTGAAGTTAAGCTAAGAAAGGTCATTTATTTAGTTGTTGCTTTGGGTTTATTACACACACAAAGATAACTGTTTTGCTGTTCCTCATCCAGCGATTAAGATCCAGTGAAATTCGACCGGAAATAAATTGGTCTTTTTCTGTATAGCTTATAAATATATCGTTTTATTTATTGACGGCAATAAATATAGTCAAATAAATGAGTGGGCCTAGTCAGTGACAATTGGGATTCACCCTTCACGAGTGCATTCTTAGAGAAAACAAATATATTACATGTATTGCCTATCCCATTCTAAATGATCAATGTAGCCTATTGATCGATGACTGAGTGCATTAATAATAAGCGTGAACCGGAAGTGATCTGGGACAAAACAACAGCAGGTGAGCATCGATTAATACATTTAATCAAATTATTTTTTTGCAGTGTCACCTATTATATTTTAAAACTGTTAACCAATAACTATTATCTTATAACATTTTAAATACATGGGCTGTATATATTTGCAAAATCTCACTACTTTTGGAATAATCATATACAGTGATTTTTATCAGGCCAACTAATAAGTGGCCTAGCTGAAAACAGAAGACTAGTGAATCACGAAGCTAAGCCTGTATGTAAATGTAACAACCAAGTAAAGAAATCAATGTAATACCTCTGCACGTTATCCTTATCCAGGCAGCATCATGGAAATACAAAACAGAAATATATCTTTGAAACTTGCCAATAATTACATCACATGAATTTCTGCCACAACATAAAAGTCCTTAAAGAACTGTAAATAGCTCATTTGGTTGATTATGAATTTTCGTTAAACTTTCAGACGTTTAACATAAATATGATATGATTAATCACGTGATCTCATGTCATTCAAATTGAATTTGACTATCTTATCTACTTTGGGTTTGGGGAATCCATTAATATTTAACCATTAAGATGTCGCGCTCTGGCGCCAAGTTAAGCAACTTTATAAGGAGAAACCGATCAATAAAGGAATCCCCAATAATTCAAAACAACACCACTAGTATCAAAGTGTGCAGATGTCACGCCATGTAAGTAAAAAAACTCGATTTCGCTCTCTAATTTAACGACAGAGGGACGAATTGTGAGAGTATAGCCTATAAGTGAATCACCCATATTAGGTGTCTCTCGTCTGCACAACAGACAGTATTGGTGACGTCAGCCCTAAAGCAGAGTGACCGCATACACCCTTTAAAAGGGCTTTTACGCCTTGATGAAGTTTCAGAAGGATATTTGTATTCTTTAGTTCTTTCGGAAACGTCTACTGGCGCTTGAAACAAATCAGAAACCAATAGGCTAAAAAACTTGTATAACGAAACATCAATACTTTTTTGAGCTACAAAACTACCTCAAGATCCCCTGAATTTTTCTGAATAGAAAAAGGGAACCTAAGAATCATCAAATAACCTTTATTTTGTGCTGTGCGCGCACCCGTGCACACAGGCATAGCACATCTTAATATATTGCGCGGTCACGAGGCAGACACTCTCACTCGGTCAGCTTCGACTGTCAGTAGTAAGACGCGCGCCACGGCGTTTAGACACCAGGCGTACGAACATGTGCGTGGTGATTGACTAACACTGAAGATCTCGGCGAT
Source organism: Oxygymnocypris stewartii (assembly GCA_003573665.1). Taxonomy (NCBI): domain Eukaryota; kingdom Metazoa; phylum Chordata; class Actinopteri; order Cypriniformes; family Cyprinidae; genus Oxygymnocypris; species Oxygymnocypris stewartii. Next base: position 2,332,321 of record QVTF01003285.1, read on the forward strand.
CAATGGCGCGCGGCTTTGAGATCGTTTAAATTTTATTGTAAGGGAGATTGTGAGAGAGAAAGGGAAGAGAGGGAGACGAAAACACTGTCTTTCAACAATGGAACTTACAATGGAAAACATTGGGAATCTGCACGGCGTGTCGCACTCCCATCAAACGGGGGACTTGATGAACTCTCCACACGCGCGACAGTCGGCGACACACAGGAACTTGGTGTCATCGCACGGGAGGTCAGCGATGGTGTCCAGCATGGCCTCGATACTGGACGGGGCTGGGGAGTATCGCACGGACCATTCGCTGTCCGGTCCTCTGCATCCAGCGATGACCATGTCGTGCGATTCGAGCATGAATCTAAGCAGCACTTACACCACCCTGACACCGCTGCAGCACCATCTGCCTCCCATATCCAACGTCTCAGAGAAATTTCACCACCACCACCCGCACCCGCACGCTCATCACCATCCCGCGCACCAGCGTCTCGCCGCCGGGAACGTCAGCGGCAGCTTCACGCTGATGCGAGATGACCGGGGCCTCGCGTCTATGAGCAACCTATACGGCCACTACTCCAAAGACTTGTCTGGGATGGGACCACCTTTATCGCCTCTTTCTAACGGTCTTGGGTCTTTGCACAACTCTCAACAGACGCTGAGCGCCTACGGTCCGACTGCTCACCTGGGGAACGACAAGATGATTTCCACGGGAGGCTTCGAGACTCACGCTGCGATGCTCGGCCGCGGCGAGGAGCACCTGGCGCGGGGTTTAGGGGGGCACGGGGCGGGCATCATGTCTTCTCTTAACGGCATTAACCACCACCACCACCACCACAGTCACTCACACTCTCAGGCGAACGGGTCGGTGCTGTCTGAGCGGGACAGGCAGGCAGCAGGTGGTGGACAGGGTGGTGGGTCGGGGCAGGTGGAAGAGATCAACACTAAAGAGGTGGCTCAGCGGATAACGGCGGAGTTAAAGAGGTACAGCATCCCACAGGCCATCTTTGCCCAGAGGATCTTGTGTCGCTCTCAAGGAACTCTCTCGGACCTCCTGCGGAATCCCAAACCCTGGAGTAAACTCAAGTCAGGTCGGGAGACGTTCAGACGGATGTGGAAGTGGCTGCAGGAACCTGAGTTCCAGCGCATGTCGGCCCTTAGGCTTGCAGGTGAGTGAGGGTCACTGAAGTTTCCTCGTGCAAAAGAGGAAATCAAAACAATCACACAAAACCTATATGTTTTACTCGTATCTCCTTCCATACTCTTCAATAAGGTAATCAATACACTGTGCATGGAACCACAAACATTCTTTGTTCTTAATAGTTATGCTTGACATCTCACAGTTCACCTAAAGTCGTCTGTTCCTATTCAGAAAGACAATAATATTACAGACGATAATGATCAAAACGCTTAGAAAGCAGACAAAGAAGCCGCATTACCTTAAATTAAATAAAACCAGTATTTTAGGGACATCTAAAACTATTCCACTCACTAACTATATATTTGCTGAGCAAATATAGGTATATATTATAGCCACTGTCAAATTATGAGAATGTGTTTAAGACTGAAGGCAAGAGAAATCAGAGCCTGTGTAAAACAAAACAAAACACAACACACACACCAACTGTGGCCTATGCAGGTGTTTAGGTTTCTTGAAAGGCCCTTATGTATCATTTAGTGACTTGCAGTTCAATATTGTAAACTTAAAAACTGATATTTATTTTTCTAAATATTTATTTCTAAATCATTTGGTTCCATTGACTTCAAAAGACATTAGCAAAAATTAATTTCGCACCATGCAACCTGTCACCTATAGCTGGCTAGCGTAATTTATTTTCCTTCAAACTAAAACAGACGAATGTGCAATCTTGACCTTGTATTCACTCAAAGGGAAGTGTGTAAAACTGTATAAAAAGGTGTGTACTGGACATGACCTTGTCCGAGGGGCCGCTGACCCGTCCAAAATATCACCTCAAGTCGTATTTCAGTAGTGGGTTCAATTAACCAGGATATAGTGGCATATTTTAGTTCCAGTCAATGCCCCGTTGAAAAGCACTTAATGGAATGTAAATTGTTCCTTTGCGCATTTAAAGTTGTTCTGGTAAATAAAGATTTAAACGCTATTAATTGTCCTCTTAAGTGCCGTTGCTGTTAAAGCTAATAGGGCATCGAGATTTTTTCCTTCCACACCGTATTAAAAGAAAATTACCCTAAACGGAAAACAAACTCTATAGTGCTAGGTAGTAACTTAGATGTGTAACTCTGTGTCTTTCGGGCAACTTAGCTTTTACACTTTACAACGCGTCCATATTGTCAACGATTCATAATGCTATCATTACACAAGCACTTTCAATTCTAAATTGATTGGGGATCTGTATATATATATATATATATTGAAAGTTGCTATTATATGCGTAAAATATTTAAAACGTCTAATGCATAAATTATTTTAAAATGCCTTACATTGTAGGTTTTAGTAGACGTGCTATTGTTTAGGTGTAACTATTGTTAAAACTGTAATGTGACAAACCCTGGCATTCTTTGAGTGAAATAATACCTTTTATAAAATTAAAGCCCTTGCACGTCTCGGATCTGTAGTAAATTGAGCTCAGTGAGGAATTATTATGGTATGCAAATAACAAAAGCATGTGCATTTAAATGAGCCATTGCACTGCGCGCATGTAGAAGTTGGGGGGGTGGGGGTGTTTCATAGAGAGTCTGGGAATACTGGTTCACTGCATCAATCAATACATTCAAATTACTATTCCAGATTCATCACAGTCACAAAAATCAATGCCGGGGCACTGCTTGGCTAATGTGAAAATGCCCGTGTCTGTGGGAACATTTGGCAGTGTTCTTCTGGGCCGCTGAAGCGTCCTTTTTAAGCGTCCATTTTTCTTTGGACAGTAATGCTAGTTAAAAACAAATACAAAGAATATTTCAGAACATAAAAAAACGACAAATTAAGGAGCGTATATATGGCATGCCAGAGATGTCACGCGTAAATATGACAGAACAATTGCAATCCTCAAATACTGCGCAATGTTTAAAGATTGCATTAATGATGAAAAACAATTCGCCTCAGCATCTGTGCTGTATTCCACACTCCATCTCAATGTATTTGGCCCAATCAATAATGCGATCAATAAAGATAGCCAGTGCATCTATCAATTATCCCGGCTCAGCACTCTCTCCCATTGGACTCTGGATTTACCAGTTTCGTTTAGCTGGAAGGATGCAGATTTGACTGGGTATCATATGAGCGCGGGAAAAGAAAATCACCACAATAAAACAATGTGTGTTTATATACGTAATGCACCACGACGAGATGGTAAATTTGCCCTTTTTTTCTTATATACATTTAAAGCCTGTTCTCTAAATTGCTTGCATAACATCCTTATGGGAATTCTACCCACCATGCACCTTTACCCTTCTATTTTCTTAAACCACTTGACAATTTCTGTTACTACACATATAAGAATGAATCTCTCGCATGAAATTGAGCGCAATCAATCCATTTAGGATTGTATACATGGTATATATTCACACGTTAACACTTTGAAGTGCAGTGTTTTCTTTTCACTCATCATCCTCCTCCTCCTCCTCATCAAACTGACTTCCAGTCTCGCCTCCAGTTCCCAGCCCACGAGGATAGACGCAATTGATTTAGGATTAGCGAATCGAGGCATTTTCAGGGGAGACGGGGTTTGGCAGGCCAAGAAAATGATCGATGTTGACCTTAATAATTGATAGAGCCAGAAGTGTAAAATGAAGATGCGGTCACCTGTTTGGTAAACAAATGCTTGTAAGCCGTTTTGATTATTTCAGGATGTTCGAAGAGAACTTCACTTTCGTCCCCTCCCCCTTTGGTCTACTACCTTGTTCTGATTTTAAAGATATGGTTTCTCCATTATGCTCATAATTTATTGACTTACAGGAAGTCGACTTTTAAATGTATTTTTTCATATCCAATATTCTGTCTAGGTTCATCTTGCGTGACCCCCCCCCCCCCTCTTATTTTAAATAAGTGATCAAAAATCTAAACACTTATGGTAATATGTGAATCTAAAAAAACAGCACGAATAGTAAATCTAAAAAATTAAGTGCGAAATAAAGACAAACGTTAGCTACGTTTGTTCTGACTACACACTTCAAAGGCTAAGCGCTCGATCAGCGAACGGTTGCTATGGTAATCTCGTAAGCGAACGCTACTTCACGTCAGTTTAGTGAATAGCGACTTATCACAATTTTTGTTGTTACTTAATGGCTGATCAAAAATGATTCTAATCTAGGCGTAATTGTAGCCTATATAAAACAATACACAGCCTACATACGAATATAAGAATGTGGACGTGGATACGTTTTTTTGAGTCGTAGGTGTCATTGCATATTTAGATTTATATCCACATATGGTACATGTTTATTCTGCTTTACATCGTGATGTTTTAGCCTTATTTTTAACAGTAGCCTCCTAAATGCCGTTATGACAGACAGCATACAGTATTTTATGTAATATCTTAAACTAGCTCCTTACTCCTGTTCTTTAAAATAATTGACTGAGTAACATATGTACACGCCACCATAAGATCTAACACTGTTGCTCTATAATGCGTGCAGTACTGTCTCCGCGAGCTTAGATTTTCATGATCAATCTCTGTGCTCGCCCGCCAAAATGGATCGATGGGAGAGAGTGACCTTTAAATTAAATTGCTAAGAGACCGAGCCGCTAGGAGGAGAGCATCAAAGGGTTAAATCACATTGCGTCACCACTAAATTTGACCATATGGGGGATTTAATTATTTTGTCATAGCTGATATTACAGAACAACGCCTCCAACTCGATTGAGTCATGGCACAAAGCGCTTGGGCATGTAGTAAATATACTTTATTTTATGCCTTCATCTGATGCATCCTAGAGTGACTTGAAAGCTCTGCTATACACAAATTGATATTTTTCTTACATTGCCTGTAAGGGTAAATTTGGTCGCATCACATTAAAGAACACCTGCTAATCTTTCTAGTGCAAAATTATTTTAATTATTAATATTAATTTGCATTAAGAATTTGACAATGTGATACCTCAACTGCCTATCATAATGGCAACTATAAAAGAACATAATTCTATATTTTTATATATATTATATTTTAACAAATAAATATTTATATATATTGTTTTATGTGTATTTCTTAAATACATGGATGCGCAACCTTTAATTGGCAAAAACAACAACAACAACAACAACAAAACCTTACCCTAGTGCATAACAAAACTGACCAGTGTGGTTAGATTCAAAGCCACATGTTCCCCCAGAGGCTGAGACACTGGCTGGCTACTGACTAATCTTGAGGCATCAAGGGCCATTTAATAATGTTGTAACTCTATTGGTGTGCCATTACACCATTTACACACGCATGAGCCCACATAATGCCAAATTATTCATTCAGACCAACTTGTAACAGCTGATATACCCAGAGCCCAACAATTGTTTTAGTGGTAGCCTACGGCATTTTGAAATATTCCTTGAAGTTACAGTCTTACAAATAAAGATCGTAGTGATTCTTCAGATTCCAGAAAGGACAACCTTCCTTGAAAAGCCCCTACAAGAACCATTTTTGCTGTATATTTAAGCAACGGTTCCTCAGAGATTAAAAAAATTGCTTTTGATGTTACAACATACGTTCATCAGTTCGCCAGTACAAAAGGTGTAAAAAACTTTTTTGTATTATTATAATTTTTTTTCTGTATAGTGTAGTTGAGCATGTTCAATGACAGCTTGAGTCCACACAAGAAATGAAACCTACTGATCAACTCTGTGGTATTTTCAGAGTTTTTAAATGTTCTTTCAAGACTTTGTAGAGGGCGTTTTGGTCTCTCAACCCTTCAGACCTCTTAAACTCACTTCACTGTAATTGCAGGTCAAGCAGTCTTTATAACCAAACACATGCCAATGTGTCGATATGCCTAGAGGATGTTTAACTTGCAGTTTTATTAGACCGTTCAATTATTGATCTCACTAAAACAGTCCTGTGTTATGATCCTGTCAACATTAATGAGAGGAGTAAGAAATGCTTAGTTCTTAAAACAAATGTTTTGAGTACCAACTTGTACATTTAGTTAACCTACAGGTTTGGCCCTTTACCCTGCCCACCACCCGCCTTCACGGCTAACTCAGCAGAATCGGCCCCTGTCAAAACATCGACCTTTGATATGATTAGCACCAAGTCACACTGATAAAACCAGCAGACATCCAATAAATCAAATCAGAGAGAAAGATAAAACAATCCATGATAAGTCCTAAAGAAATGGTATAGCCTACCAGTGGGTTTTTAAAGATGAGAGACTTTTAAATGTCATGTGCTTGTTTAGTCAAGCCACTGGAAAAAAGGTGTAAACTCAAAGAGTTTGTTCTAGAGTGACAACAAGCCTCTCCCACATCATACTAGCCCCACATATCAGCTGTAGTTTTTCCCAACCCAGACCCTCTTACAGATTATCCATTATGAATTCAGATTTCCACACTTTTATCTATATCTCTATAATTGTGCTGATGTTAAATATATTTAGACTGTACACATCCATACTCATTCAAAACACACCCCAGTTGCTGATGAAATCAATTCATACAAGGGTAATTTTATGACCCACTTTTTAACCACCGCTAGATAGGCCTCTATGGGAGCCACTCCGCTCCCAATTTCAGCTCAGCCGCACTCTATGCATCGATCCTAGGCAGACTGGTCGGCTGAGCGGCGCGGCCAGTCATCGATCCTTGCACTCCCTCAGTCCTCCCACTTGAAATCCAAAAGAGTGCACATACACCTCCACTTTTCACAGGAGACAACATATATTTATTTATTTAGACTTTGTTAAGTCGAGAACTCTTGGACTGAACCGTTATTATAGTTCCAATTGGCCATGATGATGATCCCAACTTTAACCCTCAAAGACATGAACCTGCCATGGGCCTATAAAGCTAAATGTATTCCTATACTTCAAACACGTATGACTGCCTTTGATGGCTAGTGCATTTATCGTTTGCCCCCAACATTTCACTGTACCCTCAAAGACACACACTGTATATATCTGCAATATCAATAATTCATCATGTGGCAACTATTCATATAGTAAGATTTGAACATATAAGACTGATAACCATCTGAAACATAGAACATAATTTGCTCATTTAGATATTATACACCGCACTCGGGGTGTAACAGTTAAGGTCATTAAGGTAACAAAGATCAAGAAGTCTATTGTTCTTTTATGTAAATGTTTAAGCTATAACTTTCAATTTCCAGTCACCACAGAAGTTACTTACCAAAGCAACAGAACGCTGATAGAACGCTTTTAATTCGAATCGGTATCGGACGTTATGTCGACCACCATAAGCAGGCTTATGAATGTTTCATATTAAACAACAAAAAAAAAACGATCCCTCCTTAAAATCATCCGCACTCACAACGAAAATACTTGCACAATACGCTTCACTTTATGTCGTAGCCTAGTTTATTACATGTATTAAGGTTTATATTATATTATATTTTCCTTGTTTTTATGTCTTCAATATTCTCTTCGTCAACGCAAAGATTCTGACGTAAGTTCGTGGCTAATGATTTGCGATAATGTGTTGGCTTCAATAACTAACCGACTTTATTAACAGGTTGAGTTATTTCAAATTACCTGAACATTAGCATACTGATCTTTCCTTATTGCATTACACTAAATTTAGTCGAGTATTTAGAGAGAGCCTTGAGCACAATGTTGTTTACAAGAAGAGCTTACCAATCAACACAATATTCAAGCAGATACAAAATGGCAAAAAGGAAAGAAAGAAAGAAAGAAAGAAACGGACGCATAAAGTGTTATATTCGAAGTCTTGTTTTCATATTTAAAACAGTCTCGTTCTTTTACTCAGTTATTCAAATAAACCTATTATTAACTGAAATGTGTATACAATGTATACATTGTTGTTCGAATCATAGTTGATGAGCATAATGATCATTATGGGCCATACAATAAAAAAGTGTTTTAAAAATCAAATGATAAAATATAAGACATACTTAAATCTAAGTGCTCTCATTACAAAACGAACTTGTACATAGCCGAATAGATTGAGCCTCATTTATTAAAAATAAATAAGCGTTAGGCATACATTTGTGGTAAATACGGAGTAATTTAAAGACATACCTGCGGTTGGCCAATGTCCCACATCAAGACTAATTAACACCATCATAGGCCACATAAATGAGGTTTTCTGGACGCGTGTAGCTGTGTTTTTTTAGTCATTATTCAGAATCTGCAGTGTGTCCTCATTTGTCATTCCCCACACAGCTCAGCACGCAGCGCTATTAAATTGGTATTATTTCGAATTTAGACTCAGCGCCCCATTGGTACAAGGCAGGCCAACCATAGTTTCTGGCTCATTACCAGAACAATTTTCATGGAACTATAATTAATTAGATGAAATGAATTTCAAAAACGAATTATTTATGGATTTATCGACCACTATCTCTAGTGTGTTGCAAGGCAAGTTAGAAAGTGCCCTGCTAGAGAATATGAAACAGTCGTCGAAAAGTTCGGAGTCGGGTTTAACCATCTTAGCTATTTGCGAATAGGCTACATGAACATCTTCAGTCGTTTTATTTAAAGCGGGTCCCTTTCATGTTGATGTTAAATTTAGCCTGTTATCATAAGCGAAAATAAATAAATAAATATTTATAATCAGCCTAAATTATTTTACGAATTATTTCTTACTGGGCTATTACCTTATTTATTTATTTTATGTCGGGTCTACAATTCCACACATTCTTTAAAATTCCTATCCTCAAGAACAAGTTCTCGTTTTATCACTTTATCTTACTTTAGTCATTCAACTCTGTTATCATGATAGCCTATTGTACAGTTATCAGTACTACTAATTATTAAAAAATGGTTAAGAAATATAATATTAAAAGTATCTTTCTATAATGTCATGACCTTGAGTACAAGACTAGTAACATTGGCTAAACGAACTGCAAAACTGTCAACCCTGTTAACGTCAAATGTGTTTCTAAAACTAAAACATGCTAAATTGCAGCATATGTTTACGTTTAAATTGACACGGCACAACGCAATTTAATAAAACCTAAAGGCTTTTCTTTGTATGACAGTATTGGAAATCTTAAAGAAATGTGTATAAAAAGAAACCTTTTCAAAACGAAAATGCACCCATTTTCCATCTGCATCAGAAGAGGTGCCAGGTGAAAATCCTTCAATATTTTGTTTTGCTTTATTAATTAAAATAACAACTGCAAATATGAAGTTTGTATAACGTTCTAGCCATAAACAGCAGAAGTTTCTGCCAGCTCTTCCTACAGTTCATAGGCTACTGAGAGAGATAGAGAAAGAAAGAAAGATACAAACAAACCCAGTCAGTTTGGTTTTATTTATAATTTGTGAAATTTGCCAAACGTGCTAATAAGAGAGTCTGTCAAAAATCCAATCCAAGTGTTTCAATTCACTCTTTGTCACTCATTGGCATATTTATTTCTGTACAATATATTTCTGCTTCTCTCCCACACTCTGCTCACTATAGCTCGAAAGTCTGCAGCTATCGATTTTCTCCGTTTCTACGCCGAGCTTGGTTCAGCAATCAGGGCCCCCTTCCCAACCGATCGATCAATATTGATTACAAAATCTTACGCCTGTAAACCGTTTACACCAGGGAATAGCGCCAGCGACACCTGCTGGTAGATTTTAACACCAAACACAGCCTAGGTTTGTAGGATAGAAATATTTATAAATCTGTAGTGTTTGAGTAGCAAACTGTAAACCACGGACACAAATCCAACGACGTTCAAAAACAAAAGCCTCCAGTAAATCTTGCGTCCAGTAAATCTCGTCTGCGTCAGATACGCTGAGGTTTGCGTTTTTAGGCGTAGTTATTTCAGTCGAGCAACACAGACGACTCATTACAATTTAAAATGCTTTAAAGCTTCATTATTCACTTCAGACTCAGCGCTCCGAGACACCTTTATGCGACAGGAGTAATGTTATGCGAAAACAAATATTATAGGCACGTTAAAAGTACCATCAACATTTAAACGGTACACTTCAAGTGTACAATGCATTTAATAAAATGCGCTCGTGTGTGTAAAAGCAGAGTGGCTGATATAGAATCTGAATATGATGGATGCGGTCCAGGCAGTTAGACGCCTGTAGTAAACAGATTTGACTGAGAGAGGTGACGTGATAAATGTGCCTCAGCTCAATGTAATTAGATATACATGGCACCACAGTTTGGCTCCAGTCACTCCACAAACGCCCAGCCAGATAAAATCCGAGTAAGACGCAAATAACTGCTGCTTTTACATGGTATTGAGGCGACGGAGGTAAGAAATTAATGATCCATTCACAAAAAAACACCGAGAGAAGCAAAAGGTATGTGAGTATGTAAAACAAATCAACAATAAAACATCTAGTGTAAAAATAAATATTAATTGTTTAGTTTTTTTATCTGGAAAAAGGCATTTGATTTTGATACGATCATTTATACTTGTGGGCTGTTGCAGCTGATCTCATGGAAATTCGCACATATTTTACGAGTTGGCAAATTTGAATTTGTACAAATGACCTACACCTAACATGGCCGCCCCTAAACCTACCCGTCACTGGGGTTTAGATAAATCGTACTAAATCGTACGAATTCATCAAATTAGCCACCTCGTAATATACGAATTGCCGTGAAATAGGCTTGAACCAAAACATTTATTGGCATACTCAGGTTTCCTAACACTTTAGTACACGGTGTTTATTCCCCTCAAGTAGGCAGCCAGTATCTCCCTCTCTCTGCATTGCCAGGACAGAAACATATACAGAGAGGTGGTGGTGTGAGTTAAAGGTAGTTCGAAAATACTATGCCTCTCTTAGGTCGGTGCCAGTGGCCTCTGTTTGAAGTCGCAGACTACAGAACTGCTGGAGGGGCGTTCAGACCGAAGTCTCTGCAGACAAACCCACCTCCAAAAACAGACGCATACACACTAAAACAGGATGAGTCAATGCCCCCTTGTGTCTTTCCTCTCTCTCTCTCTCTCTCTCTCTCTCTCTCTCTCTCTCTCTCTCTCTCTCTCTCTTTTCTTTCTCTCACACACAAAGACCCCTACTTTTGTATACCAGTCACTCGCTCTCCTACTGTGAGCCCAAACTGCATTAATATTGAATCAAACAGCAGTGTCTCCAATGACCAGGCTGAGGTGCTCACTGCTGGCCTGCTCTGTCTGCTCTCTTTAAAGGGATGATTTTTGACCTCTGGGGAGATAGAATGGATTTGTCTTAAATCACTATTAATCCACAGCCAAACAGGAGAGTCTGAACATTTCGACTCCCTGCGAAGCCGTTCATCTGTGGAATTTGCTCTGAAATAGGGCATTTCAGTATGTAGAGCAAACACACGGCTAATACATTTTTTTCTTCTCCATTTTCTTTGTCTTCTTCCCTTTCCCTGGTCTTTCTTGTTCATCCTCCTGATCCCCACAGCTTGCAAACGTAAGGAACAGGAGCAGCACAAGGAACGCAATATGACACCCAAGAAGCAGCGCTTGGTCTTCACCGACCTGCAGCGGCGCACACTCATCGCCATTTTCAAGGAGAATAAGCGTCCCTCGAAGGAAATGCAGCTGACCATCTCGCAGCAACTGGGACTTGAACACAGCACTGTCAGCAACTTCTTCATGAACGCACGTCGCCGCTGCGTTGACCGCTGGCATGAGGAACACCATCATGGTCATGTAGCCAGTCCCAGCCAGCCAGGCACCTCTGCCACCACCTTCTCCAAGGCTTAAATCTAAATCCCTTTCCCCTGGGTGGCTGAGACTGGATCAGTCCAACCTCACAGTCACCCGTGGCATGCCAATCAGTCCCACTGCTGCCAAAAATGGCGGTTTCATGTTAAATGCAACCTTTTACTTTGGGACTGTTATGAAATCAAGCCAAACATCTCCAAATGGAAAAGCACCACATTATATTCACATAAACCACAACAAACTGAGCTGAAATGGTCTGTTTGTGCGGTTGAGGACAAAGGAGCACTTTCACAGCTCACAGCACAGAAGGCTTGTTACTCAAGCAAGGTTGTCAAAGAAAGCCTACCACCTGCATCATCACTCTCAGGCCCATGGCGGCACAATTCCCTAAAGGCCAGTTGTTTTACTGAGGCTCTCAGATCATATGCTAAGCTAATGAATTGAGAGACTAATCGATACGGACAGAAAAGCGAAGGATGTTGACCTCTACTGAAGGTGAAATGGAACGAGGTCCCACAACAAGGACTCGCACGTTCGCCCAGCATGGCTCTCCATACGGTTTATTTTGCACAGATGGAAATGGAGGGCTGGACTGAGGCGTTTCATGGCACTTGTGGTTAACATGTGTTCTTATAATCCAAACCGTCCATAATGTAACAAGCAAACCAGTTTGGGGACAAAATACTTGACCATTTTTAGCAAACGGTGCACCCTTTCTGGTCTCGACAGACTGCGACCTATGATATTTCAACTATGAATAGAATATTTTTCATTCCGTATAGGAAGACAATAGGCCAAATGTCAAGACAGGTACAGCTAAACACAACGAGACACATTTAAAAAATGTATGGAAACATTTGTTACAAAATGTTACATCCACACGCAACTGAAATCTTACTGACAAATCAAATATTTTGTTTATCCTGTAAAGTGGACAAGGGGTAAACTCAGTTCAAAATGTTACATTAAATCTAGTGCCAATAATGTTTGCCTTAATATAATATAAAAGTTCACACTCTCAGCCAGAGTCCACTCCCAAACTGGCATTATGTGCCATAGCAACCAACAATCATATTTTAAAAAGAATCAATCTTTTTTTAAACAAAAATATGAAAATAAAATGCTTTAAATCATTCAGTACAGCTATCTATAACAAAACCATCTGAAAAGGTAGGAATATCCCTACAGCAACACAAAAAAATTTCCTCCTCTTTAACCCCTAAACCCTTACTTTCTTTTATTTATTTTTTATCTCTCTCCCACTTGCATTTTCTTCATGATATTAAAGCGGGTAATTAGTACAGAATATTTCTATTTCTTATTAAACTTGTGATCTGTGCATATGTAAGACACCTTGTTAATCATTTGGAAAATTCATAAAAAAAATACTTTCTAAAAGAATAACCAAACTTGGGAGGACTGCAGCTGGACATTTCCGCATTGCATGTGAACTACCACAGGTCATAACGGAAGGAACGTTCACTGGCCGTGAAAGAGAGACTGCTCTCTCTTGGCTCTATTGAAGAGTAAACAAACAAAAAAAGACGAATTCAACCAGAAAATTCTCCCCAAATCCTCAAAAAAAACTGCCAATTGGGTGTGAAACAAGGGCACAACCTTACCTCCATGGGGAGATGTTCAAAATCGAAGAGGAGTCTTTTTTTAGTGTCTTTGAATGCAACAGTAGCATTTCTGTAAATGTTGCAGGACTTGCTGAACAGATAAAAGTGGGCACTGTTAATGCAATGATGCTCTGAGCATTGATTTATAAGCAGGCCCGGATGGAATCTGCACAAATTACAGAAGACAAATCAGCAGAATTAATAAAAAAAATTGGTGCAATGTGTAGCTAAAAGCATAATCAAATTCGCAAAAATATTTAATACATGGATGCTCAAGGGGCAGCAGATGTGCAGCATTTTGTAAATGACAGACTGTGGAAATCTGCAGAAATCTTTCACAGGATTTTATACATAGATTCCGTGTGGGCCTGATTATGAGCATTAAGAGAGAGCAGATTTGTGCTACACAAAACAGCAAGCATCTATCTGTATGTACATTAGCTGATAAAACGGACCTTTTGTTTGTAGTGAGAACCAGTGTGGCTACCTCACTGAGCTGGGTGGTTTGTGAAACAGCCACTGATACCAAAGATTCTTTGACCTGCCAGTCCTGTGCTGCCAAAGGGAGGAACACACACCAAATACCAAAAGCCCAAAAGCATAACCAAAGCTGTTACAGATGTAAACAAACATACAAATGAATTTTCATGTAAAGGTGATAAGTTATACATACTGGTGATATACAGTGCAGTCAGACTGCATAGCACCCCACGGAGGGATGCGGCTGCTATGCAGATTGAGTTGAGTGCCTTTTTCCTTCAACAACGGGTGGGACTGCTCTGAAATACACACTTGGATATTTTACACACTGAACGCGTTTTTGATGTCCATTGCGCTGTTTTTTCATTGTGTTTCTATGTAAATATGTGCAACAATGGTTGTTTCGACCGTTAAGCCGCTATTTTCAATGTCTCGCGCGGGATTTAAAGGCGCCGTGTCTGGTTTTAAAAACGCTCCTGGGATCGTGAGCTATTTTCGGCTCTTAAGCGCGGCGTCTCGCGTCTTTTACCAAAAGAACGCGTTCTGTGTGAACAGCACCTTGCACACTCATGCTAACATGCAATTGTACAGTATGCAGGCATACAGATATTGAAGCAGGGGGTGATTTTAACGTTAGTTTGACATGAACTGGTGTCTAAGCACTTTATATTACCAACTTTATTATGTTTCCAGTATCACTTGACTAATTATTTGGGCCAAGAGCCCTTCAAAACGGCCAGGTTTATTTCACATTAGCTTGTCTTGAGAGCGAGGACAGTTTATCTTATGTGCACTGACGGATATTCACAAAATATCTTTCAATGTTTGCATGGTGTACTTGCACCCTGATTTCATTCAGTATGCTGCAGTACTGTACCCACATATGGCCTATTTTTAGGAGCAGTTTCTAATTTAAATCAAGATATATCATAAATCAACTCTAAAATACCAGACAGGACTTTAATCTATGCTATTTTATCTACAGCTACCTATTTTAGTCCTGACCAAGTTTAGAATAAAACCCTGTTTTTGGCAATCTGATTACCAATGATTTAAAATAGCTGCAAGTGATTCAGGAGAAGAGGCCATATTAAGAGACACATTGAACCAGTTCCCTCATTGGTTTCTCCCATTGGAAAGCACATGGATTTGGCAGGAAGGTGTTGACAATTGATTCTGAAATACCTCAAATGTTTTGTGTAAAGTTTATGTAATTTAGATTAAACTAATGCTAATTACAATGAGTACACTAACACTACTAAGACTAATAATAGTACGTTTTTGAACTTGTGACTTGAAGCTTTATACTGTTAAATTGTGTTTTTGATGATGTTGTTTGGTTTACTCATTTGCCAATTCCTTTTATTTTTATTATTATTATTGTTGTTATTATTATTTTGATCGATGGCAGTACATAATTCTTTATAAAAGAAAGACATTTGAATGTTTAGACACACCATGAAGGAAAATTATTTGACAGTGGAAAAAGGTAAGCCAAAAAAAAGAAAGATGACAGAAAAGAGTGAAATCATAAATATGCTGAATTTCCAATATATGCATCAAGTTTAGTATTTATTAATTATTCAGCATTATTCAGACTTTGTTAATTTCTTTTTTCTTTATTTAAAGCTCGATTGTGTTAAGTGCTCCCAGCATTAATAAAAAAAATAATGAAAAAACAAACTCCTCCCATTTGAAGAGGTGGGGACGCTTTTTTATGCATGACTATTGTATACTGTATAGAGTAAAGCTGGATCGACCTGGACTTTGGTGGGAGCAACTAGGATGAATAGACCCCGGGGGAAGTTGGACATGGGTGGGAAGGGTGGTAAAAGTGTTGGAGGGGTCTTTGTTTTGTACAGTTTTCGGTCACTGTTGTTTTTCACTGGTTGTGTGCATGTATTGTTGCAGCACTCTCTGCCCTCCTTGTATTTCTTTTATGTATATAACTCTTTATAATGGGCATGACCATGTATTCTGGACAACTGAACTTGGTCATGGACTCCTATGTACACACGTCTCCTCTTCTGAAATGTAATTTTGTGTGCATTTGTTTACATGTGGCGTGTTTCTCGATTTGGGTCGCACACCATTTTACACAAAACTGGAATGCTACTGGACAGTTTTTTTTTGCAGCAGACCCCTCCAACCAGAAATGGTCTCTCATTGACTGTAAAACAGCATCACACATATCATGTTTCTCTTCGGGTCGGTCTGCAGATCCAACCCCCCAATCACACTGTGCTCTTCCTCTTCTGTTACCTGTCAATCAATCAGAACCAAGTGTCTTTGTGATGGTAGAAGACAATCAGTTTCAAAACAAGGAGAAAAATGGTAGAGAAGACATGCTGAGAGGAGGAGGAGAAGATGAGAAAGGAAAGAGGCTCTCACGTTCACAAGTAGGCGACCGCTGCCCTATTTAGCTTGTTGTGGTGCTTATGGTGTGCAACGTTAGCTAACTTTGCAAACACTCTTCCCTGATAACCTTAAAGTAGCATTGCATAGTAATGCATCAACAACTTTCATGTCTTTCAAGGAGATTTAACTCCCACATTAAATCTTAATCACCAAAAACAGACAAAAGTAACAGTTTAGCATTTTAATGCCAACCGTGATGCTAACAACTAATATTCTAGCTACATTTTGTCTCACTTAACCACTCCCACACTGTTGAACGTGAATTGAAAAGATTCAAGTCCAGCAGTGTGTATTGAAAAGAGGTAGTGCAGACAATTATACCATTTGCGGTAACAATGCTCTCTAATCAACACAAACCAGCCAATAAAGAGCTGCTGAGGCTGGTTGTCTTTACACTGAGAACTATGCAAAAATATAAAGAAAAGAAAAGCCTTTACCTCAATCCTATTGATGTGGTTGGTTCAGGCTTTTTTCCCAGTTCGTCAAAATCCACTTCAGTCACTAGGATGTTGTTCAAGAATATGTGTTCCAATTATAGATTAAAACAATTGAAATGTTACCTGTATTAAACTAGCCTTCACTTCAGTGGGGTTAGCAAATCTGGTCTGTTGGTCTCTCAGCCTGCCAAGTGCCCAAAGCATTTATAAAAACCAACGAAATGATAAGCTAACCTAGCTAAGACCAGCAAACAATCTTGAGTGTTTTTTAAGCAGGGAATTGCGGTGTAGCAAATTAGCCCAAATGATTTAATACTGAAACACTGTATATAGGGAGGAGTGTTTGTAAAGTAAAAAGCTCATGCACATACACTCTTCTTAGAGCACATCTACCCAAACCAAAGACTGATCCAAGGGTAAAGACAATCCAAAAAAAACAAACAATCAGTGTGTGCTTCTGAAGATGTTGAGATGCCTGGCTGACTATATTTTACAGGTGTGAGGATTTCCCTTTCATGATTTTAAGTTCAATGTTAAGACCTAGTGCAGGAAATACAGAAGATTTTGACGGTTTTAATATCCCATTTAAGCATCACATTCACACACAAACTTGTTCTCAGGCAGCTGTTAAGGGTAAAAGGCATGTTTTTATGGAGAGCCTCATTCCTCCTCCTGTACTAAAGGGGGAGCCAGAGAGCCTGTGGAGCACTTTTCATTCAGTGCAAGGAGGAGACAAATTGGAGTAATAACGGTTACAGAAAAAAGTTAATATGGGTAAATTGTGTGTTTTGAAATAAAATAAAACCATTGTTGAACATGTTCACGCTATTGTCTGTTTATTTATCTAGCCTGCATTTCACTGCAGCAATAAACAGAAAACTTATATATTTTCAATTAAATATATTTATTTGTTAAATTTTATACAAAAATACAAGTACATTTAAAATATCTAATATTACAAACTGAAGGTGATAGTATTGACATTTTATTAACTATTTGGCCCTATGATGCTCATAATCTTATGACAAATCAGGGATTTACAACTTTTTTGCACTTTAAATAAAATGGTCACTATCGTTTAAATTAGGTGGGTTCCGGGCCTCAATTTTGGAATTGCACCAAAAACCCTAGGTTTCTGGACCACAGAAATTTTTAGTTAAAATATTTGCTACTCATATCACAATTTTCAGGTCATGACAAAACACACTGAAGATGCTAGCATGCCACATCACCACTATTCATTTCTATACGTGAACCCTGTGGAGATTCTTTCTTCAGACTATCTGCTGTAACTCTCCTGTCCTGTGGGGGTGCCGTAGAGGGAAGCCCAACTCCTGTAGTGATTAACTTTCCAAAACCTTTCCCTTGGGACACCGCATAGGATGAACGACGCTGAAGGGTTCCTCTCTGAAACCACGTCTTCAGCTCAACAGGCTCATTCGAGCTGTGGATCTGCATGTGTAAAAAAGGACAATACGGTGAGCATGGACAATAACACAACAACATGTCTTAAATGCTATTTGTGACAAAAGGATTTGTTATAAAGTAGAGATCAACCTTATGTTTGTTGGGGTTTGTTAGCACAAGACCTAAGGCCCGTATGGTTATTGAGGGAAGGACAGCAATACAGGTGGTCACACATATGGTCAGCCAAACCTCAGGGGTACTGTAAGCATTTGGTGATGCTCCTGAAAATGTAAGTTTCAGATAATCACTAGCGTTTCAACATTAAGGGAATCTGCTTGAAATCTCTTATAAAGAGTTTCCGCATTCTTATATTTCACAGCTATACGTTCTTTTAACACTGCCTCTTGGTGGCATGTATAAATACAGAGAGCCTCAAAAATGAACATGTGAAAATATGAAAGGTTTGCATGCTCATGCAAAACATGTGATTAAAGAATTTTAAAATTAGATTCCCAGGTGAATATATATATTATCTAATATAAATCAGTAAAAGACACATTCACACTCATATATATATATATATATATATATATATATATATATACAGAAAAATTTGATATACACTGTGCAGTATCTGCAAAATATTAATTATTTTACCAAAATAAGAGTGTTCATACAAAATGCATGTTATTTCATTTTCCAGCATCTTTTGCGTATTTGACCCCTTTCCAACAATGACTATGATTTTGAGATTCATATTTTCATACATAACTATAACAAAAGGTTAAAATGCTCACTGATGCTCCAGAGGGAAACACGATGCATTAAGAGCCAGAGGTGTAAACCGTTGAACAGGATGAAGATGTGTACAGTTTTATTATTTTGCCTAAATATCATATTTAGTACTGCCCTTCAGATGCTACAGAAGAGATTTAATGTTTCCCAGAAGACAAAATAAGTTAAATTTATCATGATCTTCAAGTTCAAAAAGTTTTCTCCTCTAGGCTATTAATATATCATGTTTCCTTCTGGAGCATTACAGTCCTCCTGTTGTCCTCTGTGTGAAAAGATGGCTCTCAAAATCATACAGTCATTGTTGGAAAGGGTTCAAATACACAAAAATGCTGGAAAACCAAAGAATTTGTGGGACCTGAAGGATTTTTCTGAAGAAGAGCAGGAAGTTTAACTGTTCAGCACAAACAAGGGATTCATGAACAACTATCACTAAACAAAAATAACACAGCTGTGGATCAGTCAGGTAACAATGCAGTAATAAGAATCAAGTATAAACTTTTGAACGGGTCATTTTTATAAATTAAACTATTATTTTCTCTTGTGGACTATATGTAAATATATTTTACGTGATTATTCAGGTCAGTACTAAATAAAAAAATAACGCATTTTGTACGATCTCTTATTTTGGTAAAATAATTAACATTTTGCAGATACTGCAAAATGTTAAATATATAAAAAATGTAATCAAAATGAATTAAAATTAGTCTAATATTCACTCTGCATTTTCTAAATATTTACCAATTTAAATTATTCATAAATTGTACACATTTGTCTAATATTCATTCATTTTCAGTTACAATATCAAAACAGTTAAACATATTATAAAATTACTTCTAAAATCTATACACTGCAAAAAAACTTTTAGATTTTTTTTTCTTGTTTACAGTCAAAATATCTAAACAAAATCTTAAATAAAGAAGGATTTAATAAAGTAAAAATTATTATCTGCCAATGGGGTAAGAAAAATAATCTTATTTCAAACAGAAAACAACATTAATTTGTTTACCCCATTGGTAATTATTTTGGTTGTTTCAAGCAAAAACGCACTTAATTTTGACAGTTTTGTTTCTGAAAACAAGACAATGATTGTTTTATGAATGTTTTTATATTTTGGCTGGAAACAAGGCAAAAAATCTAAGAAAGAAAAGCATTTTTTGCAGTGTATTATATACAAAAAGAAAAAGTAATTTGCGATGATTGGCTAAATCAAGGAAACCAATACAATCATAAAAGATATTTCAAAACTAATCATAAATAAAACTAGCACCTCAAATTACTCTTCACAAGTGCATTTTCTATAAAAATGGAGCCCTGATAGGGTGATATAGAACGTTTACTACTTGATTAAATGCATTTGTCCCTTCTTTCAGGGATATGTGATTTACATGAACAATGATTAATCTGCAGACATTTTTTACCCAGAAAAAAGTAGTCTTTAGGCGAGGCATTGAAGAGTCGAGCGCTGTGGAGAGCCAGCATGGACAGAAAGAACGCCACCAAACTAAAAACAACTGCTGCAATGCTGTACTTGGTCCAGAATTTTGTATGTAGAATAACCTAAAACCGACAGACAGAAACAAAACGATACTTTTATTTAATCATACTTTTATTATATATTATCATATTTGTTGATGCCATCTAGTTACCTCAACGGTCATGGTGAGCACTACAGATGTTTGAACCGTTACGGCTAAAGTCTGATAATCGAGAGCAGAGTACTGCAATATTCCCATAGGGATAAAGAACAGGATGATGGAGGTGTAGATCGAGTAGAGGAGCGTGATGGCCAGAACTAAAGGATTGAAAAGCTGCTTCTTCTGTCCAATCGAGTAGATCTCAGGCCAACGCAGACAACTCTTGGCACTCACATCCTATCATGGAGTTAATGTAACCAGTTAGACTTCCAGATGAACCAATCAGATGTTAGATTTCTTGTGATCGGTTGGTATTTAGCTTACCTGTTCAAAAAAACCCATGCACTGTATAGGCAGGGATGTGTACAGTGTTGTGTAGAGGCTAATAAACCAGCTCTCATACATAGGCTGGAAAAGAGGGAAAAATGCACCAAAATAAGCTGCCCAATGCATGTTGTTTTGACTGTAAAAAAAAAACATTTTTTGCAGTGGGGTTGGAGTTGGTGGGTGTAAAGTGGATTAAGTGACCTAGTTGCTCTACCTGAGCGCTGAAGCCATTGTAGAAACTATACCAAATGTGCACCAGAGCAAAAGCAGTGGTTTTGTAGAGGAAATAGCGCAGAAGGATGCAGATGCGGTAGTATGACCAGTGCCCGTGTACTAGCAGAAGCCTGCAAAGGAAGCTGAACTGAGCCAGAGCAAAATCTGCATTCTGCACCGCCTGACTGCCCTCCACGCCACAAAGACCAACGCCTATATGTGCCGCTGGTGAAAATACGAGAGTTTAGTTGATTAACAATGTGAGAATTTGATCAGTTTACCAGAGAAATAACAAACAATACATTTAAATAGTTACTGTTTTGATCAAACTGTAAAGATCTCACTCTTGATCATGTTGACATCGTTGGCGCCATCGCCTATCGCCATAGTAATTGAAGTCGAATATTTCCTGACCATCTCGACCACTTCCGCTTTTTGCGCTGGGGTCACACGACAGCACAATACAGACTGGCATTGATCAGACAGAGCAACAAACTTTGCCCCCCATTCTGCCGTTCTGGTCAATTCTGCCTGTTATGTTCAGAAAATAAACAGTAATACATCATTCATATTGTGAATAAAATATCGCAATTTAAAATGTTGTATTAAATAAAAATTGTATTTGTGTTGTGTTGCAAAGCTGAATTTTCAAATTTTCAGCATCATTTTTCCAGTCTTCAGAAATAATTCTTATTTGCTGCTCAAGAAACATTTTTGATTATTAGCAATGCTGAAAACAGTAAGTGATTGCAATCAATTTATTTGAGCTACATTTAAATAAAAAAAATGTATTTGGCTAACTTTCAACATGTTTTTTTTAAGTAGCTAAAATAAATTGTTTGCAACCACTTACCTTAAGAAAATGTACTATCATTTTAGCATTTATTAGAAATAGAAATCTTCTATAACATTATACATGTCTTGACTGTCCCTTTTGATCAACTGAATGTATCCTTCCTGAATAAAATTATTACTTTCTATTATTGCACTGTATATATTATATTCTAAAATGTTCAGATGTAAAAGTATGAACCTTTGGCTTTATATGCTCACCAGTTCAGGGCCCGAAATTACTAGTGCTGCTTTGCTCTTCACTGCTCTCCT
This sequence comes from Oxygymnocypris stewartii, assembly GCA_003573665.1. Taxonomy (NCBI): domain Eukaryota; kingdom Metazoa; phylum Chordata; class Actinopteri; order Cypriniformes; family Cyprinidae; genus Oxygymnocypris; species Oxygymnocypris stewartii. The sequence goes on from QVTF01003285.1 coordinate 2,354,523, forward strand.
GTCTGTGACCCAAACATCTGGCTCTTTAGACATGACGTGAACATCTGGAGAAGGAGACCCCAGAAGCTGCCTGGAGATGTTGACAACAGTCATGTTGCATTATATTACATGTGAATGTGTATTTGTATAAGAGGTGCGATGCAAAAGAAATTCCAGCGTCAAGTCATTTTTGTGTACTCACAAATTCACAACCTCTCAGAACACATTTGATGCTTAACAGAGCTATATGGAAAGGATCATGGACCAATTAAAGGTCATTGTAGGTGTGGCCATCTAGCACGACATGATAATATTAGAAACAAAGCAAAACGACCAACTAGTTGCAATCATAGTTCTATATGCTTCAAATGGTGACGGGTGGTACATACAGTTTGAGGCTGCATCCAAAATCCCTACATAGTCTGCAAAAAACTATGTGTGAAAAGAGTAGCATGTCTAAATGCACAGTATCCATAAAATATAAAACTGCTGGGAGTAATTATTTATTAAAAAAAAAAGTACCTGCTCAGAGAATTAGTGATTTCGGACACAGTCTGAGTATCTAGAAAATGTGCACATTAATACTAAATTTTACATTATTTAGTATGGGTAGTTTGCAAATTTGGTGCTTGTCACAGTAACAGCTGATTCGAATAATCTCAGACTGTATAAATGTTAATGATATGCCTGTATTTTCTGACCTAAGCTCCTCCCCTTGAATCAGAGTTGTGTCTGGATCCATCAGTTTGCATGCATATCCCACATTCACAGCCGTTTCTGTTGGGAAGAGGTAGCAAACAGCGTAAATTTATTTTAAATACATTTTTTACTTTAGGTTCTTAAAACCAGTTTATATGCTGAAACAGCACCTGTTTTGTCTCCTGTCAGCACCCACACCTTCACCCCCGCTTTCCGCAGGGTGGCGATGGTCTCGGGGACACCTTCCTGGAGACGATCCTCAATGGCAGTCACGCCCAACAGCTACACAAAACAGGATTGTTTTATAACAGAATGCTATGCTTTCGATAATCTGCCGTCCTACAGTTGACTCCAGAGACAATTAGTGATTCATAATAACTCCCTTTGAGTACCGTTAAGTCTTTTTCCATTTGATCATATATCTCTTCGAGCTCAGTCTCCTGGTTACCCGTCGATGTGCCCGCCTGACTGAGGGTGCGGCTCCACTCCGTCCACAGGGCTTCAGGAACAGAGCGCACCGCCACACACAGAGTCCTCAGACAGCTCTGAGCGAACAGCTGCCAACCACACACACATAAAATAATGCCTCATACGTAAACTCATAAATCAACCACTTTCCTTTCACACTAAGAATGAGAACTATGAAGATAATTATATTAGCATCCACACCAACACACAATAACATTGTTTAATTCATTATAAGATTTATAAGAGGTCATTGTATTATAAAAACATCCTGTACATTTCAGAACTCAAAATATTCTTAGTCTAAGTCTGTCAAAATGACAGCTTGTGGAATGTACGACTCTATTACGTAATAGCGTGACTAAACACCGCCTCTGCAGAAGAAGATCAACACCTGCTTCTACATCACTGCCTGTTTAGCTCCGCCTACCACTGCCTGTAGAGTTTACAAGAGAGGCGAACGCACAGGTCTACGCAGAAACCAAACGATAAAGATGGCTCTGAAGACAAGACTGCACTTGCAAGTTGTGGAAAAACAGACGCTGAATTGTCTTCCTTCTGATCCCAACGTTATAGGAAAGAGTGGATAATCTTTATTTTTAAATGACGATTTAGACCGCGTCAGTAAGAACTTGGTCCTTTGCTCACTTCATTTTAACGCAGATTCGTTTACAAACAAGGCACAATTCGACACAGGATTTTCAAAAAGATTGAAACTAAAAGACGATGCGGTGCCTACTGTATTGGATCAGGCAGTAATGTCACAACACAAGTGTGAGTAACTGTTTTATTAAGTGATCACTGTATCTTTGTCTTTTCTTGTTCAAGCGCTTTTGATCTAAATCACAGCAGCATCCATCTATGAGGAATGTAGGCTGTCAAACATACAAAAGTGTTAGCCAATCATAGCAGTGGGCATTTACTTACAAGTATAAGATCCGCCACATCATTATAACGGAGTGTTCAGATGAGGGGAGTTAAAAACAGGACAGAAAATAGCCTATAACTTCTAAATGATGTTTTTGATGTAAAAATATATATAAAATTATAAGGGGACCTAAGAGAACAGTAAAAAAATCATTAAAAGCCAATTCATGATCCCTTTAAATACTCTCAAGCTCTTTAAAGTTTAATGGATTCTGATTAGCGGTCAATAACTATTCATTTTCATCCAATGTTGTGAATTTATCATATGCAGAAATTTTAATTTTTTTATAAAATACTTGAGAATAAACACGGTTTCCAACCATTGTGTTCAAGAGAACAAAATTGCCACTTCCTGGTGATAATTATTAAAGGTGCTGCATGTAGGTTTTTGACTCTAGTAAAGCATAAAAATACCATAATATGTTTGCAGATATTTAAGAAACATGCTGTTAACAGACTTGTTTATCTAACAAACAATGCTACAGTTAGTTATTCTCCTTTGAAAATTTGCATTCTGGCCCGTAATGTCTGTATGTTTTAGTCTATGTAACCTGCCCCCTGCCAGTTTACCCAATTGTATTTCAGCATCCCGGGTTGCCAGTTGGTGGAAAATACAGTGTATTTAATTCCATTCATCGTCATGGCCCTCGTTCCTGTTGGTGTCCTCAATCTGGCAACCTGCGTGTGTGTCAAGTCGGAGGGGGGCCGGGTGAAAAAAATCCTCTCCAATATTTTGAATTTGGACCGCAATCCCTAGTTCAACCACTAGGTCAATTCTACATACATCACCTCTAATAATAAAAATTAAAGTTGCTAAAACAAGGAAGCCTGTGGCTCTTTTTCCTACATGATAAATGACTTAAACACATTACACGATTTTCAGCATGTCCCAGACAAAAGATTGGTATCGTGAAACAATCATGGCTATTTCTGTGACCGTGGCTCATAATCATTTACATTTACACGTTTAGCAGACGCATTTATCCAAAGCGACTTACAGTGAATTCAGGTTATACATTTATTGTCAGTATGTGTGTTCCCTGGGAATTGAACCCTCGACCTTTTGCGCTGCTAATGTAATGCTCTACCAGTGAGCCACAGGAACACAATCAGTAGTCCTGTGTCGTACAGTGAGAGGTTCAAAGACGGCCATTGTCACAGTCTTGGGACCGAAGATAGGCTACGATACAGCATGATCATCGCACAGTGTGTTTGCTGGTGTGATCCACATTTACGGACCAACCAATAAAAATCCGACATGAAATCAACATGACATGGTGCTAAAACATAAAACTGCTTACCTCAAGCTCTTTTCCCTTCCTCTTTCACCACTTCCACTTTTTTCAGCACACTTAAAAACTACAAATACTTGAGTCTGATTATCATGCTCTTTTTGTTTACCACAAGCGCATGCTGATGACGTTTTATTTTTCTATAGTAACGTGCATCGTAGCCTACAAGTCAATAGGTGTCATCATCGTACAGTCTGCATACATGTCGTAGTCAAGTTTATCAGATCCATGGCGCACAGTGTGACATGCAATGATCTTATAGGATTGATACAATTGTGCAGAGTGTCTCGGGCTTTAGAGTGTGCAGACACAATGCAATAACAAACTCTGCCATGTTATCTTACATTGGAAGGCAGAAGATTTTTGAGAAAATAATCTTGTGAGACCGTTCTAAACCAAATCATATTGATGAATGACTTTGGCATTTCAGAATTATTATAACAATGGATGGGTCTTTAAAGCCACCTCACCTCTAGAGCTCTCTCTGTGCTCTCCTGAAGTGGCCAGTCCCTCTGAAGCCTTTCCAGAACAACAATATCTGCACCTTTACAGTACAGCTTCAACTGTCCTCCAGGGTCCCGCACTACACAAACCCATACATTAAACTATATGTTAATATGTTTTTTACACATATCCCATGTAGCTTGCCCAGCATGAATTTCAACAAGCCGTATGCGAACATACACTCAGCTGACATATGTGCATTTTGGTGCTAATAAACTATGAGAAAGCCTATGTGTTGGGCTGTATGCAAAATCTAAAGTGTTCACAGCAGAACTGAAGTATGACTTGGGCTTCAACTTCACAATATTTTAGAAATTTGATAGGAACAAACCCAAAAGGTAACAGTGATATTTTTGCCAATACAGTGGAAGTCAGCTGGGTTCAGTCATTATAGACAAACACATTCTTCAAAATATCATATTTGTGTTTCACAGAAGATTCAAAAGAAGTCTAACAAGTGTGGAACGGCATGAGTAAATTATGACAGAATTTTCAGTTTTGGGTGAACTTTTTCTTTAGGAGCAGTTAATGAAACTCACCCAGTACTGACATGCATCTCCTCTTGCTGGTGAAGTCCAGGAGGGCCAGGAGCTGATAGTTTCGCGTGAGGCCCATCTCACTGATGGTGAGGGTTTCTCGTGTACGGGAGAGAAACACCCAGCCGAGCTCCCGTGCAGCACACACCAGAGCCTCCTCATCCGGAGAGGCAGCCTGGTAATGAGGCAAACCTGTATTTAAAAAAAAAAACAATGTCAAATATACTTTCCTATGATTTTGCCTGGTCTTTGCCTGCTCTCCATTTTATGAAGCAGTATTCAATCTGACATCTTTTTATAACTTTTCTTATTATTTTTCTTCTGGCTTGTGTCAAAAAGGAAGATCTAATGGTCTAATGGATAAAATGGTCTATGACCATTTCAAATGTAATTTAAGATCTAATGGTCTAATGGATAAAATGGTCTATGACCATTTCAAATGTAATTTAAGATCTAATGGTCTAATGGATAAAATGGTCTATGACCATTTTATTAAAATTCTTAAAGCTTTTCAAGCATTCTAGCCATACCAAGAGCTTAAAAGTTGCATTTACACGACTGTTTAAAGAGGTCTAAAGTTGAAGTTTGAGGTTTCTTGAGCAGCAAATCAGCATATTAAAATGAGTTATGAAGGATCATGTGGCACACATTCAGCTTTGCATCACAGAAATAAATTAAATTTTAACAGTAGAAAATAGTTATTTGAAACTGTAATAACATTTCACAATATTACTGTTTTTATTGTATTTTCCATTTAATAAATGGAGCCTTGGTGAGCATTAGAAACTTCTTTCAAAAACACTTGTCCTGACCCAAAACATTTGAATGGCAGTGTAGGTTTTTGTTGATAACTTTTAAACAGTTTTAAACTTTTATTTTTTTTTGTAAATAAAGCTGTGAATGTGTGATGCTTTTACATTGGGACCAATGTTCTGAGGGCTCAATAAAAACTTTGGGGCCCCCTGCTTGTCAAACGTTATAAAGGCTATAATTTATGACCCTGTAATTGCATTTTGCAGCTATATTTACAACATTACCCTTCCTTATCTCCTAAACAATTACAATAATGCCAGAATAAATATCATTTCTACTAACCATCCCTCCACTCGCTCATGACAGTGTGGCAAAGAGCCAGAGCCGTGAAGAACTCTTGGCACTCAGGGCTGATCCGTTCACGTAGATTGTCCACCAACCGCTGGTCCGAAAACTTCAGTCCACCACAGGAAAACCGGTTCCAGCTTAAGTCTAGCGGCTTGTTGAAATCAAGAAATGAAATTTATAAACTTTGACTAGATCTGAACATTAGAACAGTAATAAATGAATGTATTACTTCTTTGTTACCTTGTGTTCCTTTGACATGTCACCTGAAAAAACAGACATTCGTCATTAGTGACATTATAAAAGTATATAAGGCTGAAAAGAGCATCAAAGAAATGAACAGACCATAAATGTGTCCAGCGATGAAGCACTGACGAAAAAGCAGACGGTTTTGCGTAAGAGTGCCGGTCTTGTCGCTGAGCAGGTGGCCCACCTGACCTAATTCCTCATTCAGTGTGGTTGTACGGGCCTGAGCGGGGCTGTTATTGTCCTCCCAGTACATATCAACATCCCAGCCAATCAGGAGACAGTGCACCGTGTGGATCACTTCAAATCTGGTGCGGGACAATGAAACGGTAAGCGAAATATTAAAAGATAATATAAACTAAATGTTAAAAAAGGCCTAATGACAATATGGAGAGCTGGTGTTACGTTATATAGAGAGACATGGGCATCGAAGGACTAAGCAAAATGATATAGCCCCAGAAGGTGAGGAAGCCCAGGTAGGCAGGAGACGAATCACGCTGCAAGACCGAGACAACGTCGTAGTGAGGGGAAAACCTGTGCTCAAAAAGCCCAGCGCCCACAGCCAGGAGAAGAGCTGTTGTTATCATGAACAGCAGAATCTGAAACATGATAAATACTTAGTTAGATAGGGAACATTTTTAGACAGATTCTTAAGAAACATTCATAAAGACAAGTGTGTTAATACATAAAGAAAACTTAAAAAAATTGTATAAATACATTTTTTTTGGTAAAATCACTTCTAAATAAAAAATGTATAATACATACATACACAAAAAAAGTCACAACAAAATTAACCTAAATAAAAAAGGATTGGAGGTTATTTACTTGTCGTCACAATTCGATTTTTGATAATTAAAATAACATTTGAATTATTAAAAAAAAATCTAAATAAAAAGTATTTCTTACAACAATTAATCAAATGTAGTAAGATCACTAAGCAATTATTTATTACATTTGCATATGAATTGAAATATACAGCTAAGAAGGTTACAAATAGTGATTACTAAGAGTGATTACACAATGCACTTAAAAAAGCTGCTATTCAGGCTATTCATGTCAATTTTAAATGAGTACTTTAATTTTAAGATAATAGTTTATGCAAAGTTATACAGTTTCTTTCTCTCTTACCACCAACACAGTTTTGTTTAGTAGTACTTCCAGTTGAGTTTTCTTCAGTTTTAGTTTTCCACAGTTTTGCAGAATTTTACTGTCTGAGCCTGTTACGGTCAAACAAAAACATTTACTTTTTCATCTGTTAACCAAGGCCATTTGAAACAATAGCTCTGCACAGGACTGGTAGTGTTTAGGCTACAAATAGCACAGATTTGATTCACCTGTGTATATAGCCAATCCATAAACTATGTCCGTGTTTCGCAGCACAGTTCCTCGGAGGAGCAGATGGTCTGTGTCCAGAAGGTGTCGCTCTCCTTTCCAATGTAACTCACCTTTGAAGGAATGCAAGTTACCATTTGGTTCTTCGCACCACACAATACCTGAGAGAGAGAGAGAGAGAGAGAGAGAGAGAGAGAGAGAGTGAGAGAGAGAGAGAGAGCGAGAGAGAGAGAGAGAGAGAGAGAGAGAGAGAGAGAAGAGTCAAAGAAATGAATAGAAAGCTTATCTTCTGGTCGCTTCAAATGAATGACTCCAATGTTTGCGAGTCCATACAAACCATCAAAAGCAGCCAAGCTTTGCTTAGCTGAATCTCCATTCAGCTCAGTATGAGTTACACTCAGAGCCTGGCGAAACTTCAAGTTGGTTTCTCTGCAAACAGCAGAATAATACAGTGTAAGAACAATGCAAACATGCTACAATAGCACTGGAGATAATTTTCCACAACATAGTATGGGTCTTTAAAATTGCTTTAGACATAGTAACAGTTCTTTTTAGAACCATATGAGCCTGAAGAATCCTTTTTTTTTGTTGAAATAGTTTAAGGTTCTTTATTCCCACCTTTTTGTTTTTCAAATCTGCAACTGTCAAAGCCCCCTCATCTAACTACACAGACTATCAACACACTCTTAACAGGTACATTTCTTTCTTAAAATGTCTATACATTTAAAGTTTCAAATTGTTCCCATCTTTGCTCTTACCCATCGATGTCTGCGGTTTCTACATAGCAAAGGCTGTGTGGCTCAGTGCTGCAAAGGAGGAGCAAATCTGCCTGGGATAAACAACAGAACAAACTTTAGGGTTGTTAGCATTAGCTAAACTTGTTTGCAGTAAATCTTAAGTATGGAAATAACTTCATAGCTCCACTAGTCACTTGGAGACCAAAAATGAGATCAGGAAGTTTGGTATTGGTATCTAATGCAATGAAATTCATATTTAAAAGTGTGACTTGTGTCCAAATACATTTTTGGCTTCTGGGTTAGAAACACACACACACACACTCACAGGTATGATCTGGTCCTTATGAACCTGGAGAATGTCACCAACACATACATCTTTCCACTTAACAGTTTTGAAGCTGCAAGGGAGATATTTAAGAGGAAGAATGTTTAAGTGAGAGATTCTCTGTAAAAAAAAAATCGGTTGATGATGAAGTGTTTGTTTTGTTTCTGAGCTTTCCAGGCCCCTGACATCATTACTCACCCCTCAGGAGTGAGAATGTCACAAGGGCGCCGGTTAATTTCTGCATCACTACGTCGTCGGCCCTGTGAGATGTGGGAGCAGGGGGGGCATAATAGACAGATGTGGGAGTGAGGGGGAAATGGCTGAAAACTGAGATATAGCTGGTCTTTAAACTTCTATGTAAGTGAAAGTAGTTTAAAAGCATCGATTGAGAGAATGACAAAAATGACAGACTCACCAAGTCTGTGGCTAGATCTTTACACCCACGCACAAGCAGAACAAACAGCAAAGGAAGCATAGTGCTGTACCAAGGGATGGTTGCAATTATAGGAATACACTGTAAATGAAAGACGCACAAAACAGCATACATTTTCACCTATATGATTACAAATATATATAAATAAAAAGTAAATGGTTCGTATAAAGTCAAATCTTAATCCCAGGTGAACACCTCTGGTGTGATTTTAAATGCAGACCTAGTATTTTCATCTCTGTTGCAACAGTTTTGGAAGTGTCTTAAAAGACTGTACCCATATGTACAAGTCATTGGTGTTTGGTTGGTGATTAATCTTTGGCTCAAGGTCTGCATTTAAAGTCTCACCAGAGGCGTTCACCTGGCATTAAGACATGTCTTTCTGCAGATCAGTAAAGTCCACATTGAATAAAGCAATCATTTCTTTTTTAACCTTGCCTTATACACAGAGGCATTTTTATGCTAGAACATGGTCCTGTCCAAACTGTTGCTATAAAATTAGAAGCACACAATTCCCTAGAATATCATATCATCGTGGTCAAACCTGTTCATTAGAAGGGGGTGTCCCAATACTTTTGTCCATAACGTATATACACACACACACACACAAATGAGCACATAAAAAATATACACATACAAAAATATTGACCTACAATATGAAACCTACACATTTAATAAATGTACGGAATTATATACACAGTGTGTGTCTATGTATAATGTGCTTCATACACACACACACACACACACACACACACACACACACACACACACACACACACACACACACACACACACACACACACACACACACACAATCACACACACAATCACACACACACACACATATAAAATAATATTCTGAAATGTGAATGTTCATTTTACATATGTGCATGTATGTACAGTGTGTGTGTGTATATATATATATATATATATATATATAAAATGAATATTCACACATTTATTTCAAAATATTGTTATTAATAAATTATATGTAATTTAATACACATACTGGATTATTATAAATAATAAATAAATAAATACGATTTAATTATTATTATATTATTTGTATCAAGTTGGAAATCACCAACAAAATATTGGGTAAATAGTTTTAAAATATTAAAACAAAAACACATTTATGTCAAATAAAAATGTATATTGTGCACCACTTCCAATTAACTCCTTGAATAACTGTGGATCTTTTCATATATGATCACGTAGCTTACAAAGATATTTATAAATATACTTTATAGCCTCCAGGCATTTGCATATTTGTAAACATAAAAATATGAGCACATTTACACAATATTGGCTGATTATACTGAGAAAATTGAAGATAACATGTAATATATAGAGCCAATTTATTATGCCAGTTCAACTAGACTCAAATGGGGTCAAGAATAAACCATAGCATTGCCAATATTAAGTTCCAAGATTTATGAATCGATACTCAAATATTTACCCTACACAATCTAACTGATGTTTTTATGATTTCTCATTTATCTAATTTATTGTCACAGAGGATGTTTTTAGCCATGTCTATAAAAGTATTTTTCAAACAGCAGATGTATTTGACTCAGTATTTGCAAAAGAGCATGTTCCATTCATCACGAGTTCAAGGTGGCCACTTGAGTTCAGTATTCATAGGAAAAATTTGCTAGTCAAATAACTGGGTTTGGCATTTCAATGTGAATGTGCATCGTGAATCTTTCTGTCACAGAAATGGGAAATAAAACCCACAAACCTGCAAGACCACAATAAGTAGGAAGAAGAGATTTGCTGCTCGCTGGAACTGTTCGTACAGGTTAAGGGGCAAAAAGGTCAAAGGGGTGTATTTGTAGCTCTGCACCATATTGTCCTGGAAACAAAACCCATTAGGAAAGTGTTAAACAACGTATAAAACTGTCATACCACTGGAAACACCAACATACTGTATGTGTGGCAGCCCAAAGGTATCAAATGTTGTTTAATGCTTCCATAACTACTTCTCTCCAGACAATATGCATCAAAAACGGATCTCACGTACAGCATAACGCCCCCAGCGGAAACAAAAGAAAGATCTGCGGCGACAGGATTGATGAAAATGACGGTCTTTGGCTCGAACCTCCCATTTGACTCCTGAGAAAAGATGATGGAACATCATTAATGACACTTAAATGACAGTAATGACAACAAATTATGCCATTTTTTTCCACATTTCATATGGAAAATACATTTCAACAGATACATTCTAATAAAGATAACAATATATTTCAGGGGGGGAAAACAAACAAAAACATTGGAACACAGAAAAAATACTTTTTTCCAAATCAAGTTCCACAAAAAAATAAAAATCTGAGTTTTGTAAAAATATTCAGATTTTGACCTGGCATAACTATTACCATTAAAAAAGAAAATATAAAATGTAAATTAAGGGCATACTTAATTAAAAACATAATCAAGAATAATATTTATGCCATTATAAATTAGCCTACTATATACATCATCCTAGTTTTCGGTACAGTTCGCTTTGGACCAGCTGGATAACGGCATATAAAGGAATATGAATTTATTGAAATGATCAAATATACAGTTTACACTACTTGAAAGATAAAAGCATGTCAGTAATACAAACCTCTTTCTGCCTTGCCATCAGCCATGACAGAGTAATGCACAGAGACAGACTGTTCTGGAAATGAAGGATGAAACCTATATTAACAGAGGTCAGTTGTAGTGACCAGGCTTGAAGCACTTGCATGAAACCTGTAATTCATTATACTGTTACCATGCTGACCTGAAACAAATAGGTAGTGAGAGTCTTCACAACTAGCAGATTTATTATAACGTATAAAAATGTCATAAAATATAATTTAATTGTATTTTTAAAACAACAAAATACACTAGTAATATTAATAAAATATATATTGTTGTTTATAAATATAAATTAAAATATTAAAAAGTATTAATCAAGTGAATTGCGACAAGTATACATTATGGATAAATTAATATATTTTTAAAGTAAGCTACTATTTATTACCTGGTGCATACAAAAAAAAACCTCAAAAAAACAGCGCTTTTTTCTGAATGGCATCGTAAATGCACACAAACACAATGAAATATAAACAAGCAACACTGAGGAATATCTAAACTAGCATCACCTGTCCTATTCCGGTGCTTGGGAACGACACATTTCGTCCAGAGAAAGAGACACAGTAACTGCCATGTTAGATTAATAAAACAAAGTGCTAAACTGTGAACACTTGGGAGTTTCACCTGCAAAACACTTCACCTGCTCACTGTTTTTTGTTCCTTGATAGCAGATCCCAAAGGGCTCACTCTCCGCGCTCTTCTCCCCCGCGTGTCATCCAGGTAAATCACAGTTCCAGGTGTTCCTCGTGCCAAACAACCCTTGAGCTTCATGGATATGTTAGCGCATTTGTTGAATCATGTCTCTCTTTCTTGCGCTTTCGTTTTTTCTTCTGTATGTTGTGTTTAAGGATAAACTCCTCTCAAACCTCATTCTTTCCTGCTCGTTCTCCTCCCTCTCCAGATCTCCTCCCTCTGAAATGTGCGGCTGGGGAATTTGTGCAAATTCGCTCCAGGTAAAGGAGGGGGCTGGAACTCGATATGCAGCAACACAGGTGGGAAAATAAGAGGAGAGAAAAACGACTAGTAGCCTAATGCGAGCGAATAGGACAGGAAAGGGAAAGTGGTTTGTGTTTTAATGTAGCCTATCTATGAAAAGCAATATCTAGGCCCCATTGATCCCTTCGAGAACGAATGTGTGTGGTGTAAAGGCCCGTTAAGTACAACATTAATTATGATAAATTCAAGAGACTGCTACCACAACTAAGAACAGAGGAACGATATTGCTGGAAATACTTTCAGAACTATTTATTTTTTCTCAACTGTGAATGATAAAAACATTAACAGCCAATTAGAATCCACCCGACTTAAGGGCAGCGATCCTTATCTTTACAGTTATCCTTCTTAGTGTGAACTGGCCTTTGTAGCAAAGTGGCGCTAGTTTCAGGGACCCGGATGAGCGGATGGTCGACAAATACTGGCAAATAGCCTAACTGACCGATAGCACGATTAAGTAGGCTATATACCGCCGGTTGTTATAGCATATTATTACACGGTTTACCACAAAAGTAAATAATTAGACACAAAACTTTGATCAGCGACAGCGGAGTGATAGATTAGGTAGGCCTATATAATTATTAAAGGTCAAAAGATGACTAGGCTACCTGGATGAGCCTGTGTTTTACTGGTTGTTAGTTATCAGGGAAGAACACATCGAAATCGTCAGTGACTATCAGAATCAAGTATTCCAGAGAGCCTTGTAATAATTTGAAAGAGAAACTGTTTAGTGAGGTAATTCAATTCCCAGACGCAGGCCAAAATCTGTGTGTTACTGGTTTAGGGCGGGGTTAGGTGTAGGTCATTCGTACAAATTCATACGAATTGGCAGCTCGTAAGATACATACGATTTAGAAAAAAATCGTATCAATTTGTACGAATTGCAGTGATCGGGCTGGAAATTGGACATGAATGGCCTTAGAGAGGCCTTACTTTCCGATTAGGAAACTCGTATTTACAACAATTCCGATAGCACGTCAATGCAGCATTAATAATAAGGTGTAGTTTCACCGGTTGTTATAGTGACTAATCAGAATCACGTAGGCCTATTCCAGAGAGCTGTGTACTAATTTGAAAGAAACCAGTTTCCAGTTTAGTTAGGTAATTACCGGTAGCCTAAATGTAAAGTTTTACCCAGCTAACAGGAAACTTTCTCAGAACTTTGTCTTACATCCTTTCCGTAACTTTGACAGAACATGTGTTCTGTTGATTCATATCATTAATAATGTTCTTAAAACATTTGCAGAAAAATCTTATTTCTACATTGATCATGGAAAGTTATTTTTTTCTGAAACATTTTACCTGGAAGCTCATTTAATGTTTTTTTTAAAGAACATTCAAATAAAAAGCAAATTGAAAAAAATCAAAAGTAAATTAATAAAAAAGAAGAAAAAAATAACAATAAAATAATATCACAATAACATTTAATTTTTACAACAGTTTAAAACTGGACATCTTGAACGTTCAGAGAACAATAAGTTAGTGGGAATGTTAGCAAAACTTTAAAAACTGTATATAATCACTGGAAAATATTATGTCAAAGTATGACCAAATTAAACAATCTGATTTTCATCAAAACACCTTGCAGTAGAAGAGTCATTTATTGTCAAAACAGCATAAAGGGTGTGCTATTATTGAATCAGAGGTATGTTCTATAATTCATGGAAAGAGCATGATTGCATATGTTTAGAATAGCATTCGTATTATATTGCATAAGCAGTGCGAACACTGTGCACAGTATGCAAATATTCTGCATACATGGACGAGATTTGCCTGAATGTGCAGTATATAACAATCACTGTGAGGAATACAATATTCCACAATGCAATATCCTTGGCTTGACCTTTAACCATGGTACATGAGTTTGCAAACTCATTAATTATCAATATAATTAATAACACCACCATTTCTGTTCTTCTTTTTTCAGACAATCTGCTGTAACTCTCCTGTCCTTTGGCGGCGCTGCAGGGGAACCCAACTCTTGGTGATTAACTTTCTAAAACCTTTCCCTTTAGCAATGATCAAGACACCATATAAATTGAACGTCACTGAAAGAAACCTCTATAAAAAAGCAACTGCAACTAAGTTTATTAATTTGTGGATTCAGTACCACTGATCCCTATATGCAGAGTAGCCTACGCAGCATGCGTGGACTTCGAGCCTTTGCACATCGCAGTCTCTCACGGTAGCATCGAAGCTCTGAGGCCGTGGCACACAGATACGTCACGTGTCGTGGTCACGATGGATGCATCGACTCGAGTCCGGGGAGCAGTGTTCGAGGGCTTCTTGGTTAGGGTCAGAACCTCAGAGCCAGTGGCACATAAACCGCTTGGAGCTAGAAGCAGTCTTCTTAGCTCTAAAGGATTTTCGGCCACAGCTAGAACAGCAGCATGTACTGATTTACACCGACAACACGTCTGTGGTCTCGTACATAAATCACCGTTCGCTCCAGTGCTCTGTGCAAACAGGCAGCAAATCTCCTGCTATGGGCGGATTGTCACTTCCTCTCCATCAGAGCAGCGCACATCCCCACTATCCTAAACCGCGGGGCTGACATGCTTTCGAGGAAGGGGATTCCTCAAAGAGAGTGGAGGTTGCACCCCCGAGTCGATTCGGATGATTTGGAACCTCTACGGGAGAGTAGAGGTGGATCTGTTTGCCATGAGCGAGAAGGCGCATTGCCCGCTGTTCTTCTCCCTGTCTCATTCCCCACTGGAAGGGGACGTACTGACATCGCGCTGGCCAGCAGCCAGGCTGTATGTGTTTCCTCCGATCAAGATATTGCCACTGGTGTTACGCAAGCTCAAGGAGGAGCGAGCTTCATTGATACTCATCACCCCGAACCTGCCAAACCAGCCCTGGTTCCCAGACCTGATAGAACTGCTGGTGGCACCGCCCTGGCCGATCCCCATCAGGAAGGATTTGCTATCCCAGGTGGACGGCTCGGTGTGGCACCCGAACCCGGAGTTGTGGAACCTTCATATGTGGCTGCTTCGGGGATATCAGAGGGGCTGAGCGCCCTGCATTCTCGTCTGCTCGATACGCTTCCGGAGGCGCGAGCAACCTCTACGAGACATTTGTATGCTTTAAAATGGGGAGTGTTTATGAAATGGTGCGGTCAGGCTCATATCGACCCGGCTACTTGCACCGTGTCGGATGTTCTGAGTTTTCTACAGTACAGGCTGGATAGTGGATATCTACAATCAACACTGAAAGTGTATGTGGCAGCTATTGCCTCTTTTCGTTCCCCGCAGGGTGGGCAATCGATCGGTAGGCACGCACTGGTGGTGAGTTTTCTTAAGGAAGCGAGGGGATTGCATTCCCCGCGCACGCCTGCAGTCCCGCCCTAGGGCCTAGAGGTGGTGTTCAGAGCTCTTTCACAGCCACTATTCGAGCCTGTAACATGCGTTGATTTGAAGGAGCTATCTCTCAAAACTGCACTCCTTCTTGCCCTCGTTTCGGCTAAGCGCATAGGGGATTTACATGCGTTTTCTGAGGACAGCAGCTGTATTCGCTTTGGACCCAGTGATTCCATCGTCACTCTCCGGCCGAGACCGGGCTACGTGCCTAAATCACTATATACCCCCTTCAGAATGCAGACTTTCACTGTCTACCATGTCATTGGCCTCGCGTGGCGTGGACGCTCATACTTCGGTGTGCCCCGTCAAGGCTTTGAGGATTTACATCGACCGTTCGGACAGCTTTCGGCAATCTGACCAGCTTTTCGTGTGCTATGGTGGTTGAGCGAAGGGCCGAAAGTTTCAAAACAGAGACTTTCCCACTGAATTGTGGACGCTATCAAGGCTTCTTAAACGAGCCAAGGTTTGGAATGCCCTTTGCACATTAGGGCCCACTCATCAAGGGCTATTATCAAGAGGTATGTCTATTCAGGATATATGCTTAGCAGCCAGCTGGTCTTCTCAGAATACCTTCACCAGGTTTTTACAAGCAGGACGTTCAGTCATTAGCCTCCCCAGTGCTGTCGGTGAGTGACTGATTCATGTTTTGCTACCTCTATTCGCGGGTGTTGCTGCTCGCACAGTAATTACTCTGCGCAGCCCTCTATGATATTGCAGTTGTTGTTGTCTGCCCTGAATTCAGTGCAGCCTCCATTGTCATTTGTTTTATGCTGCTTAACACAGCTATCTCTGTGCAGCCCCTGACAATACTGTTAATGCTTCTGTTCTGCCCTGTTCTCAGCGCAGCCCACTTTATCACTGGAATGATGTGTGTTCTATCTCGCTGGTGTGTAAATTGTACAGGCTGCCCATAGCCTCTCTCACGGTGGGATTGAATATCGTTCCCATAACGGAGAATTTCTCGTGATGTCTCGTTCCCGCTCTCAGGAATCCGAAGTTACGATAGTAACCGAAGACGTTTTACTGTAGTAAAACTGCTTAATTTTCTTTCGCATGATTACTGAATGCTTGAGACTATAAACTCAATCAGACAACTTTATTAATAAGACAATAGCCATAGGTAACTGTCTAGCTAAAACTTGTAATTTTTAAATAATACAATTTAAATTCAGTGTATTTATTTTATTAAAGTTCTATTTTGACCCCTATGTGTTTTTTACTTCCATAAAATTTAGGGGAGGGGCACAACAATACAATTCTGCTTAGGGAACCCATTTGGCCAGCAGCGGCCCTGTGTGGATCTATGTGTTATGTAGACAAGAATCATTGTGAGAATAGCTAATAAAACTACAACATGTGACAGCTGTTGTAAATGACAGCTGCACAAATACAGTAAGCCAAACTTCATGTGTTCTGACTGTACTATACAAAATAATGAAAAGAGGTAAGGAAACATGTTCATCAAGTTCATGACAATTGTAACAAAAATGACAATTGTAAAAACAAACATAAGTGAGTATGGATAGTGAAAGATTACAATTTTTTATCTTAAATGTTTAATTTAGATACACTTCCTGACCATTTGAGCTTGAGACAGCTGAGCCTTTTGTTTTCTATGATAATGGTAAGATCAATGAGTCAGACTACTGAGAGATTCAACCTTTGATCTGCAAATGGCTTTGTCCTGGCCCAGACGTGAATTTGTGGATTAGTGTATTAGAACCACGGGAAGGGAAGTTTTAGCAACCAACTAACGCCTCCCTCAGATGCTTGTTTTATTTGATGTTTTGTCTCCAAAAGGCCCTCCTCCAATTCTGCCAATAAGAATACCCTGTAAAAATTACATTAGATGAGATTTTCGATGGCTACAGATAACAAGACATGTCCTAGAATAAAGAAATTCTGCTGACGATCCAATCCGAAGTCTCCTGGTCTTCTCTTCTGAGTTTTCTACACTTTAGAAGAACAGAGTTCACAACAATAGAAAGAACTGCACTAAACTAATGATGCTAAAATGCTACAATAAATGTGGTCTTGTAACCTAGAACAGACAGGAGAAACCAGAAACCAAATTTACACACTGGGATGAGTTTCTTGCTTCCGTTTTTGCATAGATGTTGCATGTCATCTAATGTAAATGCTGTGGCCGTCGATCATGCTCACTTAAGTATGCAATCAAATGGGTTTGTGAATCAAGTTACTTTGACAGTGGAAATTCCCAGACACAGGCGAAGATCTGCATGTTAATGCGTAGAGGCTTGTAAACCATCTCTCATATATAGACTGGGGAAAAGACAAAAGGACACAAATTCTGTCAGAACATGTTATGTGCAAAGAAAAGAACACTTGCTTTTACTGAGAATTCTGGGGGCAATGACATATAGGTAGGAACACAGTAAGGAATTTATAATAGTTTAAAACACATGCAAAGTTCTGTGGTTAGAATTGTACTCTTTTACTGATGCTGGTTTTATATACTTTTGAAAAAATATACCAAGAAAAGTTAAAAATTTCATTAACAATGTGGTATAACCACAAAGTAAAAAAAACACACACAAAAAAAATATATATATAATATATTTTCAAATATCAGAATCAGAATTATAAAGAGCTTTTTTGCCAAGTGTTTGCAAAAACAAGGAATTTGTCTTGGTGTTAGGAGCTTCCAGTACAGAAAGTACAAACATAGTGCAGACAACATATAATTAAGGTAATAAAAAACACATATAATAAAGAGAATAGACAATAATTATGAATAACAATAGTAAAAAAATACAAATATACAGAAAAGAAAATGTCCATAGACAGAACTGTGAATGTGCATGTGTCCTATGTACAGATGAAGGTTTGATGAGTTATTTACAGATGTACAGTACTGGGGGTGTGTTATGTGTTGTTCAGGTGGGATATGGCCTGGGGGGAAAACTATTCTTGAGTCTGGCTGTTTTGGTGCTCAGTGCTCTGTAGCGCCGGCCAGAGGGCCACAATTTCAAAGAGAGAGTGAGCTGGATGTGAGGGGTCCAGGGTGACTTTCTTAGCCCTTCTCCTCACTCTGGAGGTGTAAAGTTCTTGGAGGCAGGGCAGAGGGGCACTGATAATCCTCTCAGCAGTCCTGAATGTCCGTTATAGTCTTCTGATATCTGTTGTGGTAGCTGAACCATACCAAACAGTTATAGATGAACACAGGACAGTCTCGATGATGGCAGAGTAGAACTGTTTCAGCAGCTCCAGTGACAAGTTGAACTTTCTTAGCTTGCGGAAGAAATACAGCCTCTGCTGGGCCTTTTTTCACAATAGAGTCAATGTGATTGTCCCACTTCAGGTCCTGAGAGATGATGGTTCTCAGGAATCTGAATGACTCTACTGCAGCCATAGTGCTGTCCGTGATAGTGAGTGGGGGGGGGGGGGGGGGGTTCTCCTGAAGTCCATGATCATATCCACTGTTTTGAGAGTCTTTAGCTCCAGGTTGTTACGACTGCACCAGACAGCCAGATGCTCAACCTCAAGGTGAAATACTGTCTGGTCCTGAAGCTTTCCTAGATTTCTGTTTTCTGAAGACCCAGTTCACCCCCATTTTATCCCCACTTCTGTAAGCATCCTTTTTGGTGTGACGAAGCTGTTTGAGTTTCCCTGTAAACCACAGTTTATCATTATTGACTGATAAGAATGTCCTGGTGGGGATGCACATATCCTCACAGAAAATTATATAAGATATTACAGTCTCTGTGAGCTCGTCCAGATTGGTGGCAGCAGCTTCAAAAACAGACCAATCAGTGAGGTCAAAACAAGCTTTTAAATCTTGCTCTGCTTCATTAGTCCATCTTTTAACAGTTCTTAATACAGGTTTAGCTGATTTGAGTTTCTGTCTGTTGGTCGGTCTAAGATGAACCAAACAGTGATCAGAGAGCCCCAGAGCTGCTCGTAGGAAAGAGTGATATGCCTCTTTAATTATTGTGTAACAGTGATCCAATATATTACTGTCTTTGGTGGGGCATGTGATGTGCTGTCTTGTATTTTGGTAGTTCACGGGAGAGATTTGCTTTATTAAAATCTCCAAGAATGATGAAAAGAGAGTGCGGGTACCTTTGCAAAATTTCAGATATTTGTACAGCCAGCTGTTACATCGCGGCGCTCATGCACACATCTGGAGGCACATACACCAGAATGAAAGACGAGAACTCTCGGGGTCAAGTAGAAAGGTTTACAGTTTATGAAGAGTGCCTCTAAATTAGGCGAGCCCATCTTCTTTAGAGTTGTTATGTCTGAACACCAACCTTAATTTATGTAGCAACATAGTCCACCACCTCTCGTTTTCCCTGTTAACTCCGTGATGCGATCTGCTCTGAAATGCTGGTATCCCGGCAAATTAAAAACGTTGTCCGGGATGGCTTCACTCAGCCAGGTTTCAATGAAGCACAATGCAGCAGAGTTTGAAAAGTCCTTATTTGTGCGGGTGAGGAGAAGTTGTTCATCCATTTTGTTAAGAAGGGATCGGAGATTTCCGACCAAAACATCCAACGTTTTCCCAATATTTATAAAACATCAACAAAGCGTCTGAATAAACAAAATCCGAGAAAAAAAAATTTGTCAGGTGTGTGTTGCCTTATGTCCAGTAGTTTGTCTGTGGTAAAACAGAATACTATAATAATAGTAGAATTATTAAACACAGAACAAATAAACAAAAACATTAAAAGAACGGGAGCATTCCACACCACAGCAGCCATACGCGGCGCCATCTTAACATCTAATATATAAATATGAATATGTACACTACTATATATATAGTATGACTGATTTATAAATATTGTGAATCATTACAATGTAAATAATTTAACATTGTTGGTGTGTTGCACCACAGCAGTTAACTTGAACTAACCTTGCCTTGTAATAAAATGTCAAATATTAATAATCACTTAACAATTGTCAGGTGAAACAGAGGATCCAGGTGCAAAGGTAAGTTCTTGTTATGGCTTTTATTGAAGGATAAACACAGGCAGTCTGTCGAGCAATGACACAGAACTGGAACAAACACAAAGTAGAAAAACTAAAGGAAGTCTCCTCTGTCTTGAGGATAGATAGCAGAGCTGGAACTTCTCGTAGGGCAGAAACACAGTCCTTGTACGAGGTCACACCTCTGTGGTTCCCACCTCATTTAAAAAATCTGTCATCATCCCTGTGCCTAAGAACAGTAAACCCTCTTGCCTGAATGACTATCGTCCAGTTGCCCTCACATCGACGGTCATGAAGGTTTTTGAGAGACTTTTAAAGAAACACATTTGCTCCTCCATCCCTGCTACCTTGGACCCTCTTCAGTTTGCCTATCGGCCAAATAGATCTACTGATGATGCCATCTCCCAGGTACTGCACTCCTCCCTCACCCACATCGACAGCAAAAATGGCAACTATGTCAGGCTGCTATTCATAGACTACAGCTCAGCTTTCAACACTATAGTCCCCACCAAGCTGACTGTTAAACTCTCAGACCTTGGCCTAAACACTTCACTTTGTGACTGGATTCAAGATTTCCTCACCGCCAGACCACAGGTGGTGAAAGTCGGCCAGTTCACCTCCAACTCCATCACCCTGAACATAGGAGCCCCACAGGGCTGTGTCCTGAGCCCCCTGCTATACTCTCTCTACACCCACGACTGCGTGTCCTCACACAGCTCCACTTCCATTGTTAAATTTGCTGACGATACTGTGGTTCTGGGCCTCGTTTCCAACAATGATGAGGCCGCATACTTGGATGAGGTGGAGAGACTTACATCATGGTGTCAGGACAACTGTCTCTCTCTGAACGTGAGCAAAACTAAGGAGCTGATCGTGGACTTCAGGAAGAGACAGCAGCAGCCCTACACTCCTCTTATGATCAGTGGGACCCCTGTGGAGAGGGTGAGCAGCTTCAAGTACCTCGGTGTAAACATCTCCGAGGACCTGACATGGACTACACACATTCAAACACAGGTTAAGAAAGCCAGGCAAAGACTGTACCATCTGCGACAGCTGAGGAAATTCAGGGTCTCACCAGCTATCCTGAAAACTTTCTATTCAGGGGCCATAGAAAGCGTACTGACTCAGTGCATCTCAGTGTGGTATGGTAATTCCTCAAACCAGGACTGCAAAGCTCTACAGAGAGTCGTGCGCTTAGCTGAGCGCATCTCAGGGTCTGCTCTCCCCTCTCTGCAGGGCATCTACATCAAACGCTGTAAAAGCAGAGCTGCTAAAATCCTCAAAGACTCAAACCACCCCGGTAACCATCTTTTCTGTTTACTGCCATCTGGCAGGCGCTTCAGGAGTATGATGGCAAAGACTGAAAGACTGAGGAAGAGCTTCTTCCCTCAGGCCATCAGGCTCCTAAACACAAACTCTGTTTCATAAACACTCACAAGACACATTGTAACTTAATTAACTGTAAATATTATCACATTCTCATCATTGCTGCTATGTACAATACCCTGAACAACCGTCTGCACATCCCTCTTATTCACATTACTATTTATTAAGTCCCAGTACACTGTTTTTCTTTTTTTGTACATCTTATTGTTTTTTGCACATCTTATTATTATTGTTTTTTTTGCACATCCTTTTTGCACATCCTATTGTCTTTTGCACATCGTATTGTTTTTTTGCACATCTTATTGTTTTGCACTTTTTTATTTCATTGCACATTTTACTCTTATTTCTCCTTTTCTTATCACATGTATGCCCTTGTGTTATGTTACTTTATATAATTTGTATTCTTATTATTTTGCACTGTCCACTGAGCGGACCTGGTTCGATTACATTTCACTTCTAATTATACCCTGTATAACTATTATGTGACAAATAAAGAAACCTTGACCTTGACCTTGACACGCAGCAGGATGACTGAGACACGAAAGCACACAAGACGAGCACAATTCTTCTAGACTTGATTAAGCAGACAAGACAAGGTAAATGTTCATGTAGATAGCATAACACACAGGCATGACTCACATACACACTAAATAATCCGACAAAGAACATGGGGAAACAGACGCTAGAAGTAGAGAGAAAGTAATGAGACAAAAGTGAGAACAGGTGTGACAGAGAAGCAGCGCAAGCGCTGATTGCAACGATGAACAGGTGGGGAAGAATAGTCAGGCAGGGCCCGGGCGAGAGAGAGAGAAAAAGAGAGAGAGGGAAAGAGAGAACAAACCCAGCTCATGACAGTACCCCTCCCTCAACGAGCGCCACCAGGCGCTCCCGAAGAAGGAGACTGACGAGAACGGTAGAAATCGTCAATGAGCGAGCGATCCAGGACGTCCCGGGCCGGGATCCACCGCCTCTCCTCAGGACCGTACCCCTCCCAATCCACCAAAAACTGGTGGCCCCGCCCCCGAGGACGAACGTCAAGCAGCCTCCGTACCCTGTAAATGGAAGACCCCTCGTCAAGGGCAGGAGGTGGACGGGTGGGACGGGTGGGAATACGAATAACAGGTTTGATACAGGAAACGTGAAATACGGGATGAACCCGACGCAATCTGAGCTTAACAGCTACCGGGCTGAGAATCTTGACAATAGAGAAAGGCCCGATGAAACGGGGCATCAGTTTGCGGCAACTAACCTGAAGTGGTAAATTCTGAGTGGAAAGCCACACCTTCTGACCGCAAACGTATCTGGGAGCCTTTACCCGGTGTCGATTAGCGGCCCGTCGAGTACGCGCTTTGGAACGACACAGAGCTGACCTCACCCTCCTCCAGGTGCGCCTACACCTCTGAATGAACGCCTGCACTGAAGGCACGGAGGACTCGGTCTCCTGGGAAGTGAATAGCGGAGGCTGGTAACCGAGGCAAGCATGGAATGGGGATAAACCTGTGGCGGTCGACGGTAGTGAATTGTGGGCGTATTCAGCCCAGGAAAGTTGGTCGCACCAGGAAGCAGGACTCTGAGACGTCAGACTACGCAACATGCGACCAAGAATCTGGTTGGTACGCTCAGCTTGCCCGTTGGTCTGGGGATGGAACCCTGACGACAGACTGGAAGACGCCCCAATCAGTCGACAGAATTCCCCCCAAAACTGGGAGGTAAACTGTGGCCCCCTATCTGAAACGACGTCTGTCGGAAGCCCATGTATCTTAAAAACGTGATCGACCATCAGCTGCGCGGTCTCTTTAGCGGACGGTAATTTGGGAAGTGGAATAAAATGAGCCGCCTTAGAGAATCGATCTACCACTGTCAAAACTACCGTGTTCCCCGCTGACGGCGGAAGACCAGTGACAAAGTCCAGAGCAATGTGCGACCACGGGCGAGAAGGAATGGGAAGTGGTCTAAGAAAACCCGCGGGTGGAGAGAATTACTCGACTTAGTCTGGGCGCAGACAGGACATGAAGCTACAAAACGACGTATGTCGCGCTCTCTAGTAGGCCACCAAAATCTTTGGCGAATGATGGCCAGCGTTCCTCTAACACCGGGATGGACGGCTAGTTTAGAGGAATGACCCCACCGGAGAACGGCCAAGCGAGCGGCTTCGGGAACAAACAAAGCTCCCTCAGGAGCTCGAGGCAATCTCGTCACGTGCGAAAGAGCCCTCTTCACAGTCTGCTCGACTCCCCATATGGCAGCCCCGACCACACAATGGTGTGGTAGGATACCCTCCTTGGAGGAAGCCCCTTCAGTCGAGCCAAACTGACGTGAGAGAGCATCAGGCTTACCATTCTTTGAGCCGGGTCTGTAGGAGATGGAAAACTCGAACCGACCAAAGAATAGCGCCCAGCGAGCTTGTCGAGCGTTCAACCTCTTAGCGGAACGAATATACTCTAAATTACGGTGATCGGTCCAAACAATGAAGGGAACACTGGCCCCCTCCAGCCAGTGGCGCCACTCCCCCAGAGCTAAACGGATCGCCAAAAGTTCCCGATTACCGACATCATAATTACGCTCCGCGGATGTGAGGCGATGTGAAAAAAAAACACATGGATGAACCTTGTCATCCCGCGAGGAGCGTTGGGAAAGTATTGCCCCCACCCCTACGTCGGAAGCATCGACCTCGACGATGAACTGTCTCGTGGGATCCGGAGTGATCAAAATCTGAGCGGAGGTGAACAACCTCTTGAGGTGATCAAATGCATTTTGAGCCACCTTGGACCAGGTAAAATGAGACCTGATAGAGGTGAGCGCTGTCAGCGGGGCGGCAACCTGGCTAAAATTACGGATAAACCGGCGGTAGAAATTAGCAAACCCCAAAAAACGTTGGAGTGCAATGCGAGAGTCCGGAACGGGCCATTCTATTACTGCACGAACCTTGGCGGGGTCCATGCTGATCCCCTCTGCCGACACAACAGATCCGAGGAACGTTACCGATCGAGAGTGGAACATACACTTCTCAGCCTTAACAAAAAGGCGATTCTCGAGTAAACGTTGCAGAACGCGACGCACATGTTGAACGTGCACCTGGAGAGAGGGTGAAAAAATCAAAATATCATCCAGATAAACGAACACGAATACGTTAATCATGTCTCGCAGGACATCATTAACTAAGGCTTGGAACACGGCGGGGGCGTTGACCAGACCAAACGGTAAAACACGATATTCAAAGTGCCCAACCGGCGTATTGAACGCAGTCTTCCACTCGTCTCCCTCCTTAATACTGTAATGCAATTTGCTATGAAGCTATTGTTTCAGCTCCGGGAATTATTTATTAAATATTCAATATTGCTTGGGTTAAAGTAATATTAATATTTAACTTACGATTTATACTTTAAGTGCTCGTCCAGCGATCACTACATCAGTATAGCCCTATTAAATCGCTCAGTCAAGCTTAGGTAGCTTTGTTTTTTATGGCAAAAGGGATACAATCTTGAAAATCACATTCCAGAGACAATTCTTTATAAAATGAGACACGGTTTATTCGTAATATTGCTATTCTAACATACATGGATTATCTAATAAAAGCACAAACATACACACACACATGCATACGGGAATGTTGAGGTTAAGGTTTAAAGCATAACATTCTTTCCTATTTCGTAACTTAACCAACCAGCAAAGATCACGAACAAATACGTATGCTTTGTTACTGCATTCAGATCATATTTACCAGTTCAATCAGAAATAGAGATGATACTTGCTTTCGTTGTTTTAAGCAGGCTGTTGCTTTGGTTTCGTTTTCCCGCGTGAGTTCAACGTGTTGCTTCAGTCCTTTGTTTCGGAAAACCATGTGGGTTGGTTCGGGTTTCTCCGATGGCCCTCGTTTGGAAACACGTGATATATCTGGAAGCTGCTGCGTGACGTCACCGGGGAGCCGTGTTGGGATCACGGCTGTTGATGCTGCTGGTTCCGCGAGGTTACGGCTTTGGCACGGTCTTGGACTTCTTCAGATGGTTGGTTTCAAAGCGAGAGTCCAGCGGACCGGCCTCCAGGTCAGCCTTGCGCGCATTGGAGGGCGCATTTGCAAGTTCAGGAGCACAAGAGAGTTACCAGAGAGAGCGAGAACGCGGACGCGCCTCGTCTTTTCAACTGTCCGGTTTGGACGCCGCCCACCGGCGGCTGATCGAATCAGATTGTCCGTATGGGGCGGAGCCCCACCCATGTCCATGGTTTTCTGGGGCCATGCCCACTCGTCATCTGATATTTAATTCAACGTGAAAGATAACGTACAGATCTTTTATGTCTGTTGTAAACATACATTAGGATGCCAAAGCTTAACGGTCATCCACACATTTCTGACTTACGACACTAGCTTCTTTTAGAGACTAAACATTGCATTTGGCACAACCTACACATTACAGTTTATGCAGTTGAAGGCACAAAGAAAAGGCATCCCACATTTCTTACGTAATTCATATTCACCCAAGCATATGAGAGAAAGAGTACAACATCAATATTCATATGTTTCTTGTGTAGATGAATTATTATTATCATGAAATGAATGTGTCTCTTGGAAATCTTCTCGTGGCCACTTCTCTTTGTTCTGTGACCGAACGGAATCGCGCGCTGATGCAAAGGGGGAGGGGTTTTAGAGAGACTCTGATTCTTTCGGTGACTTGTAGAGACAGTTGAATTCCTGCCGACATACGTTACATATCCCCCTTTGGCTTGGTGATGTTCCCTGATGGAGCATCGTCAGGCCCTGGAAACAAAAGGCAGGAAGAACAGGCACATACGAGACACAAACATCATCTCTATCACTGACTGAAACCTGGTGCAGGGTAATTTTGGAAGGAACAGGTTAGAAACTTGAGAAGACATAGGAATGCATTGTTCATTATTATTGACAATTGGGTCATTTTGACTGGTTTAATTGTCAGGGGTTCTCGACGAGACGGTATAGGCATGATCTCAATCAGGTTCACGGGTTTGGATTCTTGGTCGGGATTACCACGTCGGAAAAGGCGCGGGACGCCTGACGGGTATTTGTTGAGAGACTCTTGAACGGCCTTCACTCGCTTGACTGCGGACTCACATGCAGACTGTGACGTATTACAACAGCTCCAAGACTCAGCACCCAAGGACTTTCTGGAAAACAGCCTGGGATGCCAGGACTACACATTACAGTCACAGGAAACATCAGAGCTAGAGCCCCGCTCACCAGACACACTATCCCTCTCTCCAGCACCTGGACAGAATATGCCCCGCTCACCAGACACACTATCCCTCTCTCCAGCATCTCCACTTCTAAGCTTTTCACAGAAAATGGAGGAATTGGTGTATGCTGGGACCAAACTCTCTGCAAGCCCGCAGATATCAACTAAAAAACGGCGGGCCCCCCAACCACCAAAGACTGCAGGCTCAGCTCTCCCGCCTCCTCCTGTGAGAGCTCTCCGACCGCTGCCACAACGCAAGGGCCCAAACCCTCCTCCATCTGCTGTAGGTGAACCAAAAACAACTGATAACAGCTCTCAGTGATATGTGTCGGGTCCCCGCTATACTAGCAGCAACATTCACAAATGTTTACAAAACAAGCGGGAACCCAGTGTGCCTGTAGCCTTCTCTATCTCTGTTTTATCACGTGATAGAAGGTCTAAGGCCTTCAAAAGGCGTACGGCTGACCCATCTAATCTGCGGCCTGTTATGCATCAGTCTAAGATTGCTGTAGAGACAAAATGTAATTCTATCAAGTTAGCATTTTTAAACACTCGCTCACTAAAAAAATAAATCATTTGTGATCAATGATTTAATAACCACAAACAACCTGGATTTTATGTTTCTAATTGAAACATGGCTGGAAGACAACTGCAGTGCAACAGTCCTCACTGAAACAGCCCCTCCTAACTTTAATTTTATAAGTGTCTGCAGGACTGTTAGGAGAGGTGGAGGTGTAGCTGCTCTGTTTAAAGATGTTTATCAATGCAAGCAAGTGTCATTTGGTCAGTACTTGTCTTTTGAATATCTAGGTATTGTGCTGAAAGGTGCCCCACGCATTCTGTTTATTATTATTTACAGGCCCCCAAAATACTCCCCAGCCTTTGTTGAAGAGTTCACAGAACTGTTATCAATGATTTCCTCAGAGTTTGACTGTTTTGCTATTGCAGGGGATTTTAATATTCACATAGACAATGCTGAAATCAAAACTACAAAAGAAATTATAACTGTTTTAAACACTTTTGACCTGATTCAGCATGTGCACGGACCCACACACAATCGTGGACACACTTTAGATTTACTCATCAGTAGAGGTCTAAACATTTCATCCATTGTCATTAAGGATGTAGCTCTGTCTGATCACTTCTGTATTTTCTTTGATATATTGATCTCTGTCACCACTGAATCTAGATCTGTCTCTGTCAGAAAGAGATGCACTAATGAGAACACTAGTGTGCTATTTATGAAGGCAATATCTTTAACACCAAGCATTTCTGCAGACTCTGTTGATCTTCTCCTGGATTCATTTGACTCAAAAGTTAAGAATGTTATTGATGATATTGCACCGATAAAGGTCAGCAAGAAGAATGGCAGACAAAAATCATTTTGGAGAAAATCAACAGCAGTTCAGAATATGAAAAGACAATGCAGAAAAGCTGAGCGGATGTGGCGGAAGACGAAACTAGAAATACACTATAGCATCTATAAAGACAGCCTTCATGCTTTCAATTTGGAACTAGCCACAGCTAGACAGACCTTCTTCTCAAACCTTATAAACAGTAACTTAAACAACACTCGCACTCTTTTTGCTACTGTTGAGAGACTGACAAACCCCCCAAGTCAGATTCCCAGTGAAATGCTCTCTGACAGCAAATGCAATGAGTTTGCTTCCTTCTTTTCAGAGAAGATCAGTAATATCAGGAAGGAGATTGGCACATCTTCCTGTAATGCAGAGGTCACACAGATTCGACAGCAATCTCAAAAAGAAGTGACTATGTCTGTTTTTAAAACAATTGATAGCAAAATTTTGGAAGAAATAGTACAGCATCTTAAATCGTCAACCTGCTATCTTGACACACTTCCCACATCTTTTTTCAAAAGTGTGCTTAACTGTTTAGAAGCAGATCTCTTAGAAGTGGTAAACACCTCACTTCTTTCTGGGACTTTTCCAAACTCCCTGAAAACTGCAGTTGTTAAGCCCCTTCTGAAAAAGCGCAATCTTGATAACACTGTGTTGAGCAACTATAGACCAATATCAAATCTTCCTTTCATAGGTAAGATTATTGAAAAGGTAGTTTTTAATCAGCTGAACAACTACTTAAACTCAAATGGATACCTGGATAATTTTCAATCTGGTTTCCGCATGCATCACAGCACAGAGACAGCACTCATTAAGATAATAAATGATATTCGCTTTAATTCTGATTCTGGCAAAATATCAGTGCTGGTACTACTAGATCTAAGTGCTGCGTTTGACACTGTCGATTATAACATACTTCTAGAGAGACTGGAAAACTGGGTCGGGCTTTCTGGGATGGCACTCAAATGGTTCAGGTCATACTTAGAAGGGAGAGGTTATTATGTGAGTATAGGAGAGCATAAGTCTAAGTGGACGTCCATGACATGCGGAGTCCCACAAGGCTCAATTCTTGCACCGCTCTTGTTTAGCCTGTATATGCTCCCACTAAGTCAGATAATGAGGAAGAACCAAATTGCCTATCACAGCTATGCTGATGATACCCAGATCTACCTAGCCTTATCTCCAAATGACTATAGCCCCATTGACTCTCTCTGCCAATGCATTGATGAAATTAATGCATTTGGATGTGCCAAAACTTTCTTCAGTTAAACAAGGAGAAAACTGAAGTCATTGCATTTGGAAACAAAGATGAAGTTCTCAAGGTGAATGCATACCTTGACTCTAGGGGTCAAACAACTAAAAATCAAGTCAGAAATCTTGGGGTGATTCTGGAGACAGACCTTAGCTTTAGTAGTCATGTCAAAGCAGTAACTAAATCAGCATACTATCATCTCAAAAACATTGCAAGAATTAGATGTTTTGTTTCCAGTCAAGACTTGGAGAAACTTGCTCATGCCTTTATCACCAGCAGGGTGGATTATTGTAATGGTCTCCTCACCGGCCTTCCAAAGAAGACCATTAGACAGCTGCAGCTCATCCAGAATGCTGCTGCCAGGATTCTGACTAGAACCAGAAAATCTGAGCATATCACACCAGTCCTCAGGTCCTTACACTGGCTTCCAGTTACATTTAGGATTGATTTTAAAGTACTTTTACTCGTTTATAAGTCACTCAATGGTATAGGACCTAAATATATGGCAGATATGCTCACTGAATATAAACCTAACAGACCACTCAGATCATTAGGATCGAGTCAGTTAGAAATACCAAGGGTTCACACAAAACAAGGGGAGTCCGCTTTTAGCTATTATGCCGCCCGCAGCTGGAACCAGCTTCCAGAAGAGATCAAATGTGCTAAAACATTAGCCACATTTAAATCCAGACTCAAAACTCATCTATTTAGCTGTGCATTTGTTGAATGAGCGCTGTGCTACGTCCGAACTGACTGCATTATTTTATGTATAATCCTTTTCTATTTAACTGTTTTAAATTTCATTTTAAATCAATTTCTATATCATTTTAAATTTCCTTATTTTATTATTTTTAACTCCTTGTTTTTATTGCTGTGAATGATTATTTCACTTTCTTTTATGTAAGGCACTTTGAATTACCACTGTGTATGAAATGTGCTATATAAATAAACTTGCCTTGCCTTGCCTTGCTTGCGTAGGAGGAAGGCCAGTGTCAAAGTCACAACATATCCTACGATAGTAGAAATACAAAGCGCTGTGTCAGAGGCAGACCAAGACCGTATAATTGGCGCGCCGGCGGGCAGAAGGCGGGCGATAGCTTCTAAAGCTCTGTCAACCGGGATCAGGTCAATAAGAAATTTCGATTTCAGCCTGATGCTCATCGTCGGTAAGGTGATACAATGCTAACTCGTCAATATGGGGGATCGCGCCCTTAGGGACAGTGATCCGTAAAGTTTGGTTGGGCAAATTAATGCGCGTGGCGGTGTCGTGTTGATCGCATGTGAGGGTAGCTGTTTGTGCTGGGGTGTTGACCAGCCATCGGTTTCCGATGATTTCGGCTTACGTTACCTCAACTTGAGAACGTGGTGTTGCTTCGGCGGGGCAGCTAGCGTCGGGTCTCATGGCTTCTAGCCACAGATGCCCTCTGTATTATCGCGTACGAAGGGTTTACTCGGGCAGAGGAAGTGAATGTCTTTAGTGAGCGTACACATCTTTAGGTTTGGGGCCAGATACAACTGTTCGTTGTTATCGTGATACGCAGCAAATTTAGGAGCGTGGATTTTTGACATAGGTTTTCCCTTGCCGCAATCCCACATTCACAACGTTTTAAGCCGGTAAACATTATTAACGTCGATAATGGGCCAACTGAAACGACAACTAAGTCACCTGTTTCCGGGTTTGCGTATATGGGAATAGCGTTACCGGGAAAGGGGCGAGATGGGTTTGGATGAGACTAGCGGGGCCCGCAGTGGCCGAAGTTACGACGTTTGAACAAGGCTAAGAGGTATCACGTAGCACGGAATCCTATTCATGGCTAAGTTGTCAATCAAGGAACTTACATCGCGTATCATGTCGTTCATGATTTTGGCGGGTGGCCTCGATCGGTCGACAACGGTTCTTACAGCGAATTACAACGACTTTACTGACGGAAGTCGATCTCAATTTCAGGACCTGTATTCAAGGATTGGTTAAGGGGGTTCAAAGTGAGAGAGAGGAAAGGAAAAACACAAAGTGAGACACGAGCTATAATTTTTTTTTTTCAAAAACAACAACAAAAAAATAAAATAAAATAATAATTTCAAAATTAAAATCAAACAAAATTTTGAAACATTGAGAGTACCTCCTCTCTACTAGATTGGTCCTAGCAGTGCTGCGGAGGAGAGAATATGGGTTGTGTCTAAGCATGGTTGCTATATGTTTTCCTAAAATGACAATACTTATGCTGGTGTGGTGTGTAGCATATGGTTGTCGGTCTGTGTCAGTGGGTTTGATCTTCCCCCTTTTCATGTCGGTGGTTTGGATCATGGTGCATCGTGTGCGTGTGTCAGCATAATCCCCCTCTGGCCGTGAGGTACTACGAGCTTTGGCGCAGTGAGTGGCTTAGGGACATACGTGTGGACACCGTCTTGCAGATGCAGCATGTACTTGACAGAGTGGAGCGTGCGGAGCTCGGAGGATGTGTTCAGGTCCGTAGAGGAAATGGAATGTTCAAATAGGTTTGACATGTGAGCTGTCATGGTTCGTAGTGACGAATCCGCATTTGAGGGTGAGGAGATCGTCAGCAGCGAACTGAGGTGGTATGGTAATGCAGGAGGGTAGGGGTGTGCACGCCAGTGGTGTGCTAGCGTCGGGTTACTGCTGCCACTGTAGGGTTGGGTGGGAGGGCATGAAGTGTCCAGGACTCTTCATGTGATGCACCTGCTGTGGTGAGGGGATCTGTTTGGTCATTTGAGGGCTGGAGTTTTGGAGGAAACGTTTGGGATGTCAGAACTGATCTGGTGTTCTTCGGAGGAATGGCAGGTGACTGAGACAGCACTTTCAGGAACTTGAGGCGTTTCATCAGCAGGTGTTTGTTGGACGCTGCTGTGATTTGGAGTATTGGGTGTTGAGTTAGTGTTTAACTCGGTTGCTGGGTTTTCAGGTGGGGTTTCATGTCCATCTGAAGTTAGGGTGTTTACTGTTTTCTGAGGGCGAGGTGAAACAGTGCTGTTTTCTGTGGCTGTTTGTTCAGCTTGTCACTGCCTTTTCATCCGACAGCTAGTCAGACTGAATCTGGTTCCTCTTCCTTTTCCCACTGATTCTCATTAGGCCTTACTTGGTCCCATGACTTATCCCAGTGTCGTCCAGGTGAGCGTTGACATCCACGCGGTCCATCCCATCGATCATACCTCTGTTTAGGTCGGGTGCCAGCGTGTGAGTCTCGTTCTCTGTTGGACGGGGGTGCATTCCACTCTCTGTGTGGTGGCTTAGCACTGTCTTGGCGTTGGGTGCCCTCTAGTGCCAGTTCGTGGTGTTGAGTGTTGAAATCAAGAACTGCTGGGGTTTTTGCGCTCTTTTCTGCGGCCATCTTCTGTTTGCCGTAGGCTTTTTGCACCAAGTCTCGTAACTGCTGAATGTTCATTGTTCGTGGGCATGCGAGAACGCCAAGATGGTGGCTTATGCCAGGATGAAGGTTCCTCAGGAAGAGAGTTTTAAAGTTCAGTTCATCTTCCATGTCAGATTCATTGCGAGTTCCAAAATATGCTTGTCTGAGTCAACTGTAGTAAGCTTGAGGAGTGTCGTGACGTCCTTGTCTCGTCTCGAGGGCAGCCACTAAGCCTTGATCGGACTCAGGGTCAGCAAACTCTTTAATGAGGGCCTTTTTAAGCCGTTGATAATCAGTCTTTGTGTTAACAGGCTGCCGGTCAAGGAAGCTGCGCACTTCAGGACTGGATGTCGTTCGGAGTAAGTAGAGTTTATCTTTGTCCGTAACGTTAGGTCGCATTTCCAGATGGAAATCAATATCTTGCAGGTAAGCTTGGGCATTTTGGCTGTTTGGCAAGCTGGGGTTGAATTTCCCGATGTTTTGGGCGAGCTTGTCAAGATCTTTTAGGTCCAAGCCGTGCGACGATCTGTGACTTGCTGCAGCAGATTCTTCTGGTTCTGTCGTGATATCAAGTTCTTCAGACGGCGCTGGTGAATGTTTTAACACCACCCCCTCTGTCTTATGTTCACGTGTCAGTCCAGGAACAGGTGACTTGGTCCTGCTTGGCAGGGGTGCGGTTGGTGCACTTCCTGTCCTTGACGGCTCATGGCGTAGTTCATAGGCGTGCTTGAGTTCCTCTTGGAAACTTTCAGACTCCTCTTTGAAGTAGTCGAGCTGTCGCGTTAGGCGGCTAATCTCGCTTCTTGACTCAGCCAGATGAGCTTCAAGGGCTTTGATTCTGCTGTTTTTGTCTCTGAAGTCAGTATTTGCCTTCTCTAGTAGCTTCTCTGCATACTGTAGCTTGTCTGCACGGAGAGCGAAGTCCTCTTTAACCCGCTGCATTTCGTGGCTGGTAGCTGTTAGAGTATCTTTTAGCCTGTTGATCTCCTCCTCAGCGCCTTGCTCCACCTCATCGGTCCCTTCCTGTCGTACCTGAGCTTCACGTTCCAGCTGCTCTATGCGTCGTTGTGCGCTTGTCAGCTCCTGCTGGCGTTGTGCGGCGTGCTTGTCGCTCAGTTTGAGGGTGGCGATGAGTGTGTGACTTAAGCAGCCGGTGATCTTGGCTAATTCTTTGTGACTGTAGCTTTGACTTGGGTCTTGTCTCATAATGCTTGTGATGTTGTCATCTAGTTGATCCTGTGTCCGATGTTGGAGTGCTTCAGCAGCTTTAGGGAGTATGCTGTCTGTTGTAACACTTAGCCACATTTCCAGTCCTTCCCAGTGACCGACATGTTCTGTTTTGTGAGACATCTGGGAGATCTTGGACCGAACTGACACAGACCTTGAATAGGAAACAAAGCAAAAACAAAACACAAACAAAGCAAACAGGGGTGTAAATGTGCACAGTGTAGTGTATGCTAGTGTTGAGTGTGTCTCTGTGTTTGTGGTCCTCTGGTAGGTGCTTCTAATTCGTAGTCTCTGCAGAGAAATTATTGGGCACACGTAAGGGCAGCCCAGCTGGGAAGCAGAGAAAGAAAAGCACACTAACAGAACGAGTACACAAGGACAATAACACTAAACAGATCTCTCTTTTAATAGCAGATTTTCTTCTTTTCGCTTTGTTAAGTCTGATTTAGAAGGACGCTTCTAATCAGAGGATTGTAGGCGAAGTTTTCTCTTTTGTAATAGGACTGATTGCAATCTGAATTTTTCTCCTTGATGGAGGAAAACAACAGCAATGACAGTACTTGTCCCTTAATGGCAGGATTTTACACCGCAACGCTGGTTGGCGTGTGTCGCGCGTGTTTCAAATTTTTGCCGATGTCTATCTTCTCATTGCACCTGCTTTAACTGGGAGGAGTAGGATTTCACAATAGAGGGTAAATGGTAAACAGTTTGAATGTAGTTCTCAAGTTTCATAAACATCTGTTCAATTGTGACATTTCGCTCTATTCGTGATCTTCCCTGGCCAAGTCTTAAGCAAACAAGTCAAATTTAGAAGTTAGTAACGGGGAGAAAAGAAAAGAGAAATTAAGATTTATTCCCAAGATTTAAAACTAATACATTGGCACAAGGTGGTGCTGTTGAGTCGATATGCTTAGGTTGATTTTGCTGTTTACAGGGTAAACAAACTGACCTAAGTTGAGGAAACCTTAATTTCCTTTTTGGGGTTTTCTAATTAGAAGGTTAACGTTTCTATGCTCCAAGCTTGGTGAGAAGTGACATTGGTTGTATGGTGTCACTGTCACTTCTCCAACACAACACTAGGGGGAGCACTATCTACTCTCAGGCCTAAGTAAAGAGGACTTTATTAAATTTTAATTTCATAAAGTTATTTAATTTAAGTTTTTTTTTTTAGTTAATCAGATCACCTAAGGAGATTAAGTCTGGCCTACAGGCAGAGCCAGACTTGTGTCAAGTCTGAAATTAGAATTCAAATTAGAATTTGTGGTTTCTAAATAATTTTATGAGGTTATAATTAAAATTGATAGGATCACTCAGGATTAGAATTACAAGAACAATCTACAATTGAGTTGAAAACCCAATAGTGTTGCAATATGTAAACAGGAAGTGTAATTAATTATTAAATGTAATTAGAATTTTCGAATTCATAATTAATTATGAAATTAAATTACAGCTTCCAAATCACTAGTTTCGGATTCCTATAATAGTAATTAAATCATTTTCAACTTACTCATTCCTCATTGTGTCATTAATCATCAAACCAAATTAATTTGTATCCTAATTACTTGAAAACTAAATTAAAAATGTCTAGCCCTCTTGATAATAATTAAGGTTTTACTGTAGTGGTCAAATTATAAGAGCGTTTTTGATTCATAAATGGATACTGTTGCTACTGAAGGCAGGAATTGAAATTATTTTATTAAAAAAATTAATTGCAAATTTGTAATTAATTATGACATTCAGTTAACAATTAAAAATTCCTAACAATAGCACTTATCCATTGATGTGTTTTAAAATCATAAAAGCCATTATAATTGAATGGAATCAAACTCACCATATTATCAAGGTACTGAGGTAATAATGAATTATCTTCTAATAAAACTACCAACTATTAAACTGGTTCCCACAAAGGTAAGACTTTAATCAACAGTATATTAAACCAACCTGTGAAATTGTTAACACTGATGATTGGGAAACATTAACACAGCCAACTTATTACATACGTTAGTCTTTTAAATGGGAAAATAGAGAGAGAAAGGGAATTAGTGTTAGCTGTGAACCACGTTTCCACACACACACTGCATTCAAGCTCTAAATGCTATGTGCTAATCGCTAGCTGTAATGCTAAGAGCATGGCATTTGCTACGATGCTAAAGCTTCTTTGTTTCAGTTAGCTTATATCGCGCTAGTGCTATTAGCTTACACGTGGCTGAATCTCCATGTGGCTAAACTGGTCGCTATGGCAACTCACCCAAGTTGCATGTAAACGTGTTCACGCCTTAACCAACAAGCTTTGTTCAGCTGTGAATCTTTATAGCACATACACTCTCACTCGTTCAGGGCGAGGAATTCATCTACGGATTACTTATAAATCATTGCGGCCTCGGCAGACCATTATGCGAATATTTGTCTGTTCAGACAGCACACATAAACAATTCGATCGATTGCAAATATTCTCCCTTTCTCAAAACGACTGGCCCCTCCTTTGTCTGAACGCCGTGCGTTTGAATTTCACTCGTGTGAAATTACATAATGGCTGAGTTTTAATTAATTAGCTATTTTAATATTCTACAGCCGGGAGAATAACGTGGCTGAGTTTGCAGTGGAACACGCACTAACAAAACATTACCACGAAGGCCTTAAATCAGAGCAAACGAGGAACACGCTCATTTGTCTCTTTTGCGCTTTAGAGCGACTTTTTATTAATTATTTACTGCAGTTTCATTTCTTAAACTCGAGTTAACAATTACCCTCTCTTTCATTCAAAACGCACTGTGTTTTACAAACAAGAATGCAATACCACAAATAACCGCTTGTTTCTCTGTATATACTAAATTTTTCCGGATAAAAGTGAGAAATACCCTATTGTCTCTGGCTTGATTCTCAGATCAATCTCTAATTGCCCGCATTCTCCACCATTATGTAATGCAATTTGCTATGAAGCTATTGTTTCAGCTCCGGGAATTATTTATTAAATATTCAATATTGCTTGGGTTAAA
Organism: Oxygymnocypris stewartii; assembly: GCA_003573665.1. Taxonomy (NCBI): domain Eukaryota; kingdom Metazoa; phylum Chordata; class Actinopteri; order Cypriniformes; family Cyprinidae; genus Oxygymnocypris; species Oxygymnocypris stewartii. Next base: position 2,391,811 of record QVTF01003285.1, read on the forward strand.
GTAATATTAATATTTAACTTACGATTTATACTTTAAGTGCTTGTCCAGCGATCACAACATCAGTATAGCCCTATTAAATCGCTCAGTCAAGCTTAGGTAGCTTTGTCTTTTATGGCAAAAGGGATACAATCTTGAAAATCACATTACAGAGACAATTCTTTATAAAATGAGACACGGTTTATTCGTAATATTGCTATTCTAACATACATGGATTATCTAATAAAAGCACAAACATACACACACACATGCATACGGGAATGTTGAGGTTAAGGTTTAAAGCATAACATTCTTTCCTATTTCGTAACTTAACCAACCAGCAAAGATCACGAACAAATACGTATGCTTTGTTACTGCATTCAGATCATATTTACCAGTTCAATCAGAAATAGAGATGATACTTGCTTTCGTTGTTTTAAGCAGGCTGTTGCTTTGGTTTCGTTTTCCCGCGTGAGTTCAACGTGTTGCTTCAGTCCTTTGTTTCGGAAAACCACGTGGGTTGGTTCGGGTTTCTCCGATGGCCCTCGTTTGGAAACACGTGATATATCTGGAAGCTGCTGCGTGACGTCACCGGGGAGCCGTGTTGGGATCACGGCTGTTGATGCTGCTGGTTCCGCGAGGTTACGGCTTTGGCACGGTCTTGGACTTCTTCAGATGGTTGGTTTCAAAGCGAGAGTCTAGCGGACCGGCCTCCAGGTCAGCCTTGCGCGCGTTGGAGGGCGCAGTTGCAAGTTCAGGAGCACAAGAGAGTTACCAGAGAGAGCGAGAACGCGGACGCGCCTCGTCTTTTCAACTGTCCGGTTTGGACGCCGCCCACCGGCGGCTGATCGAATCAGATTGTCCGTATGGGGCGGAGCCCCACCCATGTCCATGGTTTTCTGGGGCCATGCCCACTCGTCATCTGATATTTAATTCAACGTGAAAGATAACGTACAGATCTTTTATGTCTGTTGTAAACATACATTAGGATGCCAAAGCTTAACGGTCATCCACACATTTCTGACTTACGACACTAGCTTCTTTTAGAGACTAAACATTGCATTTGGCACAACCTACACATTACAGTTTATGCAGTTGAAGGCACAAAGAAAAGTCATCCCACATTTCTTACGTAATTCATATTCACCAAAGCATATGAGAGAAAGAGTACAACATCAATATTCATATGTTTCTTGTGTAGATGAATTATTATTATCATCATGAAATGAATGTGTCTCTTGGAAATCTTCTCGTGGCCACTTCTCTTTGTTCTGTGACCGAACGGAATCGCGCGCTTTTGCGCTGATGCAAAGGGGGAGGGGTTTTAGAGAGACGCTGATTCTTTCGGTGACTTGTAGAGACAGTTGAATTCCTGCCGACATACAATACGCACGAGATGGTACGCGTTGCGCAAGTCCAACTTCGTGAAGATCTTTGCGCCCTGCAAGATCTCGAAGGCTGACGACATAAGGGGCAACGGATACCGATTCTTGACCGTTATGTCGTTCAGCCCCCGATAATCTATGCAGGGACGCAAAGAGCCGTCTTTCTTCTTCACGAAGAAGAACCCCGCCCCGGCGGGAGAGGAGGATGGGACAATGATCTCAGCTGCGAGAGACTCAGTGAGATACTTCTCCAAAGCCTCTCGTTCGGGTGCAGAAAGGGAATATAGCCTTCCGCGAGGTGGCATGGTGCCCAGAAGGAGATCGATACTGCAATCGTACGGTCGATGAGGAGGAAAAGATGTGGCCCGGGAACGGCTGAAAACCGCTCGCAGATCGAGGTATTCCTCCGGGACTCCAGACAAATCACCAGGTTCATCCTGAAACACAGAGACAGAAGAGACAGCAGGAACAGCAGATACTAAACAATTATTATGACAAGCAAGTTTCCAAGAAAGAATTATGCCCGTATCCCAGTTAATCAGCGGGTTATGTTGGGTAAGCCATGGATGGCCTAAAACAATAGGGGTAAAAGGGGACTGAAAAATATAAAAAGAAATTGTCTCTTGATGATTCCCTGAGACTGTGAGACTCACCGGGATGGTGACACGGTGAACAGTAGAGAGCACCCTGCCATCCAGGGCAAAGACAGTAGTAGTGTCTTCTAAATCCACTAGGGGGATGTCATGTTCATGAGCCCATCTCTCGTCAATGAAATTCCCCTCCGCTCCAGAGTCGATGAGCGCCGAACAGGAAACCGGCCCATCGAAGAACAGCAGGAAAGGTGGTACGAGTCTTTGGCAGTGAGGAAAGAACAGTTGCGCTCGCCAGTACTCCCCTGTCTACTGACGAGCTCTGGCTTTTAACAGACACGAAGAGGCAAAGTGGCCAGCCGCACCACAATAAAGACAGAGACGATTAATGATACGTCGCTGTCGCTCAGTCGGAGAGAGGCGAATGCCACCCAACTGCATGGGTTCGGGTTCTGGTCTGGAAACAGATGAATCAAAAGCTGAAGGCGGGGCTTCTCGCTGTCTGGAGACGGATCCTCGGATGCGCCTCCGTTGCTCAAAGCACCTCTCCAGACGAATAGCTAGCTCAACTAACTGATCAAACTGAGCAGGCAGTTCACGAGCGTAAATCTCCTCCCTTAGATCAATGTTAAGTCCCTCCAGAAAGCGAGCGACTAAAGCAGGCTCATCCCACTCACAAGTGGTAGCCAGAGTTCGGAACTCGATGGCGAAATCTGCAACCGATCTCTCCCCCTGGTGCAGCGAGGCTTCACGTCCGTACACAGATCGATCGAAGACCTTGATCATCTCCCCCTTGAACAACTCGTAGTGACCACAGCAGGAAGCCTGCGCCTCCCAGGCAGCCGTTGCCCAACCGCGAGCACGCCCAGTCAGCAAAGAGACCACATAGGCGATCCGAGCACGATCTGCCGCATAAGTCTGAGGTTGAAGGGAAAAAACCACCTCGCATTGGGTTAAAAATGCTCTACATTCAGTGGGCTCACCCGCATAGCAAGGAGGATTATTTAGTCTCGGTTCGGAGGAATGAAGACGATTCTGTGATGACGACTCATGACGAAGATGAAGAAGTTGGGCAGATAGGTCAGACACTTGAGCCGTCAAACTCTCCACAGCGTGTCTGGAGGCAGACAACTCCTCTTCATGCTTACCGAGCATGGCCCCCTGCAACTCGACCGCCGAGCGGAAAGGACCTTCCTTCGCTGGATCCATCTTGGTCGGATTATTCTGTCAGGTGAAACAGAGGATCCAGGTGCAAAGGTAAGTTCTTGTTATGGCTTTTATTGAAGGATAAACTCAGGCAGTCTGTCAAGCAATGACACAGAACTGGAACAAACACAAAGTAGAAAAACTAAAGGAAGTCTCCTCTGTCTTGAGGATAGATAGCAGAGCTGGAACTTCTCGTAGGGCAGAAACACAGTCCTTGTACGAGGTCACACGCAGCAGGATGACAGAGACACGAAAGCACACAAGACGAGCACAATTCTTCTAGACTTGATTAAGCAGACAAGACAAGGTAAATGCTCATGTAGATAGCATAACACACAGGCATGACTCACGTACACACGAAATAATCCGACAAAGAACATGGGGAAACAGACGCTAGAAGTAGAGAGAAAGTAATGAGACAAAAGTGAGAACAGGTATGAAAGAGAAGCAGCGCAAGCGCTGATTGCAACGATGAACAGGTGGGGAAGAATAGTCAGGCAGGGCCCGGGCGAGAGAGAGAGAAAAAGAGAGAGAGGGAAAGAGAGAACAAACCCAGCTCATGACAACAATTTAATTGAAAAGAAATGACAATAAAAGTAAAAAATTGCAAAAATAAAATATTTTGCCACACTATTTAATTTGTTCTTTAATGAGGCTTTTTTATTATATATTTTTGGATATTTTTTTATTGTGACAGGATAGTTTAGAGTTGACAGGAAGCAAATTGGGAGAGAGAGGGAGCGGTCAAGCACTGTATGCCGGTGCACTGCCCACAAGGCTATCAGCGCCAATAAGGCTTCATATTTTGTAAATAATATTTTAAATTATATAAATATAAATATTTATACTATGATGAATAGTTTATACATATTATGAACTATCAATGTATAAATATTGTTGCATTTTTGGTTGCACCACATAGCATTTTAACTAGCCTTGCTTTGTCATAAAGTAGTCAAAAGTTTTTGAAATATTAAACAGATGTTTTTAAAAAGACGATGAAGACAATAAAAAAACATTATGAACATTTTAAACTACTTAAGGATTTAGTTTCAATAAATTTCTTAATTAGGTTTTAAATGAGGAAGTGTATTTTCATTAATATTTTTTTAAATATATGAAGAATTTACAATAATGCAACATTGTGCAAAACTACTTAAGGTTTTATTTTCAGTATTTTTGTTCTTTTGATGAGGCTTTGTTGTCTCTATTATGGTATCAAGGACAGTTGTATCTCCATCTTTATTTTGAATATAGAAATAAAAAACGTGCTCATTATAGAATAGGTGTATTCAAATCATTCTATGTATTAAGTGCACTTTTTGATGTATTTTGATTATCATGTCATTGAAACTACAACTTACCAAATCAAATCATCTTTTTATGTTCACAAATTATGCAATTAGACAAATTTACCCAAGACAGATATAATTGCGTATGGCTTATCCGGTCTCAGTCATCGCGCCTGAATTTCAATCTTGATTACTGATAATGATCTGACTTCCTTAAAACATGTTACAGTACATCTCAAACGTATCTCAGTTTGACTGTAATGACAGACATTCATTTCTTGCAGTGTGGTTGGAGTTGGTGGGTGTAAAGTGGATTAAGTGACCTAGTTGCTCTACCTGAGCGCTGAAGCCATTGTAGAAACTATACCAAATGTGCACCAGAGCAAAAGCAGTGGTTTTGTAGAGGAAATAGCGCAGAAGGATGCAGATGCGGTAGTATGACCAGTGCCCGTGTACTAGCAGCAGCCTGCAAAGGAAGCTGAACTGAGGCAGAATGAAATCTGCACTGTGGATTTTTTTTGTTAAAATATGAGAATTTTAGATTAGTCTTTGCTTACCCATGTTTCTCAGTTTGATCTCCATTCAGCTCTGTATTGGCCTGACAGAACTTTATAAAAATGTTAAGAATAATAATAATGTTGAGACATTAGACAGTTATCATGAGCCAATTAGACAATAATCTCTCCTCAATTTTCTCTAATGACTGAAATGATCATTTCAAGAAAATAATAAAAAACTTTTTAAATAGGCCTAAATTAATCATACAACTGCACAACATTTCATAAGATTTATGAACATTTATTTTATTTATATTAGTTAAATGTATTTTATAAGCATATGTATGTGATTTTATATATATTTTTGCAACTTTGGACCCCCCCTACAGTTAAATGAGTGGAATTCACTATCTAAAGATGTAGTTAACCCAAAAATGAAAATTACCCCATGATTTACTCACCCTCAAGCAATAGGTGTATATGACTTTCTTCTTTCAGACTGATACAGTCGGAGTTATATAAAAAAATGTCCTGGCTCTTCCATGCTTTATAATGGCTATGAATGGGGGTCGAGATTTTGAAGCAAATTAAAAGCATCGATTCACTTCAGAAGGCCTTTATTAACCCCCGGAGCCATTTGAAGCACTTTTTATGATGGATGGATGACCCCCCCTCACAATGTAAAGAGATTTGAGTGCCTAGAAAAGTGCTATATAAATGTAACAAATTATTATTATTATATAGTAATAGAGTGGTGGAACTACGATGTCACTTTGTAGGCGAAAACCCGGAAGCGAGTTAGCATTTTAGCACTTCCGGTTCCATCATCCCAGTCAATGGGTTTATTGAATAGGATTTTGGTTAAATCCCTTAAATAAGGTCCGTGGTTCACAAGCTCAACATACTTTCACGTTTTATTCTACGACATAAAACACACCAGTTACACCACACTCGTGATTTTATTAAGCGGTTACGTTTTTTAAAAAAGACGGTTGCTAACAAGTTGCTAAATGGGACTACAGGCGCTGTCTGAGACATTTAACCTCATTACACCAAACAGTTTATCAATTTACAGTATTTTCCAGTTGTAGTGTAATTTGTAATACAATTCATTTTAGAATAACCAATGAATAGTTTACCGCATTTTATATTGTTGTTCCACAATGTTTGGTTTTTTTGCTTTGTTTTCATAAGTTTCATTAACTATGATTGAACACAGAGCTTATGTTTTGTGATAATCCAAAAGGCTATGGGAAAATCCTATTGACTTTTTGTCGAGGGAACCAGTTTCATGCTAACAGCCGATCCGCATACAGAGTGACGTCATAATTTCCCCACTCCATAGGGAAGTCTGCGGTTTTCGGATGCAGCCCAATTCTGAACACATTCGGAAACGTGAAGAAAAAATATTTCGATCGTCATCTGGTGGCTGGCTCCAGTATAGGTCATTAACTCCGCACTCTCCATAAACGAATGCGATGTTAGCCGAACTAAACAATCATGCTTCAAATTGATTTTTCCCATATGTTTCCCATTATTTTAGGAAGTTAGTATCACACTGATGTATGTTCAAGTGTTCATTTCTTTAATAAGTGCTTTTAGTTACTTATTTGCAGTAAAGCTTTCACGCTTTGGGAACGCCCCTGGGCGTACCGATTGTCTGAAACCCGTATAGAATCATGACAATTCATTGGCGCGAAGCCACCCCTGATGTACTCACTTCATCAGCTTATACTGGCGAATGCCCCATCTGCTCCTCAGATTTCTCTGCATTCACGAAGCGGCCACACTAGCCCTTCTGTTGCGATTTTTCTGGCCAAAATATAACTTACTCGGACACGGATTCTCCATTTGCACTTCGGCGACTGCATACAGCGGAACTTTGTTCTCCTCGCGGTGAAGTACCATGGAATATCGCCGTTGTCAACCGCCTTGTGCTCGATTTATCGCAAGCGATGACCTGCACAGTAAGTGTGTTAAGTGCTTGGGGTTTTCGCATGCATGCAAGGAGGTTTATGGGATTTCAAAACGTACATTTTGTGAGAATCTCCGTCTCAGAACCCTCCACTCTCGACTTGAAGTTTTTGAAAAGGAGTCATCCGTTTTTCCCCATCGCGCCCCAGAGGCCTACGCGGCCCCCCGTGAGTCCACGACCTGGGGTTCGGATGTCGAGCTCGAGGCGATAGAGAGTGAGCAGACAGGCCTCGCCTTTTCTCTCCCTCTCTCTCCCGAGCATGTGCGCGCGAATTCTCCGGTTGAATTCGCGCATGATTATTTGTATCCTAGCCCGGAGGCACGTGACACTGTTTCCTTCGGGCTAGATGATATATTGCTAACAGCAGCCTCCAACTCTGAGGATTTCGGGCCTGTTTTAGCGGATGCTCTCCCGCCTAGCGGTCAGGAGGCGCGGCCTTCCGTGGCCTACTCTGAGCTCGTGGATGTGCTTTCACGTGTCACTGAGAAGCTCTCACTGGATTGGCCCGATGAGCCCCGCGAGTCTCAAGCATCGAAACTCGACGAGCGGTTCCTTAGCGGCCCGAACTCCAGGCCTGAAAGGAGGAAGCTGCCATTTTTCAGCGATCTGCATCAAGAGATCTCCAGATCCTGGAAGCAGCCTTTTTCCTCCCGTCTTACCAACACGGCAGCCGCTGACTTCACAAACCTTGTGGGTTCTGTGGAGCAGGGCTATACCGCCATTCCGGTGGTCGAGGACACTCTAGCCTCCCATCTTTCACCTTCTTTGGCGCCTTCTTGGAAGTCTCGTCCCCTCCTTCCTTTCCGCCCTTATCAGAAAGTCCTACATCGCGGCCGATCAGGCAGGCATGGCCCTCCATACGATGGCTATCCTCCAAGCCTACCAGGTGGATGTCCTTAAGGAGATGGATGAAGGGACTGGTCTGACTCCAGAGGCAGTCAAAGAGCTGCGCAGGGCCACTGACATGGCTCTGAGAGCCACCAAGCACACCGCACATATGGGGTGCTCTATGGCGGGTTCAGTGGCCGCAGAGCGCCAGTTGTGGCTCGATCTCACTGAGATTCGTGAGAAAGAGAAGGTGTTCCTGCTGGACACACCCAACTCACTATCTGGGTTGTTTGGAGAGGCGGTTAGCTCTGTGGTGGAGAAATTTCGCTCCGCTAAGACACAGTCGGCTGATCTTAAGCAGTTCGTGCCTAGGAGGACGAGGGACCACTCCACTCCCTCCTCCTCCTTGTCTAGAGAGCAATCCCTACCCAGAAAGGAGCCTTCTGGCAGGAGCTGCGCCCAAGCTACGCATCCTCCCCTGACCACGGTCTGGGGAGCCCGTGGGCGGCCTTTTCCTCGCCAACGACCACGCAGACGGGTTGACCTGAAGCGGCCCAGCAGACCTGCCGTTTCGGCTCCTCCGAGTCGTTCCTGACCCTCGACTCGGGATGAGGAGAGCTTCTTCATCGCTACGAGGCGAGACCAGACCGCAAAAGCGTATCTGCCCGCCTCAAACACACTCTCCTCACTCAGATCTGTCACACCCACCCCTCGAGGTCTGGTGTGCAGAAAAAGTCCAGCATCAGTTTTCTTCGGTCTGGCAGTTGGGGGACGCGTTGGGCCATCCCCCTCTACCATCCGTCCTTCTGCCGCCAGCGGACTGCATGATAAGAGACACAATCGTTTCTCTCCTACAGCGTACGGACCCCGCGCCGGCCATTTTTTAGTCCAGTGCTTCACTCTTCATCATCCCAAACAAGGACGCAAGGGCCTTTCCTTCCTGATGGAGGGCGTCACTTCTTCCAGGCCTTCTCGACACCCCAAGTCAGGTATGTCCTCCTCAGCACGACACTCTGCTTCCTCTATCGCATTTCATTCACGAATGGGAGCGTCTACCAGGGGTATCACTTTGGGTTCTCCGCACAGTTCAGTCTCGTCCCCTCCTTCCTACACACTTCAGTTTGGGAGGAATCCCCCCCGCTTCGATGGAGTTCAGCTGACAGTAGTAAACAGTGCCTCGAAGGCTTCTGTGCTACAACAGGAACTTTCCTCCCTCCTACAGAAAGAAGCGATAGAGGAAATACCTCAGTCGGACATCGAACCAGGGTTTTTCAGCCACTACTTCCTTGTCCCAAAGAGGGACGGTGGCCTGAGACACATTCTGGATCTGCGGCACCTGAACCTTTCCCTTTACAAAGGGAAGTTCAAGATGCTGACGATGAAGATGATCGTGTCTCAGATTCAAGGAGGGGACTGGTTTGTCACTATCGACCTAAAGGATGCATATTTCTACATCCAGGTCGTCCAGCGACACAGGAAGTTCCTTCGGTTTGCCTTTGGAGGGAAGGCTTACCAATACAAGGTCCTTCCCTTCGGCCTGGCCTTGGCACCGAGAACGTTCACGAAGTGCATGGATGCTGCACTGGCCCCCTTCGTGGGCATTCGTGTTCTGAACTACTTAGACGACTGGCTCATTCTGGCCCACTCCAGGGAGTTAGTGAGTCGTCACAGAGATATCATTCTCCACCACATTCATTCTCTTGGCCTCAGAATGAATGCCAAGAAGAGTGTTCTCTTCCCCTTTTAGCGAACTGTATTTTTGGGGGTTCACTTGGATTCCGTTCAGATGCAGGCCCGTCTGGCTCCTGCCCGGATATCCAATTTTACAGCATGTCTGGCCCGCTTCAAGCTAGGCCATCATGTCTCAGTGAGTACCTGCCGCAGGTTGCTAGGCCTCATGGCAGCGGCCTCCCCTGTGTTGCCCCTAGGGTTGCTTCACATGAGGCCGTTCCTTTGGTGGATGAAAGGGCTGAGACTACACCCCACGATACCAGCCACTCGCCTAATCAGGGTGTCGCGCAGTTGCTCTCGGCCCCTTTTACAATGGCGGGACCCCGCTTTCCTCCAAAGTGGGGTCAGAATGGATGCGATTCACCGTCGCCATATGATCATGACGGACACATCAATGACGGGCTGTGGCGCGGTCTTCGAAGGCAGACCGGCGTGCGGGGAATGGACAGGAGAGTTCCTTTCCTGGCACATAAACTGCCTGGAACTCAGAGCTGTCTTCCTGGCTTTGATGCATTTTCTCCCCGTTTTTGGGAAGCATCATATAATAGTCAGAATGGACAATATGGCGGTAGTGTCCCACATAAACCGTCAGGGGGGTTCACGGTCGCGCACCCTGGACAGACTTGCGCGCCGTCTTCTCCTTTGGTCCCAGGGAAAGTTCCTTTCCTTGAGGGCAGTTCACATTCCGGGAATATTGAACCTTGCGGCCGATTTTCTGTCGAGACAGAACTCAGGCCGGGAGAGTGGATGTTGAACCATCAGACGGTTACCCAAATTTGGAATCGGTTTGGCGAAGCGGAAGTGGACCTCTTTGCTTCTCAAGAGTCGTCCCAATGCCCGCTCTGGTTCTCCCTAAGTTTCCCGACGACTCTGGGCATAGATGCATTCGCCCATCCGTGGCCGAATGTAAGTCTGTACGCGTTTCCGCCAGTAAAGCTGATTCCGTCAGTCCTATGCAGAGTGAAGGTGAGCGGTGCCCGTCTCCTTCTCATAGCCCCATTCTGGCCCTCCCAGACTTGGTTCTCGGAGCTAACTCCGAGTATCGGCCCCCTTGGGAGATTCCGATCAGGCGTGACCTGCTGTCCCAGCTTCAGGGCAGGATCTGGCATCCTCAGCCAGAGATCTGGAAGTTGTGGGTATGGCCCATACGGGGCCAAGGGCCTTGATGAATAATCTGTCTGTCGAGGTTCAGGAGACCATCGCCAGTGCCAGGGCCCCCGCTAGTAGGAAGCTGTACTCTTCCAAGTGGGGTGTCTTTGAGTCCTGGTGTTTGGCTCGCACAATAGACCCAGTTAACTGCCCTGTTGGTTCAGTGCTGGAGTTTTTGCAAGAGAGACTGACAAGAGGGGCGGCCGCGACCACCCTAAGGGTTTATGACGTGGCCATTGCAGCTCGGAGAGAGCTTGATGAGGTCCCCCTGGGAAGGCATCGGATGGTCTCCACTTTTAATGCGTGGCATCAGACTATGGCAGTTCCTTCTTGGGACTTATCAGTCGTCCTCCTTTTGAGCCCCTAGAGTCAGCTCCAAAGTGGATACTGACTCTTAAGGTTACTCTTTTGTTGGCACTTACATCATTGAAAAGAGTTGGAGACTTGCAGGCCCTCTCTGTCAGTGAGATGTGTATGGACTTTGCCCTGGGTCTAGTCAAGGTGACCCTGCGGCCTAGGCCTGGTTACATTCCCAAGGTCGTGTCCACTTCGTTTCGCTCTCAGGTGGTCACACTTCACTCTTTCCATCCTCCTCCTTTTGCTTCGAGTGAGGATGAGAAGCTTCACATGCTCTGCCCAGTACGGGCATTGAAGCTGTATGTGGATCGCTCCAAAGTTTGGAGAAAATCCTTCCAATTGCTGGTGTGTTTTGGTGCTGGCCGCCGTGGGCTTGCCACGTCAAAGCAGAGGATTTCTCACTGGGTGAGAGATGCCATTTCGCTGGTTTATGAGGTGCGTGGCCTTCCTTCACCTCTTAGTCTTCGGGCGCATTCTACTAGGGGCGTAGCCCTACTCTCAAGCTCTTTTTAGAGGGGTTCCCCTAGAGGATATTTGTGTAGCGGCAGGTTGGTCCTCTCCGCACACTTTTGTCAGGTTCTACAACCTTGATATTGATACTGCTCCAGGTTCTCAGGTCTTATCTGCTTGAACCAGCCGTATGTTGTTGGTTCGTTATTGGACCAGGTGGGGCAGCGTTTTTGCTTGGCGTGTTTGGTATATCGTTCCCAAAGCGTGAAAGCTCACGCAGCGTTAAGTGAACCTATGATAGAGAATGTCTCGGGTTACTCGCGTAACCCTTGTTCTCTGAATAGGGACGCTGCGTTTGCTGCCAAACTCCTCACGCTGCCGACAGGGCTCTTTTCGGCAGAGAAATCTAAGGAACAGGTGGCGCGTTCACCAGTATAAGCTGACGACGTGAGTACATCAGGGGCGGCTTCGTACCATCAGTCAATGAATTGGTGTGATTCTATATGGGTTTCAGACAATCGGCACGCCCAGGGGCGTTCCCAAAGCGTGAAAGCTCACGCAGCGTCTCGTTCCCTATTCAGAGAACAAGGGTAACGCGAGTAACCCGAGATGTTTTACATGTTAGTACATAAATCGATTAATGGCACACATCATTACGTCCACACATGACCAGGGCCGAACGCAGGTTTTTTATAAATACAGAGGTCCCAAAATGGAGATTGGTAGGGTGTTTGGGGACATGGTCCCCCAAGAAAATTTAGATTTTCCTGACTTACATGTGTGCATTTTAAGATGTTTTAAGGTTCATAAATGTGATGATAATAATATCGGTTTAAAACAAGTCAGTGGGCAGTATTAGCATAAATTATTTTTCAAGATAACAGATTCTTAAACATGAGAATCAGATTAAATGTTGTAATGAATAAACCACGCTACAAACAGGAAAATAAGATATAGTTTATGTTGATTAATTTAATAAACTCAAGTAATAATTATCCTGGTAGCCTTCAGTAAAATCAAGTGTCTAAAATGATTAAACATGAATATTATTATAATTTATTAAATTCTTGTATTATTCACACTGATATAAATTAATTGATATTAAATTTTATATTTATTTTATGGCCATTTTTACCATTATAAAGCCATTATTTCTGAAAGTGTCCATTATCTTTTGGGTCAAATTCTTACTTTTATTCAGTGAAGAAGAATAAGACACTTTGGCTTTTACCAAGCAAATTAAACCAACACAGAAGCTGCATCTGAAGTGGCATTTAGATGTAGGCCTATTTACACACTGTTTAATGCAAGACATGAATTAATTTAATCTCCAATTACAATTGCACAAATAATGTTTTTATATATTAAACATAAAACCTTGAATACTGATATTTGAAATTATTTAAAACATGAAAAAGAATCGGGGGAAAAGTCGAAATGTGGAATAAAACCACCAATAGGTGGCAGCAAATCACTTTTAATAAGTGAGTCATTGTGATTGAACAGAGTCATTTAAACTGTCGATTCATTCAGGAACGAAATGAATCAGAACAGACATTTAAATCTGAATTTGTGGTTTCAGGCTGTTTAGATATTTACAAAAAAAACATTATAATAATATATATATGTATATATATATATCCTGTTCTGCCCTTCTTCTCATCTGTGCTCATTTAAATTAAACCGTTGTCTTTTTAAAGCCCAGTAATCATATGAGGCTGTATGGCTATTTTTCCATAAATAAACAAGTAACTAATACGTTTGTTACTGGCTACTGTATAAGTTAGGCTGTTTTGTATTTTTAATTCGCGCTCATGCTCCTAAATACATTTTCCAGTTCGCACACATCTATTTTTAGCAAATGTGAGCAAGCACTGTCGAGCCCTGTGTTTCCCGTGAACTCCGTGGACAAAGTAGTGTTGCGATTAAGAACAATCTGTTTTATTTACTGTGTGGAGATGTGCTGAAATCGCGTTTGGTCTCGTACTGTATCGCGTCCCTTGTCAGTGTCGGGCGCTTGCTTGGCCATTTATTGCGATTAACAGGAAAGTGTGTTCCACTGAATTGGAGTAGTATTTTGTTAGATGGGCATAAAAAGCATAGTTTACCGCGGCAGCGGTCGCGTGAAGCCCTCCTCGTGAGAAGCCCGAAGAGTGTAAAGACTATCAACTCTACCGTGCATCTCCACTGGGCAGGGACACTGCCAAAGGATATAAGTATCGCTTTTTATTTATCTTCTTTCTTACTGCTTGTTTCCCTTCTGTTTTAGTTTTTATAACCAATTCTTACTTTGTGTAAGTTGTTGTTTGTTAGCATGTGTATTTGACTGTGTTCTTTTTTTAGGATTACTGATAAACTACTGCCATCTGATTTGTTATCTATTTTAATTTTAGATCAAATCTGTATGAATTTATAATGTCTTTTATAGGTATTTTCTTTAGTTTTAGTTTTAATAAATTGTATTTATTTTAGTAACGTTACTTCAACATACTACATGGAAATTAAATAACACATATACATATATATATGGGTGTTTGCCTTAGTGTCATGTTAGAATCATTTTATACTCATATCTTTTGTTGTTTTACTATTTTGAATTGTTGTTAGCTTTATTTTTTGTTTTCATTTCAATGTTTAGTTTTGAAATGTTGTTGTATGCATTTGTCATTTTATTGAATTTCTCCATTTTCTTAAATGTGTATATATATAATATTTATAGAGTTTTATCTTATAGTTTTAGTTACTTTTTCTTATTTGTAAGTCGCTTTGGATAAAAAGTAAAATATATATATATATATATATATATATATATATATATATACACAGTATCTCACACTGTGAGTACACCCCTCACATTTATGTAAATATTTTAATATATAATTTAATGTGACAACATTGAAGAAATGCCATCTTGCTACAATGTAAAGTAAATCGAGAGAAGAAAACCATCTCAATTGTTCCGGAGAACAATTAGCTATTTAGCCATCACCCTTCTTTTGGCGAGCGACGTTCATCAAAATCCAGGACCTAATTTTAATAAAGATGATGCACGGCCTTTTGGAGTCAACAGACTACAAGGTACTTTCAAACTGCGAGCACATAACGAGACAAAGGATTTTCATCTGTTTAAAACAGCAAATCATGAGAAACTTTTATGGGATTCGTGTTCAAAGCCCAAAGGATTACGTATGGGACATTTAAACATCAGAAGCGTTGCCTCAAAAACTGAACAACTGGAACAGCTACTTACAAATTTGAACTTTGATCTGCTATGCTTGTCAGAAACGTGGCTGACAGAATCATCACCAAACACTGCATATCTGGTTCGGGGATATAAAGTCTTCAGAAAGGATCGAAAATTTGGGAAAGGTGGTGGACTGCTTATATACGTGAAAGACTGCATTAAATGTAAGGAAATTGAATTCAATACATTAGTAGATATAGAATATATTGCTGTAACAATTGTTTTATCTCCATGTATGACATTTACTGTAGTGGGCATATATAGACCTCCTTCATCAAATAGTATGTCCTATGATCATCTGAGAAATCTTTTGAAGGGTTTTGATCGAAATAGAGAGTTAATTTTGGCTGGAGATTTTAATATAAATTGGAATGAGAAGTCAAATATGAAAAAGCTTCAGGAGATAGTAAGTCATTTTGACCTCGTACAGTTAATTCAGGGCGCTACTAGAATCACCTCATCATCTGAAACTAAAATTGATTTAATATTTAGCAACAAACCAGAAAGAATAACTAAGTCAATAAATTTATTAACAGGGCTATCAGACCATAATCTTATATTAGTGGTAAGAAAATTAACAAAACGTAGGTGTTTATATCAACAAGACAAAGAAAAGGTGCTAAATATAATACCGAAAAGACTTAAAAACGAATTTGAAGAGGAATTTAAAAAACTAGATTGGAATGAGATTCTGTCTACTGATAATTTAGAAGCTGCCTCTGAGTGTTTAATGGTAACAATTAATAAGATTAAGGGTGACTTTAGTAAAAATATCACTTTTTCCAGAAAGAAGCAGAATTTGCCATGGCTAAATGAACAATTATGGAAGTTAATGAGACAGAGGGACCATGCTTTAAAAATAGCGCTTAAATCAGGATTGGCTCATGATAGAAGGACATTTCAACACTTACGTAATAAAGTTGTAAAGGAATTGAGAAAAGCGAAAGCAAATTTTTTTATTGACCTTATAAATGATGCAAAGGGGAATAGTAGAGAAGTATGGGAGAATATCAATAGAGTACGAAAGAAAAATCATATAAATGATAAAGGCATTGAATTACAAGTTCATGGAAGTTTAATACAAGATAAACATCAAATTGCCAGTGTATTTAATATTTTTTTTATAGATTCAGTCCAAGATTTAACACAAGGATTTGGTGTGAGAAGCAAGGATATTATATTACCAAATCATGATCTTCCTGTTTTTAATATTTCTGAAGTATCTGAGTCCTATCTAATAAAAAATTTAAGCCAACTTAAGAGTTCTAGGGCCAAGAATGTTTTTGATTGTGATTCTGTATTAGTAAAAAAGTATGCAAATGTTCTTAGTACACCTATTACTCATTTGGTTAATTTGTCAATAAAGCAATGTAATTTTACAAGTGCCTGGAAGTCAGCAGTAATAGCACCTATATTTAAGACTGGTGATCCTGCTAATGTAACTAACTATAGACCTATTAGTATTCTACCAGTTGTTTCTAAAGTAATTGAGAAGGTCGTTTGTAATCAGTTAGTAGAGCATTTAAATCTTGGTCTTTTTCCATTACATCCTATGCAGTTTGGATTTAGGGCACATCACTCTACGGAGACAGCAAACTGTTATTTCGTTGAACAAATTAAATCTAGTCTTGATAGGGGAGGTGTTGTTGGTTCTGTCTTCCTTGATTTTAAAAAGGCTTTTGATGCTGTTAATCATAGTGTTCTTTTGTCTAAATTATCAAGGTTTATTTTTTCTACTAATACATTAACATGGATGGAGTCATACTTAAGTTTAAGAAAACAATGTACAAGAATTAATGATGCATGCTCACCATTTCTTGATTGTGATATTGGAGTCCCACAGGGGTCGGTTCTTGGACCAATTTTGTTCAGCTTATACATTAATGATTTGCCTACAGTTTGTCCAGAGGTCCAGGTTCAGATGTACGCAGATGATACAGTTGTTTATACTTATGCTAAGACAAAAAAACAGGCAGCTATCAAACTTACTGCTGCATTGAACAAAGTCTCAGATTGGATATGTCCTTCTTGCCTCTCTCTTAATATGAGTGAAACTGTGGGAATGTATTTTTCGATCAAGAAAGCTGATGAGCGTTGTCCAGATATTTTAGTTAAAGGAGAGGTAATAAATATCGTTGAGCATTTTAAATATTTGGGTATGATTATGGATTCTAACTTAAATTTTAAAAAACATATTAAAAAGGTCTCTAAAAGTACTAGAGCAAGTTTGATGATCTTCAGAAATATTAGGCACCAATTACCTGTGGCTGCTGCTAAACTGTTTTTTATGCATACACTGATCCTTCCTCATTTATCTTACTGTGCTACAAGTTGGTCCCAAACAAGTATAACTACGTTAAAACCATTATATACTATCTATAAACAAGCTGTGAAAATTTTAGCTAAAAAGCCAAGGAGTTATCATCACTGCAATATTATTACAAATTATAAATGATTGACGTTTGATAATTTTTTATTTTTTGCTGATGTGTGTTTGATGTACAAATTATTGCATGATCTTGCACCACCACCTCTTAAACAATGTGTGACTTTCTGTAAGGATAATATCAGGCAGACTAGGTCATCAGTTAGAGGTAATTGTTCAACTCAATTTAAGAAAACTGTTTTTGGACAATCAGTTTTTTCAGTTAGAGCAGCAGAAAGATGGAATTTAATACCTGTTTATATTAGAGAGTGTGCAACATTTAGTATTTTTAAAACTACGCTTAAAGTATGGCTTAAGGAAAATCAAATGTGTGATCATTGACTTGATTTTTTTATTTAGATGTGATATATAGTATGTGTTGTATGTATTGTACTGTTTTTTTGATTGAACGTGGTTAATTTTGTAACAACATCCTGCCCAGGGACTGCAGATGCAAATTAGCTTCATTGCTAACTCTGGCACAGCAGTTTTGTTGTGCATTGTCCCTGTATAAATAAATGAAATAAATAAAAAATAAATAAAGTAAAGTTAGGAGTGTACTGCTTGTATAACAGTGTACATTAGCTGTCCCCTCAAAATAACTCAACACACAGCCATTAATGTCTAAACTGCTGGCCAAAAAAGTGAGTACACTCCTAAGTGAAAACGTCCAAATTGGGCCCAATGTGTCAATATTTTGTGTGGCCACCATTATTTTCCAGCACTGCCTTAACCCTCTTGGGCATGTAGTTCACCAGAGCTTCACAGGTTGCCACTGGAGTCCTCTAGCACTCCTCCATGACGACATCATGGAGCTGGTGTATGTTAGAGACCTTGCGCTCCTCCACCTTTCGTTTGAGGATGCCCCACAGATCCTCAATAGGGTTTATGTCTGGAGACATGCTTGACCAGTCCATCACTTATACCCTCAGCTTCTTTAGCAAGGCAGTGGCTGTTATCATGTTTAAATACTGCCCTGCGGCCCAATCTCAGAAGGGAGGGGATCATGCTCTGCTTCAGTATGTCACAGTACATGTTGGCATTCATGGTTCCCTCAATGAACTGTAGCTCCCCAGTGCCGGCAGCACTCATGCAGCCCCAGACCATGACACTCCCACCACCATGCTTGACTGTAGGCAAGACACACTTGTCTTCGTACTCCTCCCCTGGTTGCCGCCACACACGCTTGACACCATCTGAACCAAATAAGTTTATCTTGGTCTCACCAGACCACAGGATATGGTTCCAGTAATCCATGTCCTTAGTCTGCTTGTCTTCAGCAAACTGTTTGCGGGCTTTCTTGTGCATCATCTTTAGAAAAGGCTTCCTTTTGGACAACAGCCATGCAGACCAATTTGATGCAGTGTGCGGCGTATGGTCTGAGCACTGACAGGCTGACCCCCCACCCCTTCCACCTCTGCAGCAATGCTGGCAGCACTCGTACGTCTATTTCCCAAGCACAACCTCTGTATATGACGCTGAGCATGTGCACTCAGCTTCTTTGGTCGACCATGGCGAGGCCTGTTCTGAGTGGAACCTGTCCTGTTAAATTGCTGCATGGTCTTGGCCACCGTGCTGCAGCTCAGTTTCAGGGTCTTGGCAATCTTCTTATAGCCTACGCCAACTTTATGTAGCACAACAATTGTTTTTTTCAGATCCTCAGAGAGTTCTTTGCCATGAGGTGCTATGTTGAACTTCCAGCGACCAGTATGAGAAAATGAGGGCCATGTCACCAAATTTAACACACCTGCTCCCCATTCACATCTGAGAGCTTGTAACACTGAGTCACATGACACCGGGGAGAGAAAATGGCTAATTGGGCCAAATTTTTCACTTAGGGGTGTGCTCACTTTTGTGGCCAGTGGTTTAGACATTGATAGCTGTGTGTCGAGTTATTTTGAGGGAACAACAAATTTACACTGTTATACAAGCTGTACACTCACTACTTTACATTGTAGCAAAGGGTCATTTCTTCAATGTTGTCACATGAAAAGGTAAAACAAAATATTTAGAAAAATGTAAGGGGTGTACTCATATCTGTGAGATACTGTGTATATATATATATATATATATATATATATATATATACACACATACAGGGGCGTAGATCACGTGGGGGACGTATTATTATTATGTTGAAAACAGGTGAGAATAATTGTGATGAATGAGGTCAGAACAAGAACAGCATTTATCTGAAATAGAAATATTCTGTTGCATTATAGATGTTTTTATCATCACTTTTGTTCAATTTAAAGCATCCTGGCTAAATAAAAGTATACATTTCTATAATTTATTTTCCACAAAAACATTATTGTTTCTATTCATCAAAGAATCCTGAAATCCTATACTCAACTGTTTTAAATATTGACGATAATAATAGTTAAAACAGTTTTTTTGAGCAGAATTAAAAATAAATTAGAATGATTTCTGAAGGATCAAGTGACACTGAAGACTGGAGTGATGATGCTGAAAATTCAGCTTTGGTCACAGAAATAAATTACAGTTTCGTATATGTTCAAATAGAAAGCAGTTGTTTTTAGTAAGAATATTTCACAATATTACTGCTTTTGCTGTATTTTTGATCAAATAAGTGCAGGCTTGGTGAACAGAAGAGACTTATTTATAAAACATTAAAAATCTTACTGTTAAAAAACTTTTGACTGATAGGTTAAATATATTACAGAAATGTTATATTGTAACGTTTTACACACACACACAGAGACATATATATATGATTGTGTGTGTGTGTGTATATATATATATATATATATATATATATATATATATATATATATATACACATATATATATATATATATATATATACACATACATATGTGTATTACAGTTCTATATTACACATATACAATTTCTGTCCCCCTCACTTCTGAAATGATGGCTAAGTCCTGTATATATCTGTGGCATCATTATTTATTTGTACTTGCATTCAATACTGTGTGAAGAATCATTCAGTTGAAATCAATCAGTTATAGTGTTTGGCCAGAGGGAGATGCTCTTATATGTTTCTACATAGTAAAGACTGTGTGATTCACTGACAGAACAACATTGTAGCTCTATTTAAAAATAGTGTTGGTTGAGATTGTGACGGATGAAAGTTCTCCAATTCCACTCACTACACCTACGGAAAGATTTTTAAACCCACGTATAAACAGAACATTCAGGACAATTGCGATAAACCAAGGCGAATAAAGAAACAGACTGAACAAACAGTAAACAGTTCACACACCCAATAACCGTAGTCTAACCACTAGGCCCTAGGCAAATGATTCATAAGGACAAACGTGGTTTTAATTTGCCATTACTGTGTGGTGATATGCTGTGCCGTGGTGGTTGGTGAATAGAAAGTAGTCTATTGACTAAAAGTTTCCTTTGTATTTCTAATCAATGTATAACGTATGCTTATGAACATCCGAGAAATTCTGTAAAAGGCATTTTGATAATAATAATAATTTTATTTATAGGCTATACATAAAAAGAATGAGAAAGAACAGAAGTACGCTATCCTAAAATAATTTTGTGTCCTTTTTTGTCTTCAAAGAAACAGCGTGGTTTGAAAATGTATTTTATAACAGTAGTTGACATGAAATTTTGGGAAGTTGACATATCCGCCAGTATGACATGCTATACTATATAATATTGGTGAATCCAAACTGACATCACGAAAACAACATTATAGGAAAGATATGCTGTCATATTTCTCCTTTATACATGTAAATGTGTAAAATCTTTTATCACAGTTTGGAAAATCAAACCCTCAAACCTCCATGACCACAACAAGAACTAAGAAAGCGTCTGCCGCTCACAGGAACTGTTTGTAGGTTATGGGGAAGAAAGGTCAGCGGGTATTTTTGTATCTCTACACCATGGCAACAACCCTTTACAGTATGTTTAAATAAATATTCTTTAGTGACTTTCCCAGGTGAGTATGACCTAAAAAAAGTTTCAAAGTTATACCATAATTAACGGCTCCGGTGCAAACATCGGAAAGATTTGCAGCACGACTTCCCATCAAAGAGGCCGTTGACCTGAACTTCCCAACTGAAATCATCTGAAGAGTTAAAGACAAGCCCTTGTGACATTCAAAAGTTTCATTTTCCACATTATGGTTGTCTATATGATTCATATTTTGGACCCACAGTTGAAGAATAATCTCATATGCTGTTTGTGAACTAAAAAGAGTTTATACCGAATGTCACTTGGATTATTTAGACATGTTAGCACTTTCATGTAGGCTATGTATTATTGAATTGCATATTGACATTTTTCTAGTGCAACCTCCCGCTTCTTCCATATTCTCATAAAATGTGTCCATTTGTCTGAATAAGATGCACTTAATGCCATGCCAAATATTTCTTATAAACATTGAGGAATCTAGCATTCGGTTTTGATTAAGAATACACTTAGACTACAGTTTTTTTTATTGACTCACAGACACACCTATTGAAAATAATAAAAAAACAGGCGGTTAACGGTTAAATTGTGTGTTAAATGAAGAGTGAAAAATGTCATTTCATTTTTTCTTCCTTGAAAGCAGATCCATGGTTCACATCACATCCTCTTCTCACCCAGGTAAAGAACAGTTCTCATTCATGTGATCTGTAATCCACAAGTCTCATATAGTAGTAGCACCATGTCTTTTTCATTAACTCTTCTGCAGTATGACAGCACAAAATAAGAAAGAGGCAAAAAATATTCAGATGAAATCTCACAAATAAAAAGGTTATTTTGCACATGAATTATTGTATTTTTGATTAATAAACATGTTGATATTATTTATAATTGTTTTTTCACTCTGAAAATGAAAGGTCAGTTTAAGTGCATTGCATCACAAAGCCTTCAGGTATGACTCAGGTTGTTTTTTTTACCAATCACACTGTTTTTTTGCTTAGCGGATGATCAAAAAATCCCCAAAATCCCACAAAAAAATTCTGACTATAACTCCTCCTTCATTTTATTGACTGTATTGCCCCAATGCAGAGGTTTACGTACAAATTTGTTAATGCAACCTCATATTATTCTGTATTATGACTTTGTTCTTTGTAGTTTACACACATTTAAAAAATGAATTAATTACCCTTACTTATTTTACCTGAAAAAGGTTTTAATTAAACACACCCACTGTTCTGTGTGGACTTGGATAGGTTAAATGCAGAGAACAAATCCTGAGGATAGGTAACTAAACTTGGTCACACGTCAGGTCACAACACTTAACATGTCTTTCCCTTTACTGAAAAACACATAAAAGTAACTGAATCCCTGAATTTACTCTCAAAATGCAGTCCTTTGTGAAGCATGCTGTGAACTAGCATGCTTCACCTGGGAACTAGGATGCTTCACTAGCATCCTAGCATGCTTCAGTGTTCCTGTGGCTCAGTGGTAGAGCATTGCATTAGCCGCGCAAAAGGTTGTGGGTTCAATTCCCAGGGAACACACATATGGACAAAAAATGTAAAGCTTAAATGCACTCACTGTAAGTCGCTTTGGATAAAAGTGTCTGCTATATGCATAAATGTAAATGTAACTAAAAATCCAATCTCCAGTTTGTCAACGTTATATAGTTATGTAAACTTCAATTTTGAATATATTCGAGTAAACACAATGAAATTAGCAAAGACCCGCCCCCATTCATTACTGTTGCTGTATCCGGTGAGACATGGCGCTCTCAAGCCACACACCATGTTCTCTCGCAGTAAGAAATAAATCACAGAGAAAAGATGCAACTGACAACGCTCCGACAGACAAGACAAAGCAGATTACTTTTGGTAAGAAACAAAGTCTCAGTTGAAAACTGTTGGCATTTTGTAAGAAATTTAAACTTTAAATACCGTTTTGTGGCCCTTTAATATGTTGAGACAGATCGCTGTAGCTCAAAAACCAATCATCGTTTCGAATTTACTAGTTCAAGCACAAAATAAACATGAACGAACATCAGAAGTTATCTTGTTTCAATCAAGTTCAAGTAAACCAATGTTAATCTACTCTCCTGTCTGGTTTGTTAGCGGTTACAAACAAGCGGTTACAAAATATTCAATAATCCCGTTACTTCAGCTCATTTTAATTCGTTCAACTGAACAAGAAGCAAAAAAGTGCAGATTAAAATGGTCCTACGTAATGCTCCATTCACACATATATACACCCAATGCGTATTCCAGCCAAAGAGTCGGCGTCAACGCCTCTTGCTTACTTTGAATGGAGTGACATCAAGCTTTGCCGAACTGAATTGTGGGTTCGTCGTGTCACTTCACTGGCATTGCTCGCGGCAGAAGTTGAAAAATTTTAAACGGCAACGCATTTGCCTTATGCAAATACCCTAGCTCAGACGCTAGCCAATTCCATTCATGCAACACCAGAAAAGTAATATGATTGGCTCTTGTCATTGTGACGGTCGCCTCAGCACCAAGCTTTAGACACGCCCTCCGTCAAGCGTTGACTCCGACACCCCGTGTGAATGGAGCATAACATTTAAGATTTAAGACAGAATTTGACCTATTGTGTGACTGCTTGAAATAAGACGAGAAGGGGGAAAAATTTCAGGTGCTTTCCTTTAACAGAAATAGACATAAACACACAATTCCAAAAGGGATTTCCCTCAGATTTTCCCCTCAGACACAAGACAATGGGGAGTGTCATAAATCAAATAGGACATTTAAAGTATATATCTATATATAATAACTATATACACACACGTGTATAAATTAATATGTGAAATTCATAAGTATGCACAATTTCTATGTCTATAACAAAATATTTAAACATAAATCATGAGGAAGAAATCGCAGTGTAGAGTGTCTAAGCTATTGACTGTTTATTATAAAAAGAATAGACTATTACTAAATAGTCTACTAAACTACTAAATAGCCTATTAATAATTAAAAAGTTGTGTATATAATTTATATTATGTAATAATGTATGGTATCTGTGGTCCCTAACACAGCTCAGTAGGTGGCAGAAATGCACTAAGTTTGCAGACTGTCCTTAAAAGAGAGAACGATAAGCATTGTCAACTTCTATAACTCTTAAAGTCAGATATCTGAAAAGGGATAAAATATTAATATTATATATTTTATCATATGTTTTATACTGTATTATGTATAAATACATTTTTTAGTTTTTTCAAAATATTGTCATTGTGTATTTTCTACAGGCCGATATTTTTCGAGCCATTCCCTGTTGAAAAATCCAGCATATGCTGGTTAGGTATGTTTTGAAGCATGGCTGCTGGTTTGAGCTGGTATAAACTGGTCATGTGCTGGTCCTAATCTGGTCCTGAGCAGGAGCTAGTTGCTTAGGGACCAGCACATGACCAGTTAAGAACCAACTTAAACCAGCTCATGACCAGCAGACATGCTTCAAAACATAACCAGCATATGCTGTTTTTTCAACAGTGTTGTTCGTGCATGTTTACATAGAAGCATCTTCAAACGTGAAGGTTTCTTCACAGCGGACTGAAAAGTTGAGAAGATGTTGTTTTATTATGCTTTAATCTTGTCTTTGTTGTCATCTATCATTTTCACTTCTCCTTTTTGCTTCATGGAAACAGATATAACTTTGCACATCAGCGATATGCCACAACAATCTAACTTAAGCCAGGAAGTTTACTAGCGTTAAAAGTGTCTGTGAACTGCATTAGGTGTGAAGGAGACTGGCCCGTCGGCCTGTGCAAGGTGCAAATGAACACTTATCTCTCATATAACTACAGTGAGAACAATTGTGATATCTAATGTTTATTTTTTTATTTTTTTATTAATTTTAATTGGATCGCTAACACGCTTGCTCCTGTTCCAATTCTCTTCAACTAGCACTCCATCTAGTGGCAGCCAAAGACACTGCAGCTTAATTAGCATCCATTCACCTGTTGCAAGACCATTTTAAAGGCCCAAAGTGGTTCAATCTTCCTCATTTCATATCATGACCCCTTTAAGGTCTTAAATCAAAGAATTCCCCTTACAGTGGCCCCTGCGTTTAGACTATCAGAACTCGGTGGTCTACGCTGACGCCGTGTAGGAGTTTTGACTTCGCATACATGTGTGTGTGTGAGATAACGTGTCTCAAGTCCTATCACGCTCATCTATTTTTACACGTGGCCTCTCACAGATGCAGAGTGGTTTGCAAGATGAGAGGAGACCCAGACCTGCAGAGCCATTGTGACCAATTGACCATGGTTGCTATTGGCAATGCTCCATTACAGTTTAACTGTTGCCCCAAGCCTGTCAAACCGCAACGGGTGCACATATCTCGCTCTGAAAGCCTCACCGCATGCGGTTCCACAGGTGCTGATGGAGGCCTAGTGAAGGGTCTGTCGATGGCCATGACCTTGCGATCAAACCGTAGCAGTATTCTTAAATCAATCCAAACACAGTGGATATTTTTAATTGCATTAAAAGATAAAACTGCAGGTTGCATATTGTAAACACGTGTATGTGGCCTTCTTGAGAGCAGAGAATGGTATTGAAGTCACTCTGTGTTATATTATTTGAGTACTCGGTTACACTTTATTTTGATTGTCCACTTTGGACATTCTATAAGTAACTTTGCAACTACGTCAACTAATTCTCATTAATTTGCAACTACATGTCTCGGAGTAGACTGTTAGGTTAGCTTTAGGGTTAGCAGAATAAGATGACATATACTTGCAAAGTTTTACTTAGTATGCTGTATGTTGTGGACCCATCAAAATAAAGTGTTAGAAGATATTAAGCAGAGAGTCTACTAATACTCTGAGTTGCAAACCTACTTACTGTTAGTAGAATGTCTAAAGTGGACTGTCAAAATAAAGTGTTACCGAGTACTTGAATAGAGTGCTATTTGAGTGCTCAAGATTAAGAGAGAAAAACCTTTAAACTATTTTATTTTGACAATTATGTACACTAAACCAGTCTAAAGTTTGGACACATTTAGTACTTCTTGAAATTAGCCGTGTAGACAAACAAATGGTACATATATCATTTTCATTAATAAACTGCAATTTTAAGTCAAAAGCATCCCAGAATGCAACTCAAACGTGATGAAATCTAAATGTATGTCGACTTTATGAATGTTCAAATATAAGATATTATTATTATTGATTATTGCAGTATATACAGTATATTACCTTTAAATATATTTTTTTGTTAAAATGTATATATATTTAACTTTTTTTGTTGTGACATTTTTTGTTTTTTTTTTGTTGACATAATTTCCAGCCTTTCTTTAGTCTGATGTTATGGTGATGTTATAGTTTTGATGATTTTACTAGTTTAAGAAAAAATACATATATAAAAAAACAGAATGTGTTCACATTTTAAAAAACACAGTTAGTTTGTAATTAATAATAATAAAAAAAACATCCAGACATTTTCACATTTTTATGGCCGATGCAACTTATGAGCATTTTGTTTCGATAGATGCTCAGAGAAATGTTCTCTATCACTCTTAGAGGTCAAAGGTCAAGTAACATTTGTTAATGTTTTTGAGTCGCTTATTCTCACCTAGGCTGCATTTATTTAATCAAAATACAGAAAAACTGCAATATTGTGAAAAAGAAAATGTTTAAATAACTTTTATATTTGATAATATTTCAAATGTAATTTATTTCTATAGCTGAATTTTCAACATCATTACTCCAGTCATTAGTATCACATGATCCTTCAGAAACTTTTATAATATGCTTATTTGCTGCTCAAGAAACATTAATATTATTAATGTTAAAAACAGCTGTGCTGCTTAATATTTTTGTGGAAAATGTTACACATTTTCTTCAGGATGTAATATTATAAATGTCTTAAGTGTTGCTGAAGAAGAGTATTCATTTCTTTAAAAAAACAACATCCCGACTTTTGAACAACAGCAAGGTCTATTATACATACAAGTCTATATAAGCTAATTTGCAACAAAAACAAAATTGCTTTCAGAAGCTCAAATATTACCTTGCATTGAATTCATCACATAAACATCTATAGGGGATGCCTTTCTTGCAAAATGCCACAGATCTTACTTGAAGTCAAAGTCTCACCATCACCATTTCCCAGGCCTTTCTATCCATCCTTGCCACCTTAAACAATGATTTGCTTACGATTTCAAGATCCCTCATGAGTTTGAACTAAATACACCAAAGGTGTGCAGATAACGTCATGGCATCAGCGCTCCAAAAACCCAACATCTAATGTAAAATATCAGCAAAATCATTTGTTTTATGGGAAGTGAGTAGGTGGCCTCGAATGAGGTTTTTGGGGTATACCCCTGTCTGGTGCTCTGCAATCGCTGCTTTAGTTTCTGTTCCAACGAACGAGTCAATAACGGGAGAGGGGCTAGTTAAAATGAGGTCGTTGTGAGGAGAAAACACTGACGACTCAGAGACAGGAAGTGGTTTGAATTCACTTGAGAAAGAAACAGGGGTGATTGGAGTTACTGTACAGACAAACAACGCAGCTGAACTGTATGCAAAAGGTGAGGCCTGAAAGTTCAGACTTCAATGCGCACCAGCTGCGCTGGTTGCGTTCATCCTCATTCACACGCGCCATTGCAGCATACTTGAAAAATGTGCTGTTTTATCTACATTTTTAACAAATACATGTTAGGACCGATTACCTGGTTAAGCCAGACTGTGTTTGCACATGTGAATGCTCGCACCACGTGAGGGGGCTGTGTGCGGTAAACAAAACGGTACATCTGAATTACAGTTTATGTCCCACGTTAAAACATTTGAGTTCTGTGGAGCTTTGAGGTGGCATTATGAGTCACCGAGTGTAAGAAGAAGAAAAAAAAAATCACAGAGAGAACCAACAGCTATTCGATGAGTCATCGGTAAACACCAACAGGTATGCCACCCCACCAACACTCTTCGCGACCCCAAGCCTGAGATATGATCCAACACCACTTGAACACCAACAACATCTTGTGTTTTTTTTAGTGAACGATACATGGCCCATTTATTTTTGAAGACAGTTTTAAAATGTCAAGTGTGGCTAATTCTTCAAACCAGAGTTTTGTAACCACATGCAGGTGATGCACAGCATTACTTTCATAAATGAGGTGAAGGCAACTATGCATCAACATTGCATTCACCAGATTATATTTTTCATGCATTATGCATTTCAAATGCAAGATATTTTTTTTTTGTGGTTGGCAGTGGGACTGCCACAGGTCGAAGTTCAATACGTTTGTGTAACCCTGTGGCGCATGCTACGCACCTGCATTATGTTTCACAGCGAGACAGATTTAGTCATAATCTAGAACACGAAAACAATTTCTGCGGAAATTTGGAAGGACAGTCCCAGATGACATACGTAAACTCTGCAAAAACCTCTATTTCTTTCATGCAAGTCATTCTTAGTAATCTATTCTTTTTAGCCACAATTGAGAGTTTGTTTTACATGATCTTCGCCATCTTCAGTTTCGTTGTTTACTGAGCTTCAACTTCTTATAATTGGCTGAATTACACACTGGCGCTTTCTGAAGAATTTGGTTTACTAGGAAATTATGAATAATTCCGCTGATTATGCTGTTTTTATTTTACACATTATAATCATAGTTTAGTACATTTTAAAGCAGAATGTAATAAATAAAACATTATAATACACTTATGCCCATACTAGCATATGCTGTTTGAATTATGGCAGAAATAACCTCAATGTGAACATATAACCACACTGATGGTTCTCAGTGCTGTATGTTTGGCCAATCTAATTAATGCGCTATAGTTTTGGTTGAAGTGTGGGATTGTTACTCCACAGGGCATCCATGACATTAAAAATAAATGTTTAAATGAAATCATGAACAGATAATGTTGTGTGAAATTCAATAAACAAAAAAGTTTTAGTTTAGAACTAAAATGAAGTGTTAACGGCATGATAACCACTGGAAGAAAGACAATTTGTAAACAAAAATGAAAACAAAACATCAAGATTTTGAGTGCGCCAGCATTAATTTATTTTATTCATTCTTTTAAAAGTTGAACAAACAAAAAAGTGAGTCATAACCCAAACCACTTGTTTGAGATGCGTGTTTGCAAGTCTCCGCCTCCATATCTAAGGAAGGAAGATGTGGTCCTCACCTACTACAGCTCCTTTCATGCAATAGGCATATTGTGTGCAGATGACATGTGCCACCTTGACTGCCATTGGTTGACAGAGTTTGTCTGCATGTTTCCAGCCAAAGTGTTTTAGTTTTAAGCTGATGTCCTTTAATTCATCTACACTTTCTAGCATCATTCCTGTGACTGCACCTTAAGGTAAGGTAAAGCGATTTTTTCTCACAACGGTTCTCCTCAGTTAAGACTTTGCAAAGTAGTACTTATGTATAATACTTTAAAACACTCAATTCATTAAATTACTTAAGAAAATCATGCAGTAGTTTAACTCTGGATTGATATATCTGGATTGTTACAAGATACTGAGGCAGTTTTCATATTCACCAAACATATCGCTTTTGGAGAAAAAAAAAGTCACAAAATGAATAGCCACCATTTATTTAATGTTATGTCAATTTTGCAGATATGCAATGATTTCAAATGACATACAAGTTTTTTTGTCTTGCTTTTAGCAAAATCAAGATCTTTTTCATGGTTGACCCCAACAATTGATCATATCAAGGTTGCATGCATTAGATCCAATCAAACATCATCATTAATTGAGCATATTGCATTTCACATAAACTATATCATAATTTTGCTCATTTAAAATTATGATTTGCCCAGAATGTTTCCTTGTTAGGCTAGCAAGCTTCTCACATCTATTTTTACCCTTATTCAGACAGGAAACTACACTATGAACGCTAATAAGTGGTGATGAATTTAACTTGCATTTAATAGTGCAGATGTGTTCTTTTACAGAAGAGGAACAATCCTGAGTTTTTGCACCATTCTTCTTAAATTCTAATATCACCAGTACAGCAAAACCAACATTTATATGACTTCTGCTGTTCTCAAGCATAAAAGTGATACTTTAAAAAAAAATCTAATTATTGGTTTGGCCAACTGATAAAGTTCTTTATCTTTCCAGAACAATGAGTACCATGAGAAGTCCAGAGCATCTAGCAGATGCTTGTCTTCCCTCCTCCACGGGCGAGATCTTGACAAGTAAAGATGACCCTGGAAGTCTAAGAAGGCTTCTGCCACTCACCGGCTCATCCGTACTGGCACGACGACTGTTCCACCTCCAGTCATACCACAACCCGCTCATGCCCAACAGACGACGTAAACGCGAAATGACTCCTGCTGAGAAAAAGGATGCATCTTATTGGGTGAAACGGAAGAAGAACAACGATGCCGCCAAGCGTTCCAGAGAGAAGCGACGACTCAACGACTTCATGCTGGAGGGGCAACTTATGGCACTGAGCGAGGAGAACGCCCAGCTCCGGGCCGAGGTGCTGAGTTTGCAGTATCATATGGGGACTGGGCGAGGTCTGGATGTCAGTCATCCCATGGTGCCCTTCCACTATCCCGCTGCGTCCCATCTCAAGCCTTCCCTGTGGGGTTTGCCAACCGGTAATGCTCCAGAATCTCCAGAGCTATACCACTCTTGGCACGGCTCATCTCCGTTCATCTCGCCCCTGAGGGTGCCTCCTAAAAGTGCCAACCTACCTTCACAGATTAGCCATTTGGACAACAGTGCTGACCTAGTAGGGGCAGACACAGCATCTCACCCACAGGTCTCTTCCAGCAACGACCCACCAAGCCACCCACAACTGTTTCCGGCCCAGAGAGCATCTGCGGCCTCACCACCCCCTCCTCAGCTGCTGCCTAGGTTGAGCCAGTCTGCCACCCAGCACAGCAACCAGATGCTATCTTGGGGCTCGTCGTCTTTGCGTCCATCTCCCCTTCATCCCAACTGGCCGCTGTCCTTCCCTTTGTCGCTACGAGACACAGACGGATCTCGTAATGGTGCAAGGTCCCTGTGGAACTTCAACAGCAGGTACAGCATGCTGTCTGCTGAGATCTCAGGACAGCTCAGAAGAATATTTTGCTCTGAGAACTCTTAATCAGCAACAACGCTGCCTGAACAGTTTTTGATTGTGAGAATAACCTGCTAAAAGGGGTCGTTCGCCCAAAAACAAACTATAGACTTACTTATGTTGTTCCAAAACATATATGACTTTCATTCATCTGTAGGGCACAAATAGTTTGAAAAATGTCTTTGTGTTTTTTGTCCATACAGTGAAAGTCACTGGGGTCCAGTGTTGGTTTTGGACCCCATTTTGGACTCCATTGATCACTGTATAGACAAAAATAGTTATTCATAATATCTTCTGCTTAAGAAAGAAAGGGAAAGACATGGGTTAACTTTTTTTTATGTATTAGCTGTGCTTAATGTATTGATGTGCAAGCTAATCTTTCCATACGGCCAAGCAAATGATAGATAAACCATGACTTGGAAAATATCAAAATGTTTATTCTGTAAATATATGGCCACTTGTAATAAAAAGTAGTTAAACATTTTACTCTCATTTCCGTTATTTGCTTATTGCATATACATCTGATTCAAGTTTGGGAATCTGCACTATATATTCTCACAGGCACATCATTGATTGCTTCATGTAAATTGTTATTAGTATTCACCTTGTTGTGTGAAATACTGGTTCTAACACATTACGGCATTGAAAACAACCTTTCACCGGCGCTGTTGTGAGTTTGTAATGTTCCATGTAAAGGAAAAACAGAAGAATAAGAAAACATTATGTGGTTGCTGCAACACATACAACGTAATAACAAAACTAAAAATGGTTTAATTTGCTTCATAGTATATTGTACATAGAATGTGTGATGAAAACAACTT
The DNA here is from genome assembly GCA_003573665.1 of Oxygymnocypris stewartii. Taxonomy (NCBI): domain Eukaryota; kingdom Metazoa; phylum Chordata; class Actinopteri; order Cypriniformes; family Cyprinidae; genus Oxygymnocypris; species Oxygymnocypris stewartii. The sequence continues at coordinate 2,423,687 of QVTF01003285.1, forward strand.
TGCTAGTAATTGTGTAGACATATTCATAAATTATATCCTTTTAATATATGGGGTATTTGTAAAGTGAATGATTAAAGTGCTCATGATTAAATATGAAACATGATCACAATGAAGATGGTTTCAGGCTGGGGTAAATGTATCTGATATCTGATTGAACTCAGGCTTGTCAAACCACATGTTCACACTTCTGGTGTGTGGATGTACATGTAGTCGCGTGTGTGAAGTAGAATAAAGACAAATTTAGAGGTGTAAATAGACCAGTTCGGCTCAACAGTACTGTAGGCTATAGAATTTAATTGCTTAATAATGAAGTCTCTTTTTTCAGTCTCATAATGGAAACCGATTTAAGAAAAAAATAATAGGATAAATACTATACTATAAAGTAGATAGTTGGGGTGGCTTTTAGGGTTCCTAAGATTGATACACAGGCCAAATCTGTTGGAGAACCTCGAAGCAACATTTTTTCAAACACAAACACGGCCGTCCATGTGGTTAAGAAAAAAAGTGAATTCTTGAAAGACCTCTATCGTCTACACTCGCTCATAAATACTTAACTTATAATAAATGTAGGTTATATAATAATTAATCAATATGAATCTTCATAGACATTTTTTTAATTGTATTTTTCTGTATTTCTGCAGCTTATGCGTTTGCGTAACTGCACTATACCTTCTTGATCGGTAAAATAATTAATTATTCATTTGTATAATTAGAGTTGAAGGAACTTAACATAGATTGTATGTACCTTTTACAAAAATTCAGTAAATAAATATAATACATATAACAATAGATATTAGAATAACCAGTAGGGGGCGCGCTGTCCTTGAAAATATATGCTACATGTGAAATGCACACTAGTCAAATCCCTTCACATTAGCCATCTGACAAAGCTACTATATGTATTATTTTCTAGTTATTGAGAAAATATAATATTTGTATTATATATGTGGTAACATCACAAAAATGCAAAACTAGAATTATGACTACATTTATAGTATTGATCTGAAAGGAGTAGATAGCAATAATGTGACAATATTCATGGCTTGTGTGAACAATATTAAGAACTTAAGAATCAGTCATTGAAAAATGCATATTAATTTGCCTTTATTGTGGCATTAATGACAGCACTGGTAATGAGTCCCTATTTTGAAGGTGATAGGATTTTAGGTCTTTCCAAAGCAGCACAGACTGCTTCTAGATATGGAATCTTTTGTGATTCCTTAAATTCAAATTTAGAGCCTTTGCAACGTTAGTTACTGGCTGAAAATGAAGCAGAACAGCAAGGACCCAGTCAAGGATGAGAGTTGACTAGTCTGGCCATCAGAAATGCTTATCGGAACAACCAATAAGTGTGGTTTTCCCATGTCTGATCTTTTTTTTCATAAATGCACACCCACCCACTGATACACGTATGTGAGGGACATGTGGGCCATGGTGTAGTAGAGCCATCAGCTTTGTGTTAAAAGAAGTAGACACAGACAGGGGGTTGTGGGCTGATCTCATAAAGAGGCGAACAGGCAGCCTCTAACTTTTAATCACACTTCACACCAAAGAGAAGCCACGAGTCAGAGAGGAGAGCGTTTAATCAACGCTGCAAGGCAGGTGAGACACTCAGGTCACACACAGACAAGACAAGTGTTTGAAGTTTGGAGAGTCTGCTGGTTTCAGTAAAAAGGAGCATCCTTGGAGATGTCAACGCTGGGTGACCCTACAAGGCTTCAGGAACTGTGAGAAGCTGTGAAGGTAAGAAACGGGGGCTTTTGTGTGTCCATCAGTGGTCAGCTTTTAACAGTTATGAAAAGGTGATGTAATGACAAAAAATAAGCAAACTTCCTTTGACTTCCTTTGAAATTTGAGATGTCGCACCGTCAAGCGAAATAAGAAAACACTGCACTGGCCTTACTTTACCAAACATCTTGTTATCTTAAAGCTTTCTTGCATTCATTTTGCATTAAAAGTAAAATAAAACACACCAGATATGCAGACGTTCATAGTTTGAGGTGCAAATGATTCATGGCGCTTGAATGCGGTAGACGATGTGCAAAACTAAATGTAACTAAAACTAATTTCAAACGTAACCTTTGGTTTACTGCCATTGCAAGCATCAGATTTCCCAATCTCAGAATGAAACAAGTATATTGTATAAATCAGTACACATATAAAGCAGTCTGATTTTAGGTTAAATTGGTCAACTTTGCATATATAACCCTTTTAATAGTGTTGAATATATTTTGTATCATGTAACATTCAATCATTAAAGCAGGCCTTATTGTCTTGCAAAAGTGCAAATCTGCATTTGATTTGTTTCAAATTGCAATTGTAAATGTAAAATCCCTGCAGACATTTCACATTTTGAGAATTTCAGCATTTGAAAGCTTCAAACGTGAGTGAAAGATCTTGTGAGTCTGGTAAATGTGGGTCATTTTGAAAGGGCGTGTGGTATGGTATCTTGACGATCAAAATTATTTCAAGGGAATATTAGATAAGACAATTGCTGCAAAACATGTTCAAAGTCTTAAATGGCATCTCTGATGTAGCTGTTGCTTGAAATATATGCATCTTTCTCTCTGCACCCTGTGCTAAAGATATTTAATTACTGTTCCCATCCAACAAACTGTGGTCCAAAGGTCTGACTACCCCACTTGTGAAAATTGATAATATTTAGCATTTTTTTTATTACAAAATTTAAAGCTAAAATGTTTAATTGCAAATTATATTGCAAGATTAGCAATGTATGAACTCGACAAGTTTGTGTAAAACCTGGTAATCATGTTCTCCAGCATGATTTGAGCTCTAAAGATCAATCCTTTCAAAAGCGTTCTCAGGATTAATGCCACAAATTTACTTAATTGATTAGAAATAATGCATAATCTTTCCTATTTGTTATTTATTCTCTTTTTTTATAATTTTAGAAAACTTAAAACTTTTCCAGGTTTAAATCTGATTTTGAATCCCAGATTTCCAAAATGATCTTTGACTTTTGGACTCCACAGGATTGATTGATACAAAATAAACGATGTAAAACTGGCATAAATGAACAACATTGAACATATGCAATCCAGCTATATACTTTCAAGGATAAACAACTTACGGTTAAAAAAAATTGTAGACGTTATTTTCTATGAAAACATCTGAGCCTCTTGTTTAAAAACAATAGAGGATAAAAAAATACATAAAATATGAAAACTATAGGCCAGGATGTACATAGCAGCAGGTGGTGAGGAGAAAGCCAACAGATAGGTTGTTAAAAAGGAGAAGTTTAAGCGTTTGTTACTGAAAAGCACCATCTAAACATAGAGCGTCAGTAAGCAGCAGGTGCAGGTCTGACTGAGGCCTCTGGGGGCCTTGTGACCATCATACATCTAAAGTCATCAAAAGCTGTATTTGATGCCCAAAAGGCACTAGCTACAAAAAAAAGCTACTGGAAAAAATGACCGTTGTTTCCTGGAAACACAGGTTTTGAGACAACATGCCCCAATAGGTTCATACTATTTGGAGGAATTCAGTGGCACCATTAAATGATCTGTGATAGGCTTAGGATATGTTTATAGAGAAAGAGGGAGTCATTCCCCTATTTTTATGTTTATGCACGCTACACTGCAATGAATATTGTATTTCAAGAGCTTTTCTGGTTTTCTGACTAACTTGTGTTCATTGTATACTCAACACAGGAAGGGGAAAAGCATGTGAACTACCTCTTTTGACTTTCTCTTTGTGTATGCATGTGTGTGTATATCTGTGGCACAGCGACAAAGCAGGCACAGGGTATATTTAGCTACACAGCATGTGTCACCATCACCACACCTAAACTGTTAGCATATCCTATGAGCTCATGTCCGCATTAGCAGGCTGGCAGACAACATAAACCTCTCGCAATTAGCCAGCAAAGCCCATCGCAAATGTACTTTCCCCCAGAGGATGGTTCTCAAAATCTGTTCGATAATTAGCAACAGAGAGATTTAGTCAAAACTGCTTGCGAGATGCCAATCCGCAAGTTAGCAACTTATGTAAAATGCACAACAGTTTCATGTTCCAGTGACTGGCTGAAAATAAACAGGCTACAATAATCATAAACAGATGTCTTAGATGAAACCAAACCAAATATCGGAAGCAAAAGGTGAGAATTTTGACTGCAACTCGATGCTACATGTTTACAGGAGAGCAGCAAAAGGCTCATGTGAACACCATTCAAATTGCAATGCTATCAATGCGCCAGCCCAGTATTTTATTTTGACACATCACAAAGAAATGTTGACTGATAAAGAGAACTAGGTTAGTGTTGGAGAAGAACCGCATATCACTGTGGTTAGCATACCACTGTTGCCCACACAATTATAAAAGAAAAAAGAAAAAAAGAGCCCATTTGCAAGCTAACGCTAGTTATATGGGTGTTAAGGGGCAACAATTCCATTCACTAATGGGAAAATGTAACATGGCCAGGGGTCAAATTTAGTTTATGTATCAAGGATCAACATCCATGAAGCATATAAACAATGTTTATCCTTCCAAATCTAACAGATAATATAATATTTGCATGCTGAAAAGTTAAGAGTGTTCTATAAAGCACTGCAAGTCACTTTGGATGAAAATGACTGCTCAATAAATAAATCTAAAAGTAAAATATAACGAAGCGATTACATTTTTTGTAGGCCAACCCATAAGAAAGCATCGCCCTTGTTCCAACAGGATCCATTGGCTTTCAGATTATTTCAGAAAATAAGCTCTGTAACCAACAAAATGTATGATTCTTAAATGTTTCGTTCATCTTCTCAATAATCTTCACAAATAAACAACTATTAGTCATTTTGAAGCCTGATACAAGAAGCTGAAGTAAAAAAGCTTAACTACGGATATAAATGAACAAGACCGTTTAAGTTAGATTAGTTACCAGAGAGCCCAACACAATAAGGCTTTGAAAGTGAGTAGATGAATTTTAACTAATCAGGTGATGATGTTTATTTTCTTGACATCCTCTGTAGTCCCATTTAGCCATTCGTTAGCAACCAGCCTTTTTTAAGCTTCAAAAAGGGGTATAACTGATGTGTTTTATATTGTTGACTAAAATGTGAAAATATCTTGAGGTTGTGTTCATCACAGAACTTATTTCAAGTATTTTTAACCAAAACCCTGTTAAAACAAAACAAAACAAAATAAAACAAAACAAACAACAACAACAACAACAAAAATTGAGTTCAGCATGATAGAAACGGAAGTGCTAAATGCGAACTCGTTTCCAGGTTTTGAAAATACAAATGTCCTACAAAAATTATGGGGATCTATTCTTGCATCTATTTAAAATGTACTTAAACTTATACAGAACTTGTCTTTAACTTATATGGTTTGAATTTAAACGTATACTGACACCTAGTGGTGAGGAAGAAGCATAATGCAAAAGCAAAGGTTAAAGGGATAGTTCACCCCGAAATAAAAATTCTGTCATTAATTACTTACCTCATGTCGTTCCGGACCCTTAGGAATTTCGTTCATCTTCGGAACACAAATTAAGATATTTTGGATGAAATCGGATAGCTATCTGATCCTCCATAGACAGCAACACAACTGTAATGTTCCCAGGTCCAGAAACGTAGTAAGGACATCGGTAAAACTGTCCATGTGAGATCAGTGGCTCAACTTCAGTTTTACGACGCTACGAGAATACTTTTTTTAGCGCAAACAAAACAAAAATAACAATTTATTTAACCATTCTTCTCCCCCGGGTTGCGTCTTCCGCCATTTTAGAAAGTATCACAATGCATACACATGCTTTCCCCTAAGCATAAACAAGGCTTATTATGCAGATTGTGTTCATGCGCACTCTCCATGAAAAACAAAACCCATCTTTTATGCTTGTAAAATATGATTTTAAAAGGGAGTACAAACAAAGGAAAGGAAAGTTTAGTTTACTGGCCAGTCATATTTGCAAATGCTTTCCACATTCAGTGTCATATTTCAAATCAGCAGCAAAATCTCACCTGAACTGCCCCTAATGTTTCTTACACTCAAATAGCATTAAAAAGCACATATTCCAGGCTGGTCCAATCAACATGAAGTCCTAAACATGCGTCTCTGTACACTGACTGGCAACCAGAACTTCTAACACTGGCTGCTGAGACATGATCACTTTACCAATTGGTGATTGGTCCTTTTATTTAGAAGGCAGGACTTATTCTATCATGTTGCACTTTGGACATTCTCCCATTCAAAAGAAATATGAGTGCACCATTTTTGCATATCTAAAGGCTCTGCTATAAATTATTTTAAACATTATTTAACATAATGATATTCATTTATATAAATATATATATATATATGATAACAATGCTGTACTTGCAAGCGCAGGTTTTTTCCAAGCGCAGGGAAATGCAAAAAATAGTTTTTCTTTTTCAAATCGGTTTGTATTTTATAGTGAAGTTACTGCGCAAAAACACACACACTAACAATGGTCAGCATAGCGCCGCATTGCAGGCGTGGTCTCATAGCTGTGGTTTGAGCGAGCATCCACAATTCATCCCCTCCAAACCAAGACCATGCTCTTCTTTCGCTGCGTTCATGTTTCATTGGCTCGTGGCTTGGCCTAACAGTCTGTTTGTTTTGCTCTGTGGTAAGCATGCACCTCGCTGTCACGCACTTGAGCCCAGATTTCCAGCTCATGAAAAGGCAGAGCAGATAAAAGAAAGGAATGAACAGGATGTGGTTAGCTTACATGAAAACTCACACACCCTGTTAACTTGGAGAAAGGTTCTGAGGAGAGAATAAAGAAACCACAGTGAGCGTGGGGTTAGATGTACAAGACGCAAGATGCGCAGAACTTGAAGATCTGCGTGTACCTGATCCTACTGTTGAGATTTTGATCATATGCACTCAGTAGATGACAAATTATTTAATCTACTTAATCGAATCTTTAATCTATCAGTTAATCTACACTTAGAATTTTTAATTTTGCATTACATGTCAAGTATCCAAATGCTGAGTTTAGATCAGAAGGTTTCACTTTTCTTTTGCTCTTTAGAAAACTAATATATGAGACGCGTATGATCATGTGGAAGGAAATTGTTTATTCTGACCTTTTGTCTTAAAAAGAAGCTAAAATGACCAGTTATAAGTGTCAGTGTAAAGACAGAATAGAATGTGTCAATGACATCAGAGGGGAAGTAGGTCTGTACAGTTGTTAGCAGAGTGTTTGGTCTCACTAGATCTCTCTCTGTCCTTCTCAATCAACCATTCTTCCACTGGTAACCCACAAAACAACGGCCCATCAGACAGTGTGGGGGTTTTTGGAAGACTAGGGTTCCCACCGTCTCTGAATCACCCCAGTGGTCATATTCATGTCCAGGATGCTCACACGCCTCCAGTATTGATTAACACTTTATAGTCACTTCAAAAAGGCTGCTGCTCAAGTATTTTTGAGCTATCAACAGAATTGGCAACAGGCAGAGTGCTGAAACAGAGCTGGAAGAAAGTCCTTAACTTCGAGTTTTAAAGGTACCTGTATTAATAATAATCTTCAATAATTGTTAATACTTTATTTTGTTAGTTGGCAGAACAATAGTGTAGCTGTTTAACTGAGTAGCACAACATCAACAGCAGCAGTCACCACAAGGGGATTTTTTACGTATTACTTCATCTACAGCCTTAATGACAAGAACATTACAGAGTTTTAGTTTCAGACGTGAGGCACCTGTCACCATCTAGCAGGCAAAGGTCAACATGTTCAGCAGAAATTGCTTTGCTATGACACTCATAACTTCGCATCGATGACTGCCTGGTAAAATCTGACACACCAACAGGAAATAACTGTGCTCTTTCATTATAGGTAAAGCTCCTGGTAACAGTATGACTGAGAAGAGGCACTGACATCTGAGAAACTCCAGACACCGCACACAGAAAGAGAACAGGTGCATCTTGAGCGAAACCAATCAGAAAAGTCATACCTGGTGAAAATGGAGTCCGCTTTCTCACGGGTGATATGGGAAGAGGACGAAGCCGAAGAGCTCTCTCCAAGAGGTCTGGGATTGCGTCGCAAACGGGAATTCATACCTGAAGACAAGAAAGACGTAACCTACTGGGAGAAACGTCGCAAGAACAATGAAGCGGCGAAGCGCTCACGAGAGAAGCGAAGGGTCAACGACTACGTGTTGGAGAATCGATTGGTTTTGTTGAGCGAGGAAAACGCTCGTCTGCGAGCCGAGCTGTTGGCTCTGAAGCTTCGATACGGTTTGATTAACCCTGGAATGCCCTATTCCCCATCTCAAAGGGCTCTATCTCAGCTTCACGCTTTGGTGCCACAACCTTTGGTTTCTTGCCCAGACAAAGACCTGTACTGGAGTAGACGGCAAGATAGAGAGGCTTCTAATCTATCCGGGAAACAACAAGCACCCCTCAGTCTTGGCACCCACCCCGGGTCGGCATTCCTACCTACGCATCCTATGGCCATTCGAAGAAACCACCCATATCTCCTAGACTTCCCCAGCCTCCATTCTACTACAGCTGCACCTTTACTCTTTCCTCCACACCTCACCCCCGCTGCAGCACCTTGGGCAGGACGGACCCTGCTCCAGCCAGGGAATCAGAGGATCTTGTCAGATGAGGAGGGCGAGCAACAGGTGCCTGCGGATTCCAGCACAGCCCTGCCCCATAAACTAAGACTGAAGACGCAAAACTCTCAGCGCAAAGATAACAGAGATAAATCTGCGTCTCCAAATCCAGCATACATGTCAGATTGAAATCAAGCTCCGACTCAGTAGTTATGAGTAATCCTACTCATTTTTGATAATTGAACATTGGCTATATTCCAGGAAGTTTGTTGCAAACCATCATGATAAAAAATATGTATTTGATCAAAAGGTCACATATTCAGATAAAGTTCCCGAGATACATTTATAGAGTCAATATTTACATCATTGAGGTAGGAAACTTGAATTGGGATAATAACGCACATGTTTTTACAAATGTTGTTTTACCTTTAATATAGACAGGAAAGTAGAGGGTGAGAGAAAGAGAACAGGATTTTAGTAATAGAAAAAATTATTGTCCGAATTTGGACTCGAACCATTCACTCTGCCAAAACTTTCACAATCAATCCTTTGTGAATGCATTTATGTATGCATCTACATTTTTGTATTTGGAAGATGCTTTAATCCAAAAGCGACTTACATTGTATTCAATATATACATTTGATCATTTATGCATTCCCTTGAAATTGAACCTGGGTGTTGCTACTAAGTCACGATCCACTGTTTGAGCAAAAGGATTGCTACCTGCTTGTTTAATTCAGAATATAACCAATGTCTGTTTTAATTTAGCCTCTGGTGTCAGACTGACATTTACTAATTTTACAGATGCTTTAAGCAATTTACATTGCATTCAAACTATACATTTGGTAAAATTCATGCGCTCCCCATTACTAATGCAATGTATTAGTGATTTGAGCTACAAATCACTAATACATGGTTACTTTTGAGACCTCAAAGCAGCTATTAACAAAATTAAAGGCCAGAAATGAAAAAGTGAAAAATAAATGTTTTATAATCCAAAGCACACTGTAAACTAATACTAATGGCATCTCTTTACAGTTACTTTCAAAAAGTGAATATGTGTGTCTGAGAGGCTGAAAACATTAACTGATTAACCACCAATCAGATGCATGCAAATGAGACCAAATGAGATTTTAGGGAAACTCACCCCACCTCAAAGAGTCTGAAAAGAGTCGATAAGAGGATATTTCTGGAATCCCTTGATCCAACTGGTGAAGGTAGCATGTTTGTCCTTTTATTTGACTTCCATTTTGTCTGGTCATGAGACATGTTTGATATAGCACCTGTGTTTGGAAAAGTGTACATGCACAAAGGTCATCTGTGACCTGTGAAAACAATTGCTTGCTTGCTACTCAAAAGTTAAAGCTGTGACCATGCAATAAGTGGCCTGTATTTTCTGTATTTTGTATAGTACATTTTTTATTTTGTTTTGTAAAACCCAAAAAAAGGAGTTCATGTTGCATATGAACCAGATGAACTGCATATGAACCAGAGTAAACACATCAAGGTCCGCTTGAAATATGAACTGACTGCTCAACAAAACCAACGTTTTGCTTCTGTGATCATTGTCCAAAATTCCTTCTGATTACATAATTTTAACATTGGTTTCTTCACATCAGTAACCAACCTCCATACTCCAGTTTATACAATGTGTTAAGTCTCCTGAAGTTTTAGTATCAAAACACCTCTAAATTCAGTATTTCAGGGGCTGCGAAGAACCATTTTGATAGTCATTTTTTCTTGTTCATAAGAATCTGAACTTCATTCAGTGCCACTTGCATTCAGGAATTGTTCAATGGATTTAGCAATAAACATACTAAGATTTTGTTAAATGCTTGAAGACAAATGTGTGTCTACGCAACTCAACGAGTTTACAAGGTAAAACAACGATGTCGGACGATTTTGAACTTGGAGGAAAAGATGAGATGGAGCCTGGGTCAAGCGCGACCTTTTCAACGTCATTACGTATTACGTGAAGTCTGGGACGCGCATCGAAAACAGGCGAGCATTTATGTTTATAAAGCAGATACATTTTTTTATAACCAATCGTTTTGTCACAAGCAACAACAACAACAATTTTCTTTTTTGAAAAAAGTAAAATAAATAGTGATCCAATTTCACTTGTACACATTTGCATATGGACACATTTTTTGTCATGTATAATTGAACTTGTGATTATGGTGTTGCTAGGGGCATATGCTATCAGCTAAGCTAATGTTACACAAGTACTTCAATTGCATATACTTTTAATATATGTTTTAAAACTTTTGTCTGTTTTAAAAAAATATTTACTTTTATTTCAGTCTTTTGTTCGTCTGCATTAAGTTGTATGATCTTCAGAATGTTATCATTTTTATAATAAAGTGCAAATAAACATCTCAGCTCTTTGACTATTATTTTATTATTCACAACATAGCACACTTCAGAACACAGAGTTTATTATCCTAATATGCAGTATTACGTTTATCTTGAATGCGTCTTCGCCTCCACTTAAGGCTGGAGGTGTGTGAGTTGTGCTGCTTGCTTTTGGTGACAGGTCGAAGGACTCCACGGGGCTGCTGTGGTTTGTAAGTGTGAAAGGGGGCTGCAAAAAAAGTTTCAGTGGCGTGTAGGGGTGGGAAAGGTGGAGTAGGGGTTTCTCAGCACTTATTAGTCACCGTTCATGATCAATCGCGATGTCTACAGCAAATACGCCAACAACCTCACTGCACAAAGTGAGGAGAGCGAGCTAGTTACCACTAAAGGCAATCGAGCAATTCAGTGACTTGCATAACAAGTCTAACTCAAAGAAATCTTGCATAACTATGACATTTCTTCATTAACCAATGTTGCTTTTAGCACTTTTTGTTGTTGAAATCTGGATTAACATAAATTTCGCTCTCACTTTAGTGTTAAAAGTGGTTCATTTCTTCTTTTTACTGCTGTAACTGACTGAGAGATAAAGGGAGAGAAGTACAACAGAGAAATAGGAAGTTAAAAATATATTGTCTTTTTCTTTTACGTCTGTAAACCACATCCTCTAGCACAAGCAAGATCTAGTTGTTTTCTTGTGTTTATCATTTTTGAAAATCTGTTTTAGCCAGTCATTTGACCCAATATGATATTCTGGTGTTAGCAGAAGCTACAAGCTAATAGACTCGTTAATCATGCTAATCTTAACAAATTACATGACACAGTTTGATAAATTTGGATTCTGACAGGTCAATCCCGTGATATATATATATTAGTGCTGTCAATTGATTAAAAAAACAAATGAATCGCACATTTTTTCTAAAATTATTCACAATTAATCGCGATTAATCCCACCTAACATTAACATTTTTATATACACTTTTATATTGCAATAATTTAACATTCAATCTTCAAATGTACAATGTACAAACAACATAAAGACATATATTTTTTTATATTTCTTTAATTACATATTTTTTTGATTGAAGGCCAGCATCACTGATACCAGTGTCTCTATAAAATTGTTTTTCCCCTTAATATTTAACCATTGACTATTCAGCATTACAGTATAATTGAGAGCTATCAATTTGAACATTTATTAGACTTAACTTCTAATTTAAGGGTATTTAAAACAATCTTCACATGAACCTATAATAAATGACATATTTAGCTACCTGTGCCCTTTAGCAGAAATATACAGAAAATGAATAGTAACCAAACACTAAATTCTAAATTAAATATAGATGAACCCATTAAAGCTATAAAAGTTATGGATGTCCAATTCTTTTTTTTCTTGCATTAATAGACATCACAGCAGCACCTGGCTATTAGTTTATTTGCCTGCTGTTGCTTTAAAAGCTGCTGCTGCTGAAAGTGACGCGGATCTGACATGCATATTATTTTCTCACAACTCTCTTTACATTTTCTGAACCACTTCAGGTCTTAAAGTCTCCACTGATGAGCGAATGAGTTGAATCAGGTGTGTTAGATGAGGGACACAGACACACAGTGCTGGAGTCCCTAGGACAGTTTTTAAAACCATTTCAGAGACATGTTCTTAAATGTGACTCATATATAATGTATTGCATGCATGCACAGTTTTAAGGCAGCTTTAATCGGCTTTTTGGTAACGTCATGCCTTAACTGATGGCAGGGGCGGATTTAGTGAATTAGGGGCCTCAGGCAAATATAGAAATGGTGCCCTATTCATTTGCACACATTTACCCAGATCAACCGTGAGGTTCCTTTTTTTGTCGTGATGCTTGCTGCTGCACAATGGTGCCCCATAGTTGAGTCCAATGTTTTTACATTTTCATGTACATGTTATAATGGGATTATTTAATTTACATTACATTTATTCATTTAATAGACACTTTTATTATTTCATGTTGTAGACCACGAAATAGCAATTGATTTACTGTTGAGATTTGAGTTAACAAAAAAAATATATATATATATTAACCTAACAATTGAACTGAATATTTATTGGGTGGATTTTTTTAAACTGCAGACTGGATTATTAATTCATTCTCTGCCAGTAGGAGGTGCTTTTGGAAAGTCAGAAATATAGAGGTTTCTATATTTCTATAACAGCTGTAAACAAATCAGTGCTCAGCTCATAAATTATGCTTTATCAGGTAAAATGAAAATGCCATCGAAGCTTTTCTGAAGACTATCAGTTCCCTTAAGAGTTTCATTCATATAAAAACTTGAATTAGGGAGAATGAGAAAAGTATGAAAAATATAGCATATATGATGAGGAAAGTCCACTGATAAGTTACCAGTAACCCTACATTTAATTTTTGTAATTTTATCTTAGGGCTGTCAAACGATTAAAATATTTAATCGCAACTAATCACATATTTTTCATGAGTTCATTTGCGAATAATCACAACTTAATCGCACATTTTTATCTGTTCTAAATGTACCTTAATTTAATACTTTTCGTTTTAAATACTCTAATCAACATGGGCATGTACAAATGTAGATGCTTTATGCAAATGTAGGTTTATTATTAGTGAAACCATAGTTAACAGAGCATGAAAAGTAGACATGTTTCATAGATCATAGATGTTTTTCAAAGAACTTGTTCATGTCTATTAGACACATGAAAAAAGAAATGTCAGGTTCCCATTACTTCTCTTTCTTTGTACTGAGCAGTTTCCTTACACAAACCTGTTTACATTTTTGCACGACAGAGCTGCTCACTTCTACTGAACATGCAAAATCTACAATTATTATTTATTATAACATTTGTTTGCCTCTCTGTGCCACATAGTGTATTTTTATGCAGCATAGTGTATTTTTATTTGATTGTTTCTGTTGTCAGACAATTGGATGAATATTAAATAATTATTAAAATGCAACCCATTAAGACTACATAACAAGCGCTCCCTTACGAAATGTTAATCTGCACAAAAATCCTTATTTATAATCGTGCCGTTGTCCGATAAATCAAATAGGCTACACATAAGATAAAGACAACAGCTGAGCAATGATTTCAGCTATACTTGCATGTAAAATTAGAGAAGAAACATATCTGTGTTTTAACTGAAAGCGCAGCTCCTTTCAGCCGCTAATGTAAAGAGGTGCGCACGCGCTGAGCAGAACAACCGCAGAGAGAGAGAGAGAGAGGTATGTGTGCCCTGGGAAAGAAAGAACTCGAGCTGGTGAGAACATTGGTTTCAGATGCATAATATTTTAATTTGCTACAAGCAGGATACACACGCAGATGTTGTTGTGGTAATAAATGTCCGCGTGTCAGCACTTAATGCGCATCTCGTATATGAAAAGCATTTTAGGGGGCCCTTGCCTTTTGGGGGCTCAAGGCAATCACCTACCTTTGCCTAATGAGTAAGTCCGCCCCTGACTGACGGCACTATTAGGACATTGCATGCAGGTAGTTTTTTCACTGTTTGATATGAAATGATACACAGGCTACAGCGCGCACCGGCACCTTTGTGCTTGTTTTTTTAAGAGTTTTATTATTGGTGAGTACAATTATTTATTTCAATAAATGTAATCGTTTAGATATCATAATATTTAGGCTATAAATAATATTATAAATCTGGTTGGTTTATTGGTGACTAATATGTAAATGACAAGCTTGGGGCCCGAGAGACTTGCACTTGGACCTTAAACTTTAGCTATGAGTTTTTTATAAACAGCATTTTCAAAAAGGCATATTTTACTTTTTTCTATGGTATTAAACTGCTCCTATTCCACTGTTATTAGTAATATACTAATGCCAACTGCCAAATATGAGACTTACAAAGTAACACAATTTATGAACGAAAATAGAAAAGAGAGAAATGTGGGATTTTTTTTTTCAATTAAATAAAAACGACTATTTGTTATTTCTTTCTCTTTTTTTTACTATTCATAAAACTATTTCCACACGGGCACACATTGCATCTGATAACCTCCCCGTGCTGATTTGTATGGTATCATGTTAAGAGGACTTAGCAATTCTAATTAATGTAGGCCTGTTACATTCTTATTATTGTTAGGCCTATTATTATTATTAGATTACTTTTATTAATAAGTTACATAAAATTATTGCCCCGCGATAATTTCATAGTGCATCACCACATGATGCGCTGATGATAATAAAATAGGCTATTAGCTTACTCCTCATTGAAACTGTTTTTAAAAAGATTTTTTAAAACAGGTCTATTAATTTATACATAAAATGATGGACCTATAATTATGACTAACACTACAGTCATCAATGAAAATTCAGAGCTGCTTCATTTCATGATTTTCAAAAACATGTTTCTTCTCATGTTTTTCACTTTAGGAGCCACACGAGAAATATTAAGGGAATAATTTAAGACAGTTATATACCATTATCAGCATATGTTAGAGTAGATTCGTCTATCGTTGTCTCAGATAGAATATACTCCGTTAATGCAGTGTTAGCTGTCAGTTTTTTTTTACTTTCACTTTCTCTATAGTGAATTTATGTTCACTGTCTTGCGCAAAGTTTGCGCGATGCTTGCTTGAGTTGCTTGACCCCTCCCCCATAATATCACTTGTTCATAGGGCAAATATTAGGCACTTTTTTTAGGTTTTTAATGTTTATTTTTCAGTGTTAATGAGAGTGACACTGAGAGTTAAAAATCAGGAAAATATTTTGGAAATCAAAGAGTTGCTAAGCAAGTTTCTGATGGGGCTATAGCCCCGTCAAGCCCCACCCTAGCGCCGCCACTGCATATAACATTTGGGAATAAAGCACCGTTTCCATCCAATGAGTCCAAGAGAACAAAATCGTCACTTACTGATAAACTGGCACTATTTATCACTAAGAAAATTGGGAGAAGCCACTGAAAATAATACTTTTCATATTTAATACATTACTTGTGCAGACGAAAGTATAATGCGGTCACTGCTCTCGGAGGTGGATGCTGCTGTTTGGGAACGCAGTTGTGTAAGACCAATAAATGAATGAATGCAAAACAACGTATACATGCTGTGAATTAGATTGGTCCTCTGCTAGTCAAGTTATCCCGTCTCATAGCGCAGTCACATGACTTTTTCGATGCGCATGGTGGAATTAATTCGGTAAAAGTGTTTCCATCGTAGTTAATGCATTTTTCCTTATCGGATAAAAAGTTTATCCTACTCAATTGTGCGCTTAGTTTTTTATGCGCATAAAAATGTGAATGGAAACATAGCTAATATCTAGCTCATTTGACTCGCGCCTGGTGCGGATCGAGGCGACGTTAGAGAGCATGTCTGAAACGTCTGCCGTTTGATGTGGTCATAAAGACGTTCTGCATCTAAATAAACACAATCCTTTTCAAGAAAAAAGAGACAGAGGCAACAGTTGTGAATGGGGGGGGGGGCATTCATAACTCACGGAGCCCCGCCCCTGCGTTAATTGCATATTTGTAACGCGTTAATCTGAAAAAATGTATCTCCTGCGTTAACGCGCTATTTTGACACCACTAATACACACACATATATATATATATATATATACACACGTGTGTGTGTGTGTGTGTGTGTGTGTGTGTGTGTGTGTGTGTGTGTGTATATATATATATATATATATATATATATATATATATATATATACATATACGTATGCATTTACAAATATATATATATATATATATCCTGTGCAATCAATAGCAATACTAATTGTCTTTTAGCACCTTTTCTTTTCACATATTCAAAATCAATATTTAAGCCTTTATCACTCTTTTTTGTCATTCATCAAAGACACAAATGTCATTTTGTATCAACAGACTAGTTTACAGAAACTTAGCCTAGCTAAGCTAACACTAACAGAAGTAGCGCTGCATTCTTCAACATGCTTCCCACAGTCTTGATTCATTAATCACACTAAATATCATCTCTTTTCTGTCATTCACCAAAGATATAATCAGTGTCATTGTTATATTTTATCCACAGACTGATTTAAAGAAACTTAGCCTAGCTATGCCAACTCTAACAAAAAATAAATTATTGCTTAAAAAACATACTCCACATTCTTAAACATCCTTCCTTAATGACAGCAATGATTCACTAATCACACATGTTTCTTTCAGTTTGAGTCATTGCTTGCCATATGCACAGGCTTTTTGCAGTGATATCATAGGTTAGCAAAAGCGCAAAATTATAGCGTGAAGATGAATATTCCAGACAGCAACACTACTAGACAATTTGTAGGCGTAACAATGATTCAGTACTTCCAGCACAAATCCATCAATCACACAACAACTATGTGCAGTGCATATTAAAAATAGAAACCCAATGGAAAAGACTTTGAAAACACAATACCTGCACAGATCATTATCTGGTTTTGTACTGAGTGCTAATCTCTATAATGGATAAATGCATATTAATATTGCATCTTTGGTGTGAAAGTGAAACACAACACTTCTCTTTTTCAGTTTTTTCATAGACTGTTCAGTACAACATACCTGGCCACAGGCGACTAGATCTATAACATCATGGAGACATCAAAACCACTCCCATTTTGTTTTACGATTTCACTTATTTTCTTTTTGTTTATGGGTGTTTCTCCAACAACAACAACAAAAAAAACAACCCCTAAGAATTTTAGAGTCTGTAATACATATAAAATGTTCAACTAAATTGCATGGAGTCATGAAGATTTTAATCTGGAACATGTTTATTTTTTATGTTTTTCAATTTTTTTTCTTACAAAATGTCCTTACAACAACTTTATAATAACATTCATTATATGCATTTTTCTTTTTTAATTTCTATAAAAATGTAATCTATTTCAGTAGCTTTTCAAATTGTGTGCAGTTTTTTAAATACTGATATAAAAAATTATATACAAAATAGGAGATATCATTGTTTTCTCTATGCCATGCAAAATTTAGACAGTAACTTTAGATGTCAATTGTGTCCATACACGCTAAAGATAACATATTTAGCTTTTTATGACAGATGTTGCAATTTCATTGTGTAAATAGAGTTGCGATAAATGACATCTCGTGTCGGTAAGGACACAATGTTAAAGTGCCATGAAATCAAAAAGGCTATTGTAGAGAACAACTGTAAAAGAAACAGAAAAGATATAAACAGAATATTTTTAATTTAATTTACAGTAAACCTTGAACTCATCTCTACTGCAGCACAAGGTCTTTACCGCAACACCTAAATTTGCTGCGGTAAGGACATTTTGCGGAAATTATATTTTTGATAATATTGCAGCTAATTGGCAGCTAGCAAGGTTTACTACATTAGTTTTTACTCTTAGCATCTGAAAATACATTAATTACACTTTTGTATGTAGTTCAAAGTACAGAATTACTAAGCTGTATGGTAAGGACAACACAATAAAGACTGACGCAGAAAGTATTATATTTACCTTATATTTTTGGGATCTTGCGAGATAGTGAGGTGGCCCAATCTGTCAGCAATGTGCTCGTGCTAATTTCTGTTTCCATAGAAATTGAATTGTTTTTCTTTTATAAAATTTCATAATAAAAGCCTTTTTCAATGTTACGGTAAGGACTCAAAAGTGTGGGACAGGCACATTTATTTGAAAAAAATCATAAAAATGATCAGTAAATAACACTTTTTTTTAAGATGCTGTAAATGAATA
Organism: Oxygymnocypris stewartii; assembly: GCA_003573665.1. NCBI lineage: Eukaryota > Metazoa > Chordata > Actinopteri > Cypriniformes > Cyprinidae > Oxygymnocypris > Oxygymnocypris stewartii. The sequence continues at coordinate 2,442,260 of QVTF01003285.1, forward strand.
TGTTTATTAAACAATTATATTCGAAATAATGTCAAATTGCAATTCAATTAGGTTATTTTATGTATCTCAACATTGTGACCAGAGTTGTGGGACATGAACAAAAATGGTGTTTGGAACTAAATGCTTCATAATTTTAGATTAAATCACATTAATCATTAATTATATTTTTTGTCAAGGTGTGTAATGACACTGTGAATATATTTATAACAAGTGTTGGGGGTAACGCATTACAAGTAACGCGAGTTATGTAATAATATTACTAATAATATTACTTTTTTCAAGTAACTAGTAAAGTAACGCATTACTTTTTAATTTACTAGAAAATATCTGAGTTACTTTTTCAAAAAAGTAACGGCAGTTACTTTTTTCTATTTATTGACTGACAGTGCGCTGTGTGAACATGATCTTACTTTAGTTCTAGACTAAATGTGAATGTGTACTAATTCATCCCACTCGCAAAAAACTGATTCAGGATTCATCAAAATAAATTAAAACTCTATATGTTCTATTATGTCATATAGGTTCAAGGTTTCTTTATTTGTCACATGATAAAGATCATGTGATCATGTGATATAGATCATAACACAGTCTCGGAGGTAAGAAGTGGATTATCCTTCGCCTGACATGTATTTTCATCCTGAAATGCGAGGCAAATGTTCGATCACAATAATTAGGAACCACAGTTTCCACAAATCCCTTCACTCGACTGGGATGTTCTCTTTTATTCTGGACGGCAAGGGCAGTGACTGTAACATTGAGCGTATTTTGCCGTTTCGTCCGATTTCATCAGACTCGGAAAATTCTTCAAAAAGAACACCAATAATGGCCTTCTCATAGTTTCAACACTTGCGTCATCAGAACAGGGTGTTCAACGCACCACAGTTTCCCTTTAATAATCGTTTTGCTGAACGAATCCCAGCAGAGTCAATTGGCCTATCGGTAAGCCTCACCCCTCGAACGCTGACTAGCCAATGGCAGTCGAAAATGAGTTGCATGGAGAGCGGAACTCGGCTATCTTTAGGTTTCAGCGCCATAGAGAAACAGAAGATCTGAAGCTCGCATCGGAGTAGCTCCAGAGTGCACCTTGGACGATGGGGCGGGGCGATACATTAAGCATTTTTATTTATACTTTTATATATAAGCTATATGCACAAATTAAATTACTGGTTTTGTGGCTCAGTGCTTTAGAAAGAACCAGGAATCACTGTAGGCTACTATATTAGGCCTAGTGATTTTAGATTTTATTAATTATTATAGTCATTATTTTATTATTAATTATTAAATACATAAAAAAATATTAATCACAGTGAAGGTCTCTTTTACTCATTAAAAGTGCTCACGTACATAAAGCACAGATTTACAGCTTTGAGTGATTTAATATCTGATAGTTATGCAGGTGTATATGGCTACAATGATCGAGTGTTAATAACTTAATCTAAATTCATCCCATACACAGATTAACGTTAGAAGTCGCACACCATGAGGGGGTGGATACATAAATCATTGGATTTTTAATATCTGATGTCACGGACACTTATTCACTATAAGATAGGAGCCTTAAAAACTGTAAGAGAATCAATATAGGCTCAAATATGTTCTTAAGATACAAAGACGGAAACATTGCTTGCCATGAAACCATTTTATTAGCACTTTATAACCTACAAGTTTGTGACGCATTTAGCAACGTAGGCTATAACTCATCTCTTTAAACAACAACAAAAAATGGTTGTGGTTTAAAACATAATATCAGTCGCTTATGTTCGTGTTCGTCCATCTCTAAAATACAGTAAATTATCATAATTTGCGTATAAAATTCCAATTTAATGCTGATCCGCTGCCTGCCGATACTCAAGGAAATATGAATTAAGCGCTATTCAGACTGAAAATCAGGCTAAGATAAAATAATAATTAAGATAGGCCTATGATTCTAGAGTTATCACATCATGTTTCTGTAAAAAGGCCAAATAAAATACAAAGGAATGCGCATGCTTGGGTCTACACCAATAAGACTTGCCGTGTTATAAACCAATGGAATTAGGGGTGGGCGGGGCACTCTAGAGTAGGCCTACTTGGTTTTAAGGGGTTTATGCTTCAAAAATTTAAAAACTATGTGCCTGGGGTACTTGTAACACTGAATCCAGATATCCTGAGAGGATGGGCATTATATTTTATTTTATTACATTTCCTGAATCCAAATAAAACAGAACAAAATGTTACTAAGTATTCAACCCCACAAATGAAGACAAAAATTTCATTTTCTGCTTGTCATACACTCATTAAATTACATCTGCTCAAACAGAACGTAAATGTTATCTAGTGTTAATTTAGCAAGGTATCTCTGGCTAAAACTAGCTAACGTTAAAGTTAGTCAGCCCATGCTGCTAACGTACAAACCTAAATAGTGGACTGTTCTTGCTCTTGTACAGTGTTGGTCAAAAACACATAAACAAAGTTCTACATTTCACTGTCTCTTCATATTGTAATGATTCATTGTTAAATTAATGGTTAAATGTACATTAATTTAATCGTACCCTGTGATACACGAACAGTTGTCATCCGCGACCGTAATATGAGATTTCTCACGCTTGCATTGTGATCTGTAAACCCTCGCTTCGAGTTACCCACCGTATTTATTTCTAACTATTTGTATAAATCCCTCCACAGAATATTTAATTCCCATTTGTTGGCCTTCTGTGTCCAAAATTCTGCAAAAACATCGTGGGACAAGGTTTTCACACTGCAGCTGTCATTGACAGTGAGCAACTCCGTTTCTTTGTCCAATGGAGCAACAGTAACTAAGGGTGGTGGGTCTTACCGGTAGGTCAGTTTACTCATCAGCTCCAGTGGCGCAAAAGGTAAAATGCGTGTCGTTTTGTCTTTTTGATGTGATCGACACTGGTTCAATCCCGTCTTTTGCCAAACTTTTTCCCCCTCTTTTCAAATCTCGTATCACATCGTGAAGGCATTTATTTTTAATAGAAATTAAGGAAACAGAGTAAATAGTCATTTGCACGTAGTGTAAATATAGCATCTATTTACTTTTTACTTCTTACTTTACTTTTTAGTCATTTAGCAGACGCTTTTATCCAAAGCGACTTTGTCAAACTAAACTTAGTAACTAAAACTTGAAGTTAAAACTCTATAAATACTATATATACACATTTAAGAAAATGGAGAAATTAAATAATTATCATATGTAACTATTTACACAGCCTAATAGCTGCTGCTTAAAAATATGCTTGTACATTTACAACACTGTACTTTGTATTATATTACCTTTGAATCAGAATACAAAAATACTTGTTAACGCTAATGTGAGGGTGTTTCTAATACAGTGTCTATGGGAGTGATGGTATACTTGACATAGTTCTGTCAAATAGCAATACCAGATATTTACACAAAGTTCAGATACCTTACACTGGTAAAATAGCATGATTTTCTTCTATGTATACTACTTTTTGCAAATAGTTGCAATTGTCTGCACTTCAGTATTGTAGGCCTATTGCATTATAAAACAGTATGCAATAATAACTTATTAAGTGTAAATTTTCATTTTAATTCAAATTATTAAATTGATGCCACCTACAATAAACAATAAAGCCCTCCCAACACCTACCCTAATCCTACCCGATATTGTATCCTACCCCCCTAGTTACTGTTGCTCCCTCAGACTGAAGCCTTCCGCGGGATTGTTTTCTTGAACCCGCCCGCTCCTGCTGAATTTCTGACCAGGACCGCCGCGCCCGCAACCTGCGTGTTCCACTCACGCCCGCGCCCGCAATGTCTGTGTCCTCTCCCGCCCGCTCCCACGGACTTTCTCTCGGAGCTTGTGAAAAATTGACACAAATAAGATCAGACTAAATATTAATTCAAGTTAACATCCAGAATAGCAGGCTTTAAACATGATTGCATTTAAATAAGATGAAGTAATGCTAAACCAAAGCACTACACGTGACAAAAACATAGTTTTTATATTTTTTTATTGGCGTTAACAAACATTAAATCAAAGCCACAACTAGCAGCACCTCAGTTTTGAACCCTTTACGATTCCTGTAAAATTAGCCTAAAACGCCTAAAAAGGCATACCCAAAGTAAATTGCATGCTGTTCTTGGACCATTTGGATGATATGCATGGTGTTGGTCTCCTTTGAAAGGTGACACTCTGAGGTTTGTTTCTCAACAGTCAGAATCACTGTAAGTCTTACTGATATCGAGTAATAGCACTATGAACACACTGAAAAAGAAAAATTCTGCCTACATTTTTTTGTAAATAGAAGCCTGTAGATGACTATAGCTGGGAGCTATGAGCTGGAAAATAAAATGGGATCACAGAATAAAGCCTTACCAAGCCATATTTCCCATTTGATAAACAATATATTAGAAAATGAGTTTTTACACACGTTTATCTAAGTTTATGTCTAGGAGCTTCCCAAAAAAAGACACTTGGAGACTCCAAATTACCCTTTGTAACCAACGACACATAAAATGCTGTGTCTTGAATGCTTTAATGTACAGTCATAATTTTGGACTAATGAAAGTTACACTTAGAGCACTTAGAGTAAAGATACACTTAATTTCTCATCCAGATTCACTATCAATAATTGCTGACACATAGTAACTGAAGCATAAACACATTATAGTGACATTTATACATAGAATCCAAAATTTGTACACTTGTAAATAACATATCTATCTATCATTTCTAATCTAATACATTTTTGTTCTAATCTAATACATTTCTATTTCTGTATATAGTATATTATTTAATTTCAGTTTTTTTTTTTCTTATATTGGTGTTACATTCCATTCCTTCTGTGTTATTCCTATGTATGTCTGCACTATCATGCATGTCTGCACTATGTCTGTACTTTCTTCTGCACTGGAAGCTCCTGTCATCAAGACAAAGTCCTTGTGTGTGTAAACATACTTGTAATAAAGCTCTTCTGATTCTGATTATAGTGTTTTTGACGATTTCTTGCTGTCATCATGTCCCTCAGTATATGGCTTTTTGCTGACTGGCTCCCAGACTTCATTCGATTTAATGTCAGATGATTGTCTATGATATAAAACGTTAGAAGTTAGCAGGAATACATCAAAACACAAACACGTATAAAACACACACACATGTTTTATTCTATTACGCCTATGGACTCTCCATAGGCGTAATGGTTTTTATAAACTGTATGTGCTACTGCTCTACATCTACCTACACCTAAACTTAGCCCTCACATGAGACTGTGCATTTCTACTTTCCCCCAAAAAAACTCACTCTGTATGATTTATAAACGTTTTGAATTATGGGGACACTGAAAATGTCCTCATAAATCGCCTTCTCCTTGTAATACCTCCTCATAAACCACATAACATGCGCGCCGCGCCCAAACAAACTCACACCGGAAGTTAGCCGAAAGATCTCTAAAAAAACACATACCTCAACATATACTGTAAAATATGTATACGATACATAATTATATGTATAATATATATAAATATAATTACATAATGTAATAAAACACTTACTTTTTGAAAGAAAAAGTCTCCTCCAAAAAAGTATCCTCCATCCAAAAACATCCCCTCTGCTTCAATGGGTGAAACATCGCTCTCTTCGTCAAAAATGGCATCTCTGTCATGCCGAGCACATTGTTCAACAACTTCTTAGTGCAAAAAGTTAGTTTTTCTCATTCCCGCTCTTTATTAGGCCATTATTCGAATCTAAACATCGTTATCTCGTAAACTCTCCAGGGGCGCATGTTTGCGCACTCGACGCGTGGGTCACTGTAATCTCTGCACACAAACCTTTGAGCATGCTAACATGAGCCGACCCCCTAATGCGTCAAATCCATCTGTTCAGAAGCTCATTGGCTATCAGATATGACAATCATTTGCAGACTTTAATGCAATTGGATTGATATACTGTCCATCAAAATAAGGCAGCCCCATCTCCAATGCTGGACACTCTTTGGCTACCGCTGATCGTAGACCCCTCTAAGATGCACATATTGGCTAAAATAATGTGTCCATCAAAAGGACAGAGTTCAGCGGCCATTTTGACACCAGAAACTTCGCTTTGTTTACATGTGAGCAAGCGCTACATTATAGAAAATGCAGAAGAATTGATAGCTCCGTCGGCTAATTTGAAATGATACTACTACATTCCGTGGATGTTTATCAACAAATGCATGTGTTATGGATTAATATTGCAATGAATTGGATAGCCTGGACCTTTACAGTGTAACAACACCATTTTTGTTGAAATTTTATGGATCAGTGGACTATCAGGAGGCTTCATAGGTGAGTTCCTTCAGTTTTGTTGTTGTTTATTTAGTTGTTGGTGGTCTGACAAAGACACTGTTTGTACCTGCTGTGTTGATTGTATCTTAAAATGTTTGCATCGTTTGAATCACAAGAATCACAAGAAAGAAGCTTTTTGTTTTTTGAGTTTTTGTATCTGAAGACTTTACCCCTAACACCCCTAGGTGTCCCACCAGCGGGACAGCTGGATTTGTTTAAACGTACTGCATGATACACACACACCAAACGATAAGTAAATAAGCCAAAGCACAATATGAAATGACTTTAACTTATTAAATAAATAAACACATAGAGCTTAGAAAATAGGTATGTCGCCTCAGGGCAGAGGTGCCAGATTTATGTCCAGAATACAGTCGGACAGAATGGAGCGACTGCTGCTAGTAGCTCTGTGGTGGCCCACTCAGCCGTGGGTTGTGGAACCGATCAGTCTATTAGCGGGCTCTCCGTGGGAGATTCCCCTCAGACAGGAGCATGGGGAATAATCTGGCACCCATGGCCAGATTTATGGAAACTGTGGGTGTGGCCTCTGAGCGGAGTGAATTAATATGTCCCGGTCTTTCAGCGGAGGCTACAGAGACTATAATTAATTCTAGAGCGGTTTCTACGAGACGTTTATACACCTTCAAATGGAAACTGTTTACTACCTGGTATAGACGTTGTGATATGGATCCAGCTTACTACCTTGTCGCTTCAGTACTGGAGTTTCTTCAAAGCTTTTTTTCAGAGGGAGCAACGCCAGCCACTCTTAAAGTATACGTGGTAGCCATATCCGCTAACCATGCATACATAGACAGCGTTTCAGTGGGCCTTCATCCCCTGGTCTCTCGATTCATGCAGGGTTCACGACGGCTGCAGCCTATCCGCCCTGCGCGAGTTCCATCATGGGATCTGTCCGTTGTATTACAAGGGCTATCAGGACATCCATTTGAGCCCTTGGAAAACTGTGACTAAAAAAATCCTATTGTTAGCTTTATCCTCCCTCAAGAGAGTTGGGGATTTACAAGCTCTTTCTATTTCTCCTTCGTGCATGGACTTCGCACCAAGATTGGTGAAGGTTCTGCTGCGACTAAGGCCTGATTATGTTCCTAAAGTCACTTCAAATCCTTTTCACTTCCAGCAGGTGGTCTTGGACGCTCTCTCCCCCACGGAGGCAGGGTCATAAAATCTAAGCCTTTGTCCTGTGAGGGTGCTGAAGATCTATGTTGATCGTACAGCCCAATGGTGTGAGTCCGACCAGCTGTTCATCTGTTTTAGGAGTAAAAATAAAGGTTGTGCTGTCGCAATGCATGTCCCATTGGCTGGTTGAGGCTATATCCTTAGCCTATGAGGCGCACGGGCTCACGTTGCCTCATAGCTCATTCCACAAGGGCGGTGGCTTCATCGCAAGCCTTCCTTAGTGGATCTTCTATGTCAGGGCTTCTCAAAGTCCGGACTCCGGTCCGGATTCGGACCGGGAGGGAATTCAATCCGGACCCGCCTCCACTTGATATTTCAAGCGCACTCGTATTACTCAGACATTCGTGCGACGCGCGTGGCACACACACGCACACACACACACACACACACACACACACACACACACACACACACACATAGGCGCATGAACCAGTGTTGCAATGATTACAGACTCTTTTGTAAGACAAAGCACATAGCAACTAGCGACATTTTGGATAAACCTTAGATTTCATTCAGTAAAAATAATGTCACCGGTTTCGCCTCGCAAGCACGAGGTTTCCACCCCCCCTCCACGCAGTCTTTCTCCACCGGCAGAGTTAGCAGCTTATTCAAAGAACCGAACCGAACCGAACCGCAGCAGACTTCTGAACGAACGAGTACAAAACAGCATTTCCTAAAACCTATCACTCTTGACTGTCTGGCATATGAACATGAATGTAGTTCTTCTGTAAAGGGTTGAAATATGCACATAGTTCGGACGTTTGTGCTCCATGAAATATATATTTAAAAAATATATAATTAAAGATTTTGGCAATTCAGTTGAAGGGAATGCAGGTTACATTGAAGTACTACTTCAGAAACATAAAATATGGAGGCCTAAATGATAACTGCTTTATTAGGCATTTAGTTGTATAAAAATGCAGTACTGTTGAGTAACCCTTATGAAAAATAACCATGGTTTTATTATAATAAAAGTGTAGTAAATATTGTATTTTTTCTTTTGCTTATTGATTACAACTTATAGAACCAGTTTTTCTACAAATACCATGGATAAACTATGGTTAGTGTAGCAAGACCATGGTTAATTTGTGGCTATCATGGTTTAATAGAAACCAAATGTTTTTTTAGTTTTTTTATTTGTATAAAACTATGGTTAATTTTTGTAAACACAAGTACATCTGATGACGTCATACATATAATAATTAAGCATATATCAAGTTGAATTGTTATATAAAGTCCCTGAATAGGGAACGGGATGCTGCGGTTCATGCCTTTTGATAGCATTTCCTTAGTCCATGAAATCTGAGTGAAATAGCACGCGGCACGCAGGTATACTATGCTTACACATGCGTAAGGCGCTGCCAAATACTATTTGGCCAATAGGATTGTCGGGATGGTACAGGGCTTCAGATATTCATCACACCAAAAGCGTGTTCCCAAACGGTGACGTCACTGCAGCATCTTGTTCCCTGTTCAGGGAACTGTGGTTACATACGTAACCGAGATGTTTCTTTATGGCGCTGAAACCTAACCGCAACTTATACTCTACTGCCATTGGCTAGTCTGCGTGCAAGGGGAGGGGCTTACCGATATGTCAATTGACTCTGCTGTTCTTCTCGTTCTTCCTGTACATCTTGATTGACAGATGTCTCGTCTAGTCAGCAGAGTGAGTAATCTATTCCCAAACCAATGGCGCTGTCTCAAGCTATACCTACCTCTTCCGGTTTGTCTAATTTGTCGTTGTGTTTTCTGACTTATTTTGTTTTCGAATTTGTCATTGTCTTTTCTGACTTGTTATATTTTTTTCTGAATTGTTGTTGTGTTTTCTGAATTGTTATTTTATTTGTTAGATTTACATTTGCATTTGTAATTTGTTATTTTGTTTTCAGAATTGTGATTTATTTAGCAATTCTCGGCCACCGTAAAAAAGGTAATCTGAAGAAATATTTTACTTTTGTTTTGAATAGTTTTTTTATATATAAGTACATCATTATTTGCCTTCATTTCTGTGCTTTTTACATCCTGCAGGAAACACAACTTTGTTTTGTTTTATAAAGCAGATGGTATGAGTAGAAAAATGTCATGGCAAGAAAATAATTGACATTTTCTTGTGCACACATGACTGTACCAGATGCTTATGACCAACAATTGCTCAGCTGTCATGTCATTTAATTTAAAGTTTGTGGGACCAAATCGAAGTATGCTGACAAGCGGCTGTCTTTATTGAAACTTTTTTAGGAAAAATAGTCAAAACTGTTTCTAGAATCAGGGCTGGTGGTTTGTAAGTTGGTTGGTAAGCCTAAAGATGAATATCTGACATTATTCACCTGCTATTTTCCTCTGATTGGGTTTTATTGCTCTGGTTTTAAAAATAAAATGTAAACTGTCAGTTTTTCAAACAAACAAAAATAAATGCTGTAAAATTGTTATTTTGAACATCATCTTGGCATTTGCAAAAATAAAGTTGAGAACCATTAAAAGTTATATGCACTGCATTACATAAATCAGTCAAAAATATTAATATATAATATTACTTTATGATGACATGAAGAATCAGAAAAAGAAGAAATTCCAACACAGGGACTTACACAAGCTTTTATAAACAGCGTTGTTTTTTCATTGGTACAATGTAAGAACAATATTCTTTTGTCATAGAATTTTTGTTGCAAATTGCATTTTTACATTTTATATCACCCCACCCACCCTATATAATCTAAAATAACAATATTCTTAACATGTTTAAGAATAAAACTCTCCAGGACATGAAATTGCTGTGGATACCCATTTATTTAATTTACATTAAATAAAACTGTAAAATGACTTTTTACAAAAATATCAAAAAGCTTCTTTTCTTCTTCAGTTTTACAGTAGTTATAGACAAATTCTGGCAGTTTGCAATGGACATACAATGCTGCTTAAAATAAGACAGTACAGGGCGCAATTGATCTGTTCAAATATAATAATCTAACTAATTTAAACATTGTGATTGGTAGAAGGCAATAAGGTTGAGACTGATACCCTGTGTTCTTTAAACTGTCGTATTTTAACATTAGGGGGCAGCAGAACAGCTTTGTAAAGTGCCTTCCTGTTTCATTTTAAGCAGCCGCACTTGAGCAAGGTTTCAACTCATGATAAATGCTATTTATAAACAGACAATGCAAGCATAAGAACTCCTGGATGGATCAAAGGATCAGTGGCCTATGCACAAAAAGCTATCTTTGACTATATAATCATGCAAATTAACATGAAATAAGTTATGAAACCGACATTCCCTATTAATAACATAATAACAATACATATAACAATATAATAACATACAACAACAAAAATTGAACTGTTATAAAATGCTAAGAATTTTTTTTGTTTTTTTAAAGCATTAACTCTTTAAGAGTTTTCACACATTATCGTTCATTAATTAAGAGCATTTTAAATTGAATAAAAGTATTTCACATTAATTTACTTTTAACACGAGAACAGGGCACCAAAATGAACACACAAAACAGCCATATATACAATAAGATACAAAATGTCTTAAACCCAGTCTAGATACCGAGGCTATTGGTATTTAGCTGATAATGTTTTATAAAGACAGTGTGCTTTTATATTGTTACTACAGTACCTTTTTTATGTGTGTGTGTGTGTGTGTGTGTATATGTGTAACTTTATGCAGGCATGACTCAGAAGAAGGTGGCAGTGTAATATAGATACACTCAGTATCCTTAATATTCATAGTAAACAGAATCAACTAACTTTTGAAATAATAAATAATAAAACATTTTACATTTTTTAAACAGTCTTCTAGCATCTCATGTTTCCAACAAAGTGGTTAACAGGCTAAGATTTGGGGCTAATCCAACAACAAATCCTTGTTAAATTGGCAGTGAGAATTGCATGCCCACTTTATTGCCGACAAATTACTGAGCATACAAATTAAATTACCCATAGCAAAGTGCATAAATGTGCGATTTTTTTACCTTTTGAGGGCATTGGCAATTTCTTGGCAAGCAGAAAGCACCTCTTTAAATAATTATAATCTAAATCATTCTGCACTTTTCTCACAACAACCGCCGAAATATTAAGATCATAATTGAACTTTCATTTTAGAATGACGTTCTGTAGAAAATTGCATGGTAGTATTTTTAATGGTCATTAAATATCACTACAAGCTAGGCCTTCTCACATGAGGAAGTTTAAAACGGGTACCTAATGCCAGCCATATGTAATTCATCATAAATGTGTTAATAGCTATGTAAAATATCCCAAGAAACCAAAAGTACGGTTAGATTATAAATAGCTGCTGATGGAAAGTACCCCTCAGCAACTACATTATTCATTGCTCCCATTAAAACCCTCTTAAAATCCAAACCGATAGTCATATGTAGGACTTATAGTATAAATGTATTTCAGTTTGAAATAACAATAGTGTGCGTTTAACTACTTTAAACTGATAGTGTACCCATTTTATATCATCTTCATATTGAACTTTCGTGCCCCTCCTTGACCCCCGCTGGCAGCAGGACCATCTACCTTTCTGAATGAATACTCAACTGAGAAATTGTTCTTGTGCTGACCTCGTCCTCGGCTCCACACAAATAAGATAATGAAACAGAAAAGCACAACACCCAAAAACATGATGCAGCCCATTGCTGTGGACACCAGGATGGTCTTGAGGTCCAATGTGAATCTTAGGAAGACACGTGTGTCATTTAAGTTTGTGTCATTTAGATCTCCCACATAGTAGGTGCGATTGGCAGCTAAAGCACCATTCCGTGGCAATCCACTGACTGTTAGAGTGGCAAAGTAGGTATCGTTGCCACCAGCATTGCTTGCTATGCAGATGTAGGTCCCGCTGTCTGTTACCTGGGCGTAACGGATCTCCAGCGTACCTTCAGGTAGGACAATCACTCGCCCAGTACTCTTGGTAGTGATACGTCGGCGCTGAGGTGAAATCCAAAAAATGACCGGAGTTGGGTCTCCTTCCGCTCGACATACAAACGACACCACCTGGCCTTCACGTGCCGTCAGCTGTTGCAGTTTGCGGTTGCGAATTTTAGGCCGCTGACAGGTGAAATGGTCAAAGAGAGCAGAGTCCGAGAAGGTACTGAGTGCTTTTCCTTGCAGTTCCATGGGTGTGGAGCAAACAGGCGACTTTCTGTCAAAGTTGAGGGTCTTCCGGCGCTGCAGGATCCACAGTAGGCGGCAATCACAGGACAGAGGGTTGCCATCTACACGCAATGTCTCCAGCGTGTTGACCGAGTGGAAGGATCCCTCCTCTAGGGTCACTAATCCATTGTTTGACAAGTTGAGCAATCGTATCTGTTGCAGGCCTCCAAGACCATAGGGTTGCACCGATAGCAGGTTTGTACCAACTAGGTGCAGTTCCTTCAAGCGGACAAGATGCCGCAAGGCCCAGGACTCAAGAACTGAGATGGGGTTGTAAGACAGATTGAGGCTTGCCAAGTGAATTAGGTTGCGAAGGGCTCCGTTAGGCACGGTGGAAATGTTGGTGTTGGTAATCGAGAGCCAAGAAAGGTTGAGACCTTGGAAGCTGTGTGGAGAGATGTACTCAAGGAAGGGCCAGTGGTCAATCTCAAGACCCCGCAGTCCACCAAGTTTACGAAAGTTCTGCTCTTCCAACGAGGCGATACTGAGGTAGCGTAATCGAAGAGTCACCAAGCCGCGAAGGAAGGAAAGAGACTGTCCAGTTATAGAGGTCAGATTGCACCTCTCGATGGTTAGCTCCCGGAGCCCCACCAGTCCTAGGAAAGCCTTGTTTGAAATATAAACTAGGTCATTATCACCAACCTCCAAATTGCGGAGGTTCTTCAAGTCCTGGAAGGTGAAATCCAACAGGATGACCAGTTTATTCCCACTAAGGTCCAAAGTGGTGAGGTTGGTGAGATGTGAAAAGGCACCCATGGGCACGAGTTTAAGCTGGTTGGCTCGCAGACGCAATACTCTCAGGTTAAGCAAGCTGGAGAAGGCGTTAGGCTCTAACACATTGATGAGATTCTCGCTAAAGTCTAGTTCCTCAAGTCTCGAGAGAGTTGCCAAGTCATTGTATTCCACCCAGCGCAAACTATTGCCGCTCAGATCCAGCAGCCGTGTGTCATTAGGGATGCCTCCAGGAATAGAACCCATGCGCTTGTTCTGGCACATCACGGCTCTCTGATGAGGGATACAGTCACAGCGCTGTGGGCAGCTTTGGCCATGTATTAGGGATGCAGTGATTAGGAGCACATACAGTCCCGGTAATCTCAGGCGTGGACAACCCGCCATGACCCTTCCCTACCTTACTGGGGCTGAATCACTGCACCTCACACCTAGAGAAAAACAAAACAAAACAAAAACAGGTATTGATTAACCACAACGTTGCAACTCTCTATCTAAAAAAAAGTATTATTTAAGGTTAAATGCAATGTAAAACAAACTTTCATCATCAAGCTTTTTTCACTGAAATGGTTGGGAGAAAAGTACATAGAAAAAGCTTTAAAGGGATAGTTTACCCAAAAATGAAAATACTCTTATTAAATACTGACCCTCATGTCGTTCCAAACATGTAAGTTTGCAACGTATGTTGCATACATTGCAAACTTACAGGTTTAGAACGACATTAGGGTGAGTAATTAATGAGAGCATTTTCATTTTTAATTTCAGAATGTATGCGGATACGTTGTTTACATATGTGATACTCTCCAAAATGGTGCTATAGGGTGATGTGGAGGAGACTAATTGTTGAATAAAGTCGTTAGTTTTTAGTTTTCTTTGAGCAAAAAAGTATTTTTGAAGCTTTGTAAAATTACGGTTGAACCCCTGATGTCGCATGGATTATTTTACCGATGTCCTTGCTACGTTTCTGAGCCTTGATCGTGTTAGGATCCTTGCTGTCTATGGGAGGGTCAGAGAGATCTTGGAATTCATCAAATATTTTCATCAAAGATTTGTGTTCCGAAGATAAACAAAGGTCTTGCATATTTGGAACAACATGAGGGTGAGTAAATAATGACACAATTTTCATTTTTTGGTGAACTATCCCTTTAATATGTCATACACACTTTACACATGAACAGGCTGAAATCCCAGATGACTTAATGCCCACTTTAGCATCATGATTTCTTTCTTTAAGCCAATAAATAAATTAACTGTATCGAGCTTTGATCTTCAAAATGACTTAAGATCATGGTTGATTTTTGTTAGTTAGCATCTCATCAAAAGACTGAAAAAAAAACTTAGATAAAATATACATTAATGTTAGCATGGTCTTTACAAATGTGCAAAGAATGACATCCCAGTCAGTGCATTTTGACATGAACATTCAGGCCCACCCTGGTGCTACAGTTACACATATGAGACTTACCCATGGAACAAAAGCTTTATAGTCCAGTCCCAGAGTACCAGGTTGTTATTGAAAAGTGACATTTCAAATGCAAATTCTTCTGCCTCTCCCGTCATCCCTGGTAACCCAAACACATGACCAGCCCCTGGTCTAAGCCCATATCAGTTGACACTATGAAGCTGTCAAATCAACACAGACCACTACTTCAAACAACAAACAGAGTATACAGGATCGCTATGAGTCAATCAGCAGCGTGAGGTGAATAGAAAACTACACCTGACTATGACTCAGGTGTCAAAGCTTGTGTCACAGGTCATTATGTCAAAAAAATCACAACTATTAATAATAGGCAATGATTAATACCCTGACACTTTTCTTTCCACCACTACTGTCTCTCCTCCTCATGAGATGTCACCAAAGCATATTTCAACGGCTTATTAAATGTAATTGTTTTCAAGAAAGTGCTCTTATATGAATTTATACCTGTATATCCATGCAGGTCTGAAATAACTCCAAACTGTTGAAATACAAATACTGTAACTGTTCCACATTTAAAAACATATGACCCCCTTAATGAGATATTTTACCCATCAATTAAAATATGTTTGTGTGCTAACGTACGTCATAGGGTTTTGGAGCGACATGAGGATGATTCAAATTAAATTGTCTCGAAAATAAATTGTAAATTGGAATAAATTGGAATTTAAATGGAGCTGACCTCGACCTGAAAGTTGTCAGGAGTAAATGAGAGACATGGCTACCTCTTTGCTCTGTTGTTCACCTCAGCAAGGTATCATGTCACCTGAGAATTACATAACAGCTGTTAGTCGATACGTGAAGGGCAAATCAAGCAATTAGTGTTTTATTTTCCAGTAACAGCTGTTGAGAGGCTGGTTAAACATAAAATATCAATACAAAATATGATCAATGTTCTAAAAACAGATTGAGAAAAAAAATAAAAATAAATAAATAGAAAGCTCTGCTGCCAAATCTACACCAAACGTACCTGGGCATTTTAATCACACTGACAATTTATGACAGTAATCACGTTCCATATATAAGTACACACACATGTATATGTTTCATTTACAAAAAGGACAGAATTTTTAAAGTTAAAATACATTTAAAACCTACTTTTCTTTAAAATAAATGGCACTTGATTTCATAGTTATCTTTAACTTCAAATAAATCTATTCAATAACATATAAATATTAGATGAGAAAAAAATATATTTTTTATATATATTACATAATAAATTGACTAATCCTTAAAATAATATAAAATGAAAACAGTATTTATATAATATATATAATATAACAATACACTATAATATAACATTAGAAATACTATAATAGTATATAATGTATATAATATTATACATAAAAGCCTTTATGTATAATGCATTATAAAAGTAGTTTTCAATGCATCAAGTATGCCTTGTAATGCACCTTACAATGCATTGTACAATCTAACTGTAACCACACATAATACATTATAACATTTAGCAATTCATAGTTACACTATGTATTTTAAATTCAGTTATAATTATTTAAGACAAGATATAATGTTTTACAATACGCATTATGAATAATTACAATGCATTATACACTTTGATAAACTTTATAATGAGTTATGCATAAAGGCTTTATAAAGTCTTATCTATATTTTGTCATAGTGCAATGGCATTCATACATTTTTAAGTGTGACTTAAGTGTCGCTTACCATTTTGTCTACTTAACCATTTATAGTGTTAGTCATATTATCCAATCATAAGAAGCCTAAAATCAATGCACCCTGGAATCATACTATTAAGAGCATGCCGGAGTGAAAAGGAAATAAAAAACATTCAACATTTTTGAAGCAGTGCTTGTTTTGAGTGTAAAAAACATTTAACTAGGTGGTGCTTGACCAGGTTTAATGATGAGAATGGAAAAAATAACAGCATAAGCACAGACTGAATTGCACAAACATCAGAGAGAAAAGTATATCTGGATTGGAAAAAATGAACAAAAAAAATCTTAAACCGATGGTACAGACCAGGAGCAACTAAAAGTTAAGCACACTGAACCGTACCGTGCCATACCATGCAGTGGAAAAGCGCCATAAGGCAGCCTAGTATCTTAATTAGAGAGAAAGCACATTAAAAGTAATAATATACACACACTAGAAAGGGGGAAAAAACTCTAGGGCAGGTGCAAGAACTCATGGAGGGGGCCGTGAGCTGAAGGGAAGTGTGTGGAGGCTTCAACTTTCCCATATATCACCGCTGGATCTGCACTAGTTTAGTGCTGTTGATGGTACTCTTCAACTCACATCAATTTCAAATGCTGCCCACACATCTCTTTACATAACCGTACATATCCTCCTCATTCTGTCTCCTGCTGCTCCACAAGCCCATCTGTCATCTGCAGCTCGGGGGAAACCTGACAGTGGCCCGAGAGCAGACAGTCAGACAGGATGAAGCGGAACGAGGATGAGGAAGGGACAAATGACGGATGCTCAGGCTGAATGTTGACTCCCTGGAGGTGTCTCAAGGGGACATCGTACTTCCCAGAGGCAATTGTAACCTTGGCCAAACAAAAACCGACAAGGGCATCAGCGTGTTGCTGGAGAATAGAAGCCATCTGAGATCAGGGACGTTCTCGGATTCAGAAGACATTTGGGAGTTCAAGGAGATGACAAACAAGGAGCAGGGACTATGAAATGCTGACTTTGTACATGCTGACTGTTTGAAAAATAAACAATTATTTATTTTAAGAGACTATAGAAGCCATTTTTGACCAAAAATGACCCTCATGTTGTTCCAAACCTGAGCAAGTTCCATACGTCTGAGGAACAGAAAATCCTAAATGTTGAATAAGTTTGAATGTTTTTTTTGTTTTTTTGGTCCATACATTGAAATGTTTTAGTTTTGGATCCCATTGACTTAAATGTAATTTAAAAGCATTATTCAAAATATTTTATTTTATGTTCCACAGAAGAAATAAAATCATATAGGCTTGTAAACATAAACAAGACCAGATAATAAAGTCATAAAGTAAGATCATAAAGTAATGATATTTAACAGAAGCTGAAAATGTACACTCTAAACCATAAATCATTTAAATGTAATTTAATGAATTAATAAATCATAAAACATAAAACATTTTACCAACAAATTTACACTCTCTCACATCCTTCTCTCCACTCTCTAAGGCAGAAATCTCTAAACTCATCCTTTCCAGTCATCCTACTACTTGTCCACTTAATCCTATTCCATCTCATCTCCTTCAAGCTATTTCTCCTGCAGTTGTTCCTGCACTCACTCACATCATTATCACATCCCTTCACACTGGAATGTTCCCTCAGCATTTAAACAGGCTTATATAACCCCACTTCTTAAGAAACCCACTCTTAACCCAACTCTTTTAGGGAACTACAGACACGTTTCCCTTCTACCTTTCAGTGCAAAAACACTTGAACGAGTTGTATTTAACCAAGTCTCTGCCTATCTCACACAGAACAACCTCCTGGACAGTAACCAATCTGGCTTCAGAAGTGGACATTCCACCGAAATTATCATGCTCTCAGTTGTTGAAGCCCTAAGACTTGCAATAGCATCCTCCAAGTCTTTACTTATCTTGCTGGATCTGTCCACTGCTTTTGATACGGTCAACCACCAGATCCTCTTGTCAACCCTATTGAGAAAGGGCATCTCAAGAATCTCACTCCAGTGGTTTGAGTCTTACCTCCCAAATAGGTCCTTTAAGGTACCTTGGAGAGGTGAGGTATCCAAGTCACAACATCTAGCTACTGGGGTGCCTCAGGGCTCAGTTCTTGGACGACTTCTCTTTTCTGTCTACATGGCTTCCTAGGTTCTGTCATTCAAAAACATGGCTTTCCATATCACTGCTATGCTGATGACACTCAACTCTACCTCTCATTCCATCCTGATGATCTGACGATAGCTGCTCGCATTTTAGCATATCTAACAGACAATTCTTGCTGCATGAAGGACCATAACCTTCAACTCAACCTGGCTAAGACAGAACTGCTTATGGTTTCAACAAACCCATCACTTCATCACAATTTCACCTTCCAGTTAGGCTATCAACCATAACTCAGACCACATTGCTAAAACTGCCTGGTCGTGCATGCAGATTTGCTTTATACAACATTAGAAAGATCAGGCCCTTTCTTTAGGAACATGCAACACAATTCCTTGTTCAAGCTCTTGTTCTGTCCAGGCTGGACATTGCAATGATTTCTTGGCAGGTCTTCCAACCAGTTCCATCAAACCTCTACAATTAATCCAAAATGCCGCTACAAGATTAATCTTTAATGAGCCAAAAAGAATGCACATCTCACCTCTGTTCATCAATTTACACTGGCTACCAATAGCTGCTCGCATTAAATTCAAGGCATTAATGTCCATTAATTATCCAGCCAGGCTTCCTGTTTCAGGGAAATATAAATAAAAGGGAAAACAAAGCCCAAATTCCATTAATCATCCATAACAATAATAAAAACCAAAGAATATATTTCTGATGTGTAGCAAAACATAATTGAGCATAAATGAGTTAAGTGGCTTTAAGAAACAAGCTAGAGCAGTGAAAATTCCCATTTCCACCATCAATTAATCAACCCAATCAACCCAATTAACAATGCAGATACATTTGCACAGCCTTATC
Source organism: Oxygymnocypris stewartii (assembly GCA_003573665.1). NCBI lineage: Eukaryota > Metazoa > Chordata > Actinopteri > Cypriniformes > Cyprinidae > Oxygymnocypris > Oxygymnocypris stewartii. Next base: position 2,461,754 of record QVTF01003285.1, read on the forward strand.
TGTTCATATTTACCAAGGGTCCCGATATTTTTGGCCATGACTGTAGGCTATATATATATATATATATATATATATATATATATATATATTAGGGGTGTCAAAATTAGCGCGTTAACGCATGAGATATTTTTTTTTTTTCAGATTAACACCTTAAAAATATTTAATGCAATTAACGCATGGGAGGAGCTAGGGTTGGCCACCCCATTCACAACTACTGTCTCTTTTCGCTTGCATTTATTTAGATGCAGAACATCTTTATGACCACAACAGACGGTAGACGTTTCAGACGCGCGCACTAACGTCGCCTCCGCGCCAGGCGCGAATCAAACGAACACGGAAAAGATGCTGTGCTTGTAGCGCGCGCTCTTCAAATACACACACAAAGGTGTCTGCGTGCGATGTAGCCTATATCATTTCATATCAAACAGTGAAAGAAACTACGTGCATGCAATGTTCTAGTTGTGCCGTCAGTTAAGGCATGAAGTTACCAAAAAGGCGATTAATTTAAAGCTGCCTTAAAACTAATAAAAGTTCAAATTGATAGCGCTCAATTATACTGTAATGCTGAATGGCCACAGTCAACGGTCAAAATAATATTAAGGGGGAAAAACTATTTTATAGATGCATATTGATATCAGTGATGCTGGCCTTCAATCATAAAAAATATACTGACTTTATGCAAACAGCATTGTACATTGTACATTTGAAGATTGAATGTGAAATTATTGCAATAAAAGTATATTTAAAAACTTTAATGTTAGGTGGGATTAGAACATTCAGGTGGGATTTAGATATTTTTTTTTTACAGTGAAATATTAAATATTTCTTATTCGTGTAATAATTGTATTCAATAACAATAATTACATTTTAATAAAAAAAAAACGTATTTTTTTCACTTTACAACAGTAATATTTCTTGTTTAATATTTTTATTCAATAATAGTTATTGATTTTATTTTTATTTGACAGACAAATATTACAATCGTAATGTTTATTTTTTGTTTCATAATTGTATTTAATATTTTATTCACAAAGTTTGATTTTACTGTAAAATATTACAGTTTTATTTCTTATTAATATTTTTATTCAGTAATAATAATAATATTATATTGTCATTTTGATTTAAATTTCACAAAGTCTGGGGTAACTTGTAAGGTTCTATATTATTTTTCTTGTCCTACATTATGTGAATTGTTTATTTATGGGATTTATTTTAAGTTGTGTAAATTTTTGGACTTTTTATAAAAAAAATAAATAAAAAAAAAAGGTTCTGTTTTAAAAAGTATATGGAATGCAAAAACGTTTACGCTTATCTCAAAACGACTTATAATGCAGATAGATATGTATAATTTAAAGGTGGTGAAATAACAATTGCAAATTTGGTCAGTAAATTCACATTTATGATTTTTCCTCATATTGTGCAGCCCTAATTCTAGTTCTAGTTCTCTCGCACATTAACCGGTAGAGGATTTGAACATTAAAATCATATTACCTTCAATAAAAGAAGGTTAAAAACATTCATGAAGCTTCACCTGATCTGGTTCACGAGCAGGCATGCTAATCAGCTAAAAGCTAATGAGAGATGACATGCTTTTTTAGAAGCGGTGCAGGACAATCAGATACAACTATTGAGGGGATAGGGTGTCAATTGTGTTTCAGGGAAGAAAGACAATGGCTGAGAGCAGCCTGGGAACATGACTTGTTTAACATGTATATTTGATACAGGTGAGAACAGAAAGACCCTCTATGCTAGTAGCAATAGGCATTGCTCAATTTCCTGATGCGATGAATTATTCAGATTATCATGGTCCAAGAACATTACCTACTATCACAAAGAGACTGACCATGGCTCCCTGATGAACCAACTCCAACAAGAATAGTGATGTAGAGTATTGAACATTCGCTCTTTTATTGGCTCACAATCCCGTGAATAAATCGACTCATGCTCTACTTGACAGCTGCTTGGCACGGCGCTTAATGCTGGTTTTATCTTTGCTCAGAGAGTCGGGTTGGATGACCTGATCCTTGGCTCCAGCTATGGTGAGGGAACTAGATAATTAGGCCAAAAGGCAGGCTTAGTACTAACTAAATGTGCCAATCAAGACAGGAAAACGTAAACAGAAAACCACTGCTGGCATCGTCTTCATGGTGTCATTTTCTCTAATCAAAGCTACTTTGTACATATTATTTAAACAATATTATTAGTATTTAAGATATACATATTTCAAATATCTTAGATATCTTTCAATATTTTATATCTTTTTCAAATTCCATATTTTTAAAGGCCACAATGGCCATAAAGATGATTTTTGCACATGTGTTTTGTGTTGGTTCTAAATTTAATAAAAAAATAATTAATTAATTAAGTACAGGTACATCTAAAAAAAAATTGAATATCATAATAATGGAGGCAATCAGCCTGTGGCACAACTCTGGTGCAATGGAAGCCCAATTTGCTTTGATAGCGGCCTTCAGGTCATCTGAATTGTTGGGTCTGGTGACAATACCCCATCTTCCTCTTGACAATACTCCATTGATTCTCTATGGGGTTCAGGTCAGGCGAGTTTGCTGGCCAGTCAAGCACACCAACACCATGGTTATTGAACTAGCTTTTGGTACCTTTGGCAGTGTGGACAGGTGCCAAGTCCTGCTGGAAAATGAAATCAGCATCTCCATAAAGCTTGTCAGCAGAAGGAAGCATGTGCTCTAAAATGTCCTGGTAGATGGCTGCATTGACTGTGTGTTGACCAATACCAGCAGATGACATGGCAGCCCTAATCATCACTGTTGCTTGTGCACATTTTCCTACCCAATTTCTTCCTTCCAGTCAACTTTGCATTTAATATGCTTTGATACAACACTCCTTGAACAGCCACCCCTTTTAGAAACGACCCTCTTTGTGAAGGGTGTCAATTATCGTCTTTTGGACCATTGCCAAGTCAGCAGTGTACCCCATTATTTTGGTTTCAAAGAACAAGAGATACCCACAATTTATCATGTATAAAGTATAAATGGATGGTAATTTATTAAAACTCAAATGTAAATATTCTAACATTTTGAGATACTGATTTTTGAATTTCATTAGCTGTAAGATCTAATCATCAAAATAAAAACAATTTTTTTTTTTTTTATATTTGACTTTACATGTAATGAATCGAAAATATATAAAAGTTTCTCTTTTTGAAATAAGTTAAAAGAAAAAATACACTTTATCACCATATTCTTATTTTTGTAGATGTACCTGTATGCGATGAAGGCAAAAATGCCTTGACTTTGAAAAAACATCCAGCTTTCGAGGAAGAAGTTATTTGGTTTCATTACTAGATCAACAAACGCTATTTACAGCCAATTTCCATCGACATATGGAGAGCACAGTTTCTCCACAGGATGTTGATCCTGACATTGAAAAAAATGTCTGTTGGCCAAAAAAAGTCACATGAATGTGACTGAGGAGAGAAACCAATGACGTAAGGCTCACCGTGCTCACAGTTTTGTCTGACTCACAGCCCCTTTAGGCCATGTCTGTCTCTTTACACAATTATAATTGAAAGTCTTCAATATGCAGCAGTACTAAAGTTCAACTTTGAGATGGAGTCTAATGATTTTGTCATAAAAGGGCCATTTGCCTGAACTAAACAGCAATTAGCCTTTATCACAATCAGCAAGCATATTTATTTTGCTGTTCATATTAAAAGGTCAGGTGTAAAAACATTCATTTAGGATTTGTATTGCATAATGGGAATTAAAATAATTAAGAGATGTCAATTCAGAATTCTAAATTCCGAGATACATTTAGAATTGTGAGATCTAAACACAGAATTCTGAGGGGAAAAATATTTTGATATATAAACTAAGAATCAAGATGTAAACTGGTGTATTTTCTTCTGAGTTTATATCTTGCAATTCAGACTGGAAAATGTGAGATATTAGACATTAACTTTCAATTGTTAGAAAAAAAGTCAGTATTGTGAAATAAGTCACAGTTACCATTTTTTGCATCATGAAGAAAAAAAAAGATTCAAATGATGTAAACTCTAAATAAATTCTAAATTGAGAGATTTCAACGAAGAATTGCAAGATGTAAAAAAAATATATAATTCTGATTTTTCTTGAGTTTAAATCTCATAATTCTGAGTTTATATTTAGCAAATCTGTTTATATTACAATTTTGACAGAATTGCAAGAAACAATTCTAAACTGCAATAAAAATTATTTTATTTGGTTAAAATACGAACGATTAACGATTAATCGCGATTAATCGCATCCAAAATAAAAGTTTTTGTTTGCATAATATGTGTGTGTTCTGTGTATATTAATTATGTATATATAAATACACACCCATACAGTATATATTTGGAAACGATTGCCATGTATATATTTGTATTCATATAATTTATATTATATATAAATATATTTAATATATAGACAACATATTTTTCTGAAATATATACATGCATGTGTTTGTATATATATATATATATATATATATATATAAACAGTACACATATATATTGTATAAACAAAAACTTTTATTTTGGATGCGATTAATTGCAATTAATCATTTGACAACACTAATTATATTTTTATTCCATGGCAAAAATGGACTTGCATAGAATAATTTAATAAGATCGATTGATTTCAAAACTGATTAATTCAGGACTGCAACACAACAACTTACTTTATGAGTGGATCACTGAATAATTCACTAAAACCATTTCCTTGAACACTGATTTATTTAAGAACTAAACAAGTGGTTGTATTAACAAATGGTTGAATCATTGAATCACTCAGTGGAGTCATTCAAAAACACAATCACGTTAATTTCATTACGGAACAGAATACAACTGTGGTGCATTGATTGGAGATTTACGACTATTGATTCTTCTGTGGCTTCATGTGTGATAATTTTCATTGTAAAAACAGATGACGTAATATGAATTTATTTAGTCTAAAATGCAAGTTACTATTGTTTTTTTGTTTTTTTACTATTGTATCACTCCTGCAAATCGAACTGTTGTTATCAAAGAAAACCTTGAATATACTAAGGTTTTCCAAAACTCACTAAGTCACTGGATGAAGTAGCTCAGATTACAATGATGGTGGATGTCATACTCCATTATGGCATGACTCATCTGATTTAATGTCGAGCGACATCCCGGAGAGCTACAAACTTGAAGCATCTCTAGATTTATTCTCTCGAGCAAATAAAATAATTAGTGCCTATGGTATCATCGTTAAAATGTCAAAATGCTCACCTCACAATATTTTTCACCAAATATGAATGACCTTCCACTGCTTCTGTATTTCACAAGATTGGTTCCTTGTAGTTACTCGGCGGCTAATGAGATCCACTGGGTAGTCCAGGTCCTTGTAGCACTGCAGTCAGCATGCATGTGGACAGGGCAATAATAAAGTAGGTCAGCCATGTATGGCACCCCTGGCATTTGGGCACAGCCAGTAGTACCCATAAATTAACATCCTCTCTGTAAGCCCCTTCAAATTGAGACACAGCACTGACAGGAGTGCCGCTGGTCACTGGATCCTCAGAGCTGAGGAAATAAATTAAGAGGATTACAGAAGTGACAGAGTGACACGAGTGCGGAGTCATAAAATGCAAACGTTGATCACTATGACTCGATGACTTTAAGCATTTGACCACTAGCTTTAGCATGTTATAAAGTTAATAAAACTAAGCCTAAAGTGGACACATACACTCACTGGCCATTATATTTGGTAGGCCTGCTAGTACCGATTGGACCTGCCTTAATTATTTATGGCAAAGATACAACAATGGGCTGGAGATGTTTCTCAGAGCTTTTGGATTAAGATCTGGTGACTGTGGAGGCCATTTGAGTAAAGGCCAAGGGAACTCATTTTCATGTTCAAGAACCCAGTTTGAGATGATTTGAGCTTTGTGACATAACTCGTTAGATAGAAATGATCACCAACAATATTTAGGTAGCCTGTGATGTTTAAACGATGCTCAATTGGTACTAATGGGCCTAAAGTGTGCCAAGAATGTATCCCCCACACCATTGCACCACCAGCACCAGCCTGAACCACTGAGACAAAGTGGGATGATCCATACTTTCATGTTGATTACATCAAATTGTGACCCTACTATCTGAATGTCACAGCTGAAATCAAGACTAATCAAACCAGGCAACCCATTTCAAATCTTTTATTGTTCAATTTTGGTGAACCAAAGCAGTGAATTGTAGCCTCAGTTTCCTCTTCTTAGTCTTAGCCTGTTGTGGTCTTCTGCTGCTGTAGCCCATCTGCTTCAAGGTTCGACGTGATGTGCATTCAGAGATGCTCTTCTTCATACCTCTGTGTGACAAGTGCTTATTTAAGTTACTTTTGCCTTTCTATCAGCTCGAACCAGTCTGGCCATTCTCGTCTGACATTTGGCATCAACAGGGTATTTTCTCCCTCTGAATAAAAACTGAATTAAAAAAAAAATTTAATATATATATTGTTCAGCCAAAGTTTAAAAAAAGAAAAGTTAAAACTGACAATCCCGTTACCTTTCTGAAGGCATAAATATATACTAATATATATGCTATTTATAGATATAGATGTATAGCATACATTTTTAATTAAAACGAGAAACCCTTTTAAACTACCCAGAGATTAATTATCGTAGATGCATATTACTCAAGTCGCTTACATTTTTTTTAAAAACGAGTAAAAGTAAAAACCATACTCATGCAACAAAGGACGCATCTAATTATGATGCCTTCCACCGTAACCTCTCGAGATGCTTAGATACTTATCCTAACTGCCAATTCATAGGCCCAATTGACTCGTGGGGCCAATTACACATAAACACAGGGTGATAAAATTACAAGGCATTCCATTAGGGCAAATATAACACTGACGTTGCATAAGCTTTTAATTAGAAGGACGACAGAGCTGAAGAAAGGCAAGTATCAAGCCTGGTGTTGCATGAGAAATGTCTTCAGGCAGTGTCAGAAAAGGCCACAACCTAGCTAGATCGCATGGCGGAGGTTGGATGCCATCCTGCTGTCGTCTCTTTTGCTTGAATGCATTAGAAGACATCCTTCACTGGCTGGCATTCTAACCCTGTCAAAACTAATCGCTTCAGACTGTCTGGCCACTGCCAAGAGGGTTAGCCTAGCCTTCCGTGAGAGTGGATATGAACATATATCACGTGATTTCAAAATCAGTCACAAAAAGTACATATACATTTAAATATTCTGCAGAATGTTTTGAAGTATGACTTTGGTAGTATGACTTTTGAAGAATGACTTTGGAGGTTACAAGTCCAGAACGGATTAGCATTTATGCTACAAATGCAAACAGCTACATGTTTTTGTTTTCTTTTTTTGATCACTTTTACACCTGTGGGACCATCAACTGAGACATATTTTTCTTACACAGGATCTTAGTGCACTGCTGTGCTAATGTGCTGATATGCTAGTTGTTCATTCCATCAGAGTATGACCTTTGGTTGAGATTGGCAATCCTTTATTGCTAGTTGCAGCAGCTGCAATAACAATCAGACCCTCCGGCTGTTAGCAACATCGTCACCTTTAATCAATGTTCTTGCTGCTTACAAATCAGCGAGAGCAATTATACACTATTAGCTGGCGTTATCAAGCACCAATGAGAGCTGTTTCTCATTCTCCTGCAGTGTGAAATCGAAAGCATTGCCTTTACCTCAGTAATTTAACCGTTCCTCCCAATTATAAGAAGCCTTTGGCAAAAACCCATAAATTCTTCTCTGACATAGTAGCTCTGTTTTAAGAAACAAACAAGCTGCCTACATAGGAGGAATTCTACCTGTTTATGCAACTTTATATGTGACTAATTAGGAGCTCACTAAATAGGCAACAACAAAATAGTGCTCCTCACAGGAGAATGCAACATGTTATTAGTTATCATTATCACTATCATTTTAAGTGAGCTTGAACACAAAGCATGTTTTAGAACACAAAGCATGTAGCATCTTGAAAAAAGGCACTATAATTTAGTTTCCTACTTGAACACTCGGAAGACCCTGTGATACTCTAAAATACTACCTCTATAGACAGATTACTGTGTTTTAGATGGAGCATCAACCAAAAAAGGCTAGAAATCCATAAACTGTCAGTGAGAATAGAACGAAATTTATAAAATTGCCGTTTCAATGGTGTCTTGAGTGTTTCAAGGTTTCGCTGTTGAAATGCCTGTCAAAGAATAAACTGCTTTTAAAGTGTCTCAAAATCAATGGTTGCTCTAATCTCTGTCTGACACTAGTGGAGTTCAACTGACTTGAGAGGTTTGAACTCTAGGACTGAATGGCAAAGATGAAGCCTGAAAAATGCACATTGATCTAATCAAACGCATACTCTCTTGGCTCACTTTGTGTGAACTAAAAAGAGAGGTTGTAATTTCTCCTTGACTAGTCTTTATGCTCTTCTCATGGAAATTTTGCTTTTGACAGATGATTTACAAAGTATACTAGCACATGACTCCATACCTTCCTCACTGCATTCAGTTGGCCTGGATAAATTTGAGAACATGGTGACAACCATTTGACACCAGGTCACCATTGACCCCAGCAGCTGTTGCGGGATAATGAGCCTGAGTTTAAGATTGGAGTGACTTGAGCAAAACACAGGTCCATATAGTCTCCATATGCCTCAGCTTAAGTTATAGACAAAACAAGGGACTCGAAAAAAATCCAGTCAGGCTTTTGTTTGCAGATGATTAATGCAAATCAGTTTACACCTTAAAGTGCAAAATAAAAGATAATTGATACTGGAGATAATGTCACATTGGGACTGTGAAAGTTGCAATTACAAGAAATAAAACTGCAATTATAAACTAAAGTCATACTTGTTAGCAGTAATTACATGAAAACAAGTCACAATTATGAAACAGAATTTTGCAACTATGAGAAAGTTGCAATTAGTGCTGCAACAACTAATCGATAAAATCGATTATTATCGATTATGAAAATCATCGACAACGATTCTCATAATCGATTAGTCGGGTCCGCCCACAGTGCACCTCCAACTTCAGCCGGTTGCTCAAATTACAGCACTAAATAACATTTCTATGGACAAAATGCATCTCTAAATAGTGGAGGAAACAGAATTAGACGCTGCGGGAGAAGTACGTGATCCATTTTGCATGATAATTCTCTATTTTGAGCTTTAAGTTAATGCATTAGTGTAAAGGCTTGCCCTGTCAGGCGCTGTGACACATGCGTGTGCTCCTCAAAACATATCCGTACATTGCGTCCGCAAACATATCCATTGCACTGAATGATCTGTTGTTGAAAGTTAATTTAAGGTTTAAAAGTCAACATGCAGTGTGTATATTTTATGAGAGTAGGAACTGTAGGGATAACAGCATGCAATTGTCTGAATATAAATATGAGATGCTCCATAATTGCCTTTTACAGGATAAAAAAATGACAGTAAAACATGACTGTGATCAAAGTTCCTGCAGAACATTCCTCTCACACCGTGTCTTTATTATCATTTACATTTTTAAGAGTAATGTATGATGATTGTATGACATCCAAGTACGGCGAGAGAAAGCATTAGAAGACGTCCGCTCTCTGTAGCTCTCGCAGTACTTTGATGACACACACCGATCGGTCTAGCTGCGCTGCTTCAAATCAAACACATCTAAGCGGTCTTCAGAGAAAGCATCATGTTAGCACGCTGCTAGGTTGCCAAGTCCGCAGTTTGTCGCGGGTTGTTTTCGTGTCCGCGGGTCTTTTATAACAAGCGGAATTGACGAGCTACGCGTAAACGATATCCGGGTTGCCGGGTTCTCCTGTAGTGGGCGGAGCTAATGCGCAAACGGTAATCTCATTGGCCGGTGCTCACCTATCATCGCCCCTGTTTTGATTTCAGCGAATCAGTTCGAGCGAATGCAGACGACCTGATTAATATTCATGAACCCAGCAGCTCCTTAATGCGTTTTATATGGTTATTAATAGTAGAATTCGCGGTATGTTATCAGTATTATTTGTAGGTTTTTTCCCCCTTTTGTATAGAAACACTAAATGACAAACAATATCTTAAGCACCACCACCAGTCCTAAGTTCAGACAACATGACAAATATGCATTCATACATGGTTATTCTAAAGTTCTATCATCATATAATGCTAAATTATCATACTATCATATTATACTGTTTGACTAAAATAGTCAATTGAATTTTATAGGTGTCTCTCACATTGTCCCACAGAAACATTAAAATGGTGTAGATTAGTGTAACGTTTTATAATAATAATTTATTCTATTTGGTGACCATTTCATTTATTTAACATATTTAATATTGGGACATCCAAGTTATTTGACAAATTTTAACCTTTTTTTTAAGTAACAATAGTTACTTTCCCTGGTAATTAGTTTATTTTATAACAATGTAACTCGGTTAGTATTTGTGAGAAGTAACTAGTAATATAACTAATTACCTTTTTTAAGTAACCTGCCCAACACTGCACACTATACATTGATTTATTGTATGTCTTTGATTAATAATGAATATGAAGAGCTTTAAAAAAAATGCATATTAAATCGTAATATTGGTAAATTAGATTATTTTCTAAAATCGTTCAGTCCTAATTTAAACTATATTCACAAATACAATGCTTAACAAATTTATTAAAATACATGTAAGGTTTTTAACAAATTATGTAAGGTTTGTGCCACTGCTGCTCTAACAGCATTGGTGATTACCAAAATCATGTTTAGCTTTCTGTATTGTTAGTCCTCCAAAATGCGTAAGCTCTTTAGTAACAGTAGTAGGCTATTTCTAATGCTATAATATAATTATTTCTGTTATCTTTGACAGAAAGGCTGAGCACTTTATAATTTTTTTCCAGATACCCAATTACAGTCTAAAAGTACATAAACAATGCAAGCAAGAATGCAAGCTGTTATGAGGCCATTTTTGTTATTATAAATACTAATTAGTTGTTTCTGTTTGTAATTTGCCCAATAAATGACAATAACATTTTAAGATTTAAACAATTTTTTGACAGATTCCTAAAATATTTGTTTTCTCTTTATGACAGGTGGTTTAATCAATGAAGCACTGTATGTTTTCATAGCATGCCGTGTGTTTGAAGGACATTGAGCAGATTTTGTCAATAAATAACATAATTGTATTTAATCCGATTAATCGATTAATCGAAATAATAATCGACCAACTAATCGGTTATCAAAATAATCGTTAGTTGCAGCCCTAGTTGCAATTGTGAATTGTGAATGCTGCATTGTAAGATAAAATAAAAAATGGCTATTATGAAAAAGTTACAGCTGTTAAACCACAGCTGCAAGATATAAAAGTCTAAGTACAAAAAAAGTTGCAATTACAAAAAATAAGATGCAATTTATGAGTCACATTGTGAGTTAGAAAAAGCTAATTACAAAAAGCTGCAATTACAACAAAAATAAAGCTGCAGTTTATGATATATAGTCACACAGTAAGATTAAAAAGTCCCAAATTACAAGAAAATTGGCAATTACAAAAACAAAAAAAAATCCGTAATTTATTACAGAATCAGAATGAGCTTTATTGGCTAGGTATGTTTACACATACGAGGAATTTGTTATAGTGACAGAAGCTTCACAGAACAACAGAAGGACAGCAACTGGACAGGACACAGACAACAAAATAACAATATTCAAATAGGTAATGTACAAAATAGCAAAAACACAATATACAATAAAGTCAATTATGTGTACAGGACTGAAATGTGCAAATTTGAAAAGAAAAATAAGTATGTGTGGTGATCTGGTGAAAAAATAATTGCTATAATAGTGTTGTGTGTTCCACGTTTAATGTCAAGTGTTCATGAGATGGATTACCTGAAGGAAGAAACTGTTTCTGTGTCTAGTCGTTCTGGTGATCAGAGCTCTGTAGCGTCGACCAGACAGTAACAGTACAAAGAGAGAGTGTGCTGGATGTGAGGGGTCCAGAGTAATTTTGCCAGCCTTTTTGCTCACTCTGGATGAGTAAATTTCTTGGAGACTGGAGAGGGTTGTACCAATGATTTGTTCAGCAGTCCGGACTACCCTCCATAGTCTTCTGAGGTATGATTTGGTAGCTGAGCTGGACCAGACAGTTATTGACGTTCAGAGGATGGATTCAATGATGGCAGAGTAGAACTGAATCAGCAGCTCCTGTGGCAGGTTGAACTTCCTCAGCTGGCGAAGGAAGAACAACCTCTGCTGGGCCTTTTTCACAATGGACCCAATGTGATTGTCTCACTTCAGGTCCTGAAAAATTGTGGTGCCCAGGAATTTGAATGACTCCACTGCAGTTAAAATGCTGTTCATGATGGTGAGTGGGGGAGAGCAGGGGGGGTTCTCCTGAAATCCATCTCCACGGATTAGAACGTGTTAAGCTCCAGGTTGTTAAGACTGCACCAGACAGCCAGCTCCTTAACCTCCGTTCTGTAAGCAGACTCGTCACCATCCAGCATGAGGCTGATCAGAGTGGTGTCGTTTGCAAAATTCAGGAGATTGACAGAGGGGTCTTTAGATGTGCAGTCGTTCGTGTAGAGCAAGAAGAGCAGTGGGGAGAGAACACAGCCCTGAGGAGCTCCAGTGCTGATGGTGCAGTTGCTGGATGAGAATTTTCCCAGCCTCACTAGCTGCTGCCTGTCTGTCAGGTAGCTGGTGATCCACTGACAGATGGAGGTGGGGACGGACACCTGTGTCTTTATTCTGAAGGGTGTCCAGTAAGGCTGTGTAATTAATCAAATTAACATGCGCATCTCGACAGTAAAGCCGGTTTCTTGATTAGCAGTAAATCTCCATTACCTATTTTCAGATGGAGCGGCAGTTAATACACAGAGCCGTAGTTTACTGACAAGCTAGGACATATCACGTTTGTTATCTCAGACGAATCGTATGCGATTATGAACGTAATATTGCGTAGCTTGTCAGTAATCTGCGGCTCTGTGTATTAACTGCCGCTCCATCTGAAAACAAGTGATGGCGATTTACTGCTAATCAAGAAACCGGCTTTACTGTTGAGATGCGCATGTTAATCGAATTCGATTAATTGTACATCCTTAGTGTCCGGGATGATGGTGTTAAAAGCAGAGCTGAAGTCTACAAACAACTACAACATTTTTTTAAACCTACAGTAGAAATAATTCAAATCGTCTGCCAATTGTTGTTTCTCCAGAGTGCTGGGGGAGTGTGTCTTGTAATTGGTAATGTGTTTCATACCTTTACACACTGAAGCAGAATCACTGGAAGATAATTTGTTCCTTAGCTTGCCAGAATAATTCCTCTTTGCCACTCTGTTCTCCTTTTCCAGTGTGTATTTGGCCTGTTTGTACAATACTTTATCCCTCTTTCTGGAAGCATCTTCTTTGGCCTGACAGAGCTGTTTGAGTTTTGCAGTGAACCATGGTTTGTCATTGTTGTAGGTTAAACGAGTCCTGGTAGGAATGCACATATCCTCAGAAAATGATATAAGATATTACAGTCTCTGTGAACTCCTCCAGATCATGGCTCAGTGGTAGAGCATTTCGTTAGCAATGCAAAAGGTCATGGGTTCAATCCCCAGGGAACACACACACTGATAAAAAAATGTATAGCCTGAATAATCTGTAAGTCTCTTTGGATAAAAGTGTCTGCTAAATGCATAAATGTAAATGTAAATAAATGTGAAAACAAACAAAATCATCACACGCTCCGAAGAGCAAAGCACTGAAGCTGCCATCTTGTTGTTGTATATTTATTTTTATATAAAGTCATACAGTGAGATGTAAAAGTCCCAATTACAAGAAAAAGTTGCAATTACAAAAAATAAAGCTGCAATGTATGATATACTGTATATTGACATTTGTGAGATACAAAAGTCCCAATTAGAAGACAAAAGTTGTATTTGCAAAAAATACAGCTGCAATTTAGTTACATAGTGAGAGATAAATGTCCCAGTTAAAATAAAAAAATTACAATTGTAATAATAATAGTAATTCGTTACATTTATATAGTGCTTTTCTGGGTACTCAAAGCTCTTTACATTGTGAGGGGGATCTCCTCATCCACAACCAATGTGTGGAATCCACCTGGATGATGCGACGGCAGCCATATTGTGCCAGAACGCCCACCACACACCAGCTTTTTGGTGGAGAGGAGACAGATTGATGAAGCCAATCAGTGTATGGGGATGATTAGGAGGCCATGATGATCAGAGGCCAATGGGCGAATTTGGCCAGGATGTACCCCTACACTTTTTCCCCTACACTTTTTCGAAGGGCATCCAGGGATTTATAATGACCAGAGAGTCAGGACCGAAGTTTAACGTCTTATCCGAAAGACGGTGCGTGTTGACAGTATAGATTCCCTGTCACTATACTGGGGTGTTAGGACCCACACAGACCACAGGGTGAGTACCCCCTGCTGGTCTCACTAACACCTCTTCCAACAGCAAAATTGTTTTCCCAGGAGGTCTCCCATCCAGGTACTGACCAGGCTCAACCCTGCTTAGCTTCAGTGGGTAACCGGTCTTGGGCTACATGGTGATATGGCTGCTAAAACCAAAAAATAATGCTGCCATTCATGATATGAAATGTTGCAATTGTTAGAAATAGTCACATAGTTACAAGAAGAAGTATAAAGTTGCAATTATGAGTAAAAGCGTATTATCAAGTGTCACAGTTGTGAGTAATATCATAATTACCTTAGATTTTTTGGGAAATAGGCTTCATTAGAGAATTATGTGCAAGGCCTTCAACAAATAGGCATCTCAAGCTATAAGCTCTTAATTTTATTAAACAAGAAACAAGGTAATTCAAACCTTGAATGATTTTCCCTATAAGCTTGCTGGATAATATATCCACATTATCTCATATCTCATTGTAAGACATTGCCAACAATGACGAAAACGCAATGTGATGAGTGGGGCGGGGCTGAGAGCCGTGGGAATGGAGTGAGGCCGGAGGAGTAAATGATAATGAATGACACCTGCGCCACTCACCGGTCTCGAGTCCCACGGAAGAGCTTCGGAACGATAAAAGGAGGAAAGGCGACAGAGGACCAGGCCTGGATATTATTTTGTGTTTTGTGTGCGGCAGTCGTCCGTTAGGGACTGACGCTTTTCTTTTGTGTTTGTTTATTTTATTATTAAAGTCTTTGAATGTTCGCCGGTTCCCGCCTCCTTCTTCCCGATCTAAGAACTTCATTACACGCAAAAACACCAGCAGCATCCAAAAGTAATGATGTTTACCACCCACTCTGTGTCAAACTAGAATTAGGAATAAAAACTCTTATGAAAGAAAAACCACAGAGCATAAACTTGTTTTTGTCCCCTTTGGTCACAACAACAGTATCCCAGCTAACAAAAACGAGTTGTCAGAACGTTTTGCTAACATTCCCATTAAGTAATGAAAACGTTATTTTGAAATGTTTTGTTCAAGTTGAAAACGTCCAGGTTTTTAATGTATTAAGAACGTTTTTTTGGGGTTTCTGCGAACGTTACAGGAACATTTTTTTCTCTGTTAAATGAATGTTACAAGAACATCCCAATCTAACATTTTCATAACTGTAATACATGCGTAATGAGGCAAGGACTCAGTAGTGCAGAAGATGGTATTTTATAAATAAAAACAAAAACAAAACAAACAATGAAAACTACCCCATAGGGGAAAACTCAGCTGGCAATTTGACAGGCTGGGCAGGAAAAGGCAGGGCAGGATCAGGACACAACCAGAGAACATATGACGACGAACAGGCACAGGACTACAAACACAAGGAGATTAAATAGGGAGCAAATGAGGAGGGTAATGAGGGACAACAGGTGGGGCAACGATACCAGTAACGAGGTAAAAAGATGGGCGGGGTCAAGAAAATAGACATGGAAACAAGACAGTAGTGTTCACACAAAACAAAAACAAGCACATGGCCAGCAAAACAAATCACGGGCCACGTGCAAAGATCAACCGATATATCGGTTTACCAATATTTTTCCCGATATTTAAGCATTTTACCATAGTCGGATATCGATTTTTTTTTTGTCACATACATAATTATACAGAGTATAACCAGCAGTGAAATTTAGTTCTCTGCATTTGACCCATCCAAGTGCACACACACTTGGAGCAAGTGGTTGATGCCCAGGAAATGCTCCAGCACGACCACTGCATGTAACTTTTGACAAGATTCACTTGTTTGAAACACGCTAAATTATATTAACATTTACTCTAGAACCATTATTTCTCCAATAAACATCTAAATAAATACATCTCTATCGAAATTTATTATTTATTTTCTCCACAAGCGATCGCAGTTTGAGTATAGTTCTGTGTAAATGCTTAGATAAACCGCGCTGTCAGTAGTTTTCATAATTTAGAATGAAAAAAACATTTTAATAATTCTGATAAAACTTGTCAGTTAAGAAATGCAATAAAATGTTTTGTTTGTTATAGCTTATTTCAATATTCCAGAGAATATTATTCAGTGAATCAACACTATCCAGTGAATTATTCTTCACTTTTTAGCATATTAAGCAGCTTATAAACCTACTAAAACTGTAGTTTAAAATGAAGCTGATATGACTCCTGTCCTTTATTTTCTCCATTTGAATACATTAGACATTATTTGCTTACTGTTAATATCAATGTTGCTGATGATGCTTTTTATAAATAAAATGTTTTTATTGTTGTAATTTGAAGATTACATTTAACATGAAAGAATGTTCATTTTCAAAAGTTTTTTGTTGTTGTCAAGATGACTGATAGGAGGAAAAACCAAAGCGAAGAATGGACTTCAATTTGTTATTTATTTACTTTATAACAGTAAATAAATATCGGTTCTGCATATTGGTTATCGGGTACATAAACATGCAAATAATTGGTATCGGTATCGGTTATATAAAAAAATCTATATCGGTTGATCTCTAATTATGCAGTACGCAATGCAATATGATGCAATGAAAATAAAAATTATGCTATGCAATTCAGTATGGCACAGAGATGTGCCCGAATCCAAATACCATATTCGGAAAGGAAATCACTGTACTACAGAACCCCAATGCTAATGTGTTACAAATGATGCATCCCGATATAAATGCCAACTTGTATCCGATGCACACTTTTTAAATTGATGCAATGCATCGCTAATTTTTATGCCGATACCCCAGTGCGAATTGGTGAATTTTACCATCCGTAGAACACGCAGCTAAAGAGAATACTCATAAGCCGCGTTCACACAAGACATGACAACATGAAAGCATGCAGCCAATGAAAAACACAAGCTGCATCTTACACAGCACAAGAGAAAACATAACATGAAATCACGCAGCCGACAAAAACATGAACGGCATGCAACAACACAAGAAAATTTTAAAAACACGAGGCTGAACATGAACATGAACCGCGTGCTACACAAAACACAACACAACTGACTTGGACAGAGAAGCGCATGGCTGGAGTGAACTCGAGACCGCACGCACACACAACAAGACAGAACATGGAGAAAGAGTGTCTGAACACCGACACAGAGCCAAAACTGAGCCTGAACAAGACATTAGTGCCGGGATCCGAACACCATGCTCCAACATGAAACAAGGAAACAGGGCACGCAGATGAGAGTACACTCAAAGCCGCATGCTCACAAGAAAACAGAGACATGACGGGAGTGTCAGGGATCTCTAGACCGAAGTGACAGAACCCTGATTAATAACGTTAAGATAGCATTATATTTCTAAAAACTTTTTATATCAACATTATGAGGCTGTTTCTTAAATATTCTGTAAGAAAGTTTTATGTTAACATGATGAGAACAATCAAGTACAAATTACATCACAAGGATGTTCCGAGAGTGTTGTTCTAAGAGCGTTTTCTTTTAACATTACAAGAAACTCAATCGTGTACAAATAACTTCAAAATAACGTTCCGAGAGTGTTGTTATATGAACGTTTTCTCTTACCAATACAAAAACTTAAATCGTGTACAAATAAAAAAATTTTTAAACGTTCCAAGAGTGTTGTTATAAGAATGTTTTCTCTTAGCATTACAAGAATGTAAATCAATCATAACGTTGTTAGAACATCCTATAAACATTATTTTAAGAATGTTCTGTCCTAATCTTTAAATACCTTTGAATCAATGTTAATGAAAGTTGTGGGAACGTTCCCTGTTAGCTGGGATGCTGCATAAAGTCCAACTTAGCCAGAAATATGACACGCATGCGCCGGCGTAAAATAGAAGGATGAACCATTTTTACAGGGGGCAATGTTCTAGGACAGTGGCCCCCGTATTGTTGTTTTGGATGCGAGCCCGGCCTACTTCAGCGTCTTCTTTAATCCTGTGGCATACCGCCTGCTTTTGCTGTTTTCAATAACCAGCTCTAATCTCTACAATGGCTAGACAACAGTGGCCTAGCCCTGACAGCTGGCAGACTTATACTGTCTCTAGGAAAGAGACCACACGACAGCGGGCTAACCAGCAGCAGAGGAGTTCTCATGTAAAACCTGCTGCATTGCTAATGTTTTCACGCTTTGTGGAATTTATCGCAGTTCTGCTATTGTCAATCCCGTCTGACCGAGAAAACACACCTGGAGGTGTTTTGCTGCAGTTGTCTAACACCCACAATACTGAACTGGATTATTTTGTGGATAGAAATGGCTTGGATTTTGTCTGTTTAATCCATAGGTTGCTATTTATTGTATGAAAGTCTATATAAGTTTCAAGTAAATAACTCCAAAATATTAGGATCTTAAATGAGCCCTCTAAATAATGCTGAAAAATAACCAAAGAAATGTACAAACCCGATTCCAAAAAAGTTGGGACACTGTACAAATTGAGAATAAAAACAGAATGCAATGATGTGGAAGTTTCAAATTTCAATATTTTATTCAGAATACAACATAGATGACATATCAAATGTTTAAACTGAGAAAATGTGTCATTTTAAGGGGAAAAATAAGTTGATTTTAAATTTCATGGCATCAACACATCTCCAAAAAGTTCGGACACGGCCATGTTTACCACTGTGTGGCATCCCCTCTTCTTTTTATAACAGTCTGGGGACTGAGGAGACAAGTTGCTCAAGTTTAGGAATAGGAATGTTGTCCCATTCTTGTCTAATACAGGCTTCTAGTTGCTCAACTGTCTTAGGTCTTCTTTGTCGCATCTTCCTCTTTATGATGTGCCAAATGTTTTCTATGGGTGAAAGATCTGGACTGCAGGCTGGCCATTTCAGTACCCGGATCCTTCTTCTACGCAGCCATGATGTTGTAATTGATGCAGTATGTGGTCTGGCATTGTCATGTTGGAAAATGCAAGGTCTTCCCTGAAAGAGACGACGTCTGGATGGGAGCATATGTTGTTCTAGAACTTGGATATACCTTTCAGTATTGATGGTGCCTTTCCAGATGTGTAAGCTGCCCATGCCACACGCACTCATACAACCCCATACCTTCAGAGATGCAGGCTTCTGAACTGTTTAGTCCTCTTTAGTCCGGATGACATGGCGTCCCAGTTTTCCAAAAAGAACTTCAAATTTTGATTCGTCTGACCACAGAACAGTTTTCCACTTTGCCACAGTCCATTTTAAATGAGCCTTGGCCCAGAGAAAACGCCTGCGCTTCTGGATCATGTTTAGATATGGCTTCTTTTTTGACCTATAGAGTTTTAGCCGGCAACAGCGAATGGCACGATGGATTGTGTTCACCGACAAGGTTTTCTGGAAGTATTCCTGAGCCCATGTTGTGATTTCCATTACAGTAGCATTCCTGTATGTGATGCAGTGCCGTCTAAGGGCCCGAAGATCACGGGTATCCAGTATGGTTTTCCGGCCTTGACCCTTACGCACAGAGATTGTTCCAGATTCTCTGAATCTTTGGATGATATTATGCACTGTAGATGATGATAACTTCAAACTCTTTGCAATTTTTCTCTGAGAAACTCCTTTCTGATATTGCTCCACTATTTTTCGCCGCAGCATTGGGGGAATTGGTGATCCTCTTCCCATCTTGACTTCTGAGAGACACTGCCACTCTGAGAGGCTCTTTTTATACCCAATCATGTTGCCAATTGACCTACTAAGTTGCAAATTGGTCCTCCAGCTGTTCCTTATATGTACATTTAACTTTTCCGGCCTCTTATTGCTACCTGTCCCAACTTTTTTGGAATGTGTAGCTCTCATGAAATCCAAAATGAGCCAATATTTGGCATGACATTTCAAAATGTCTCACTTTCAACATTTGATATGTTATTTATATTATATTGAGAATAAAATATAAGTTTATGAGATTTGCAAATTATTGCATTCCTTTTTTATTCACAATTTGTACAGTGCCCCAACTTTTATGGAATCGGGTTTGTAGATTCAGATGCAAAAAAATACTTATTTTTGTTCAAATATGCCAGTATCATACTGGAGTGGCAGTGATGAGAAAAAAAGTCATAATAGTGTGAACTATAAGTCACAATGAAAGAAATATTCACATTGTGTTATATAAAATTCACAATTATGAGGATAAAAAAGCTGAAATTATGATGTAAAGTTAAAACAGTTACAGCCCTTAAAACACAGACAAGCACAATGTGAGATATAAGTCTAAATAACAAAAAGCTGCACTTAAGGTAAGTTCAAAAATCTTAAGATCTTAAATGAGCTCTCTAGTAAATAATGCCAAAGAAATAACTAAAGAACGTACTCGGTCACTCACGTGACCTCGGTTCCCTGAGATACGGAACGAGTACTGTGTCGTAAGACGCTAGGGTAAACTCCTTTTTCTCCAATACAGAAGCCTTTTTTTAAATAACGCAGTGTAACTCCACGGCCATTGGTTTGTGCAGTGCAAATTATACTACACTTCGATACTACACTTCGTACTGCGTCGTAAGATGCTAGGGGAACCAGTATAATCCCACCGTGTCTATGCTAGGGGACCGACCAACACTTGAACTTGCCTTAAGCCGGGCCTACACTGTGCGATTTCGTAAAAGTCCTTTAGGATTGTACTTGTCAGACTGTATGAACATGATGATCAATGTCACACTGTGGGATCTCAGTTGTCATTAATGTCATACTGTATGACAGTCAAGATGAGTTAAAAACAGAACCAGAAACTTGACTCGTGAGAGTGGAGAGCTGCTTCCAGGTAGTAGGGGTCAGAGGCCAGGCAATCTGGGTAAAGGACAGGGCAAAACACGATAACAAACAAGACAAGACTCAAGACAACACAAGGACACAGACAGACAAAAGTAAGCAAAAACAATAAAATAAACCAAAACAAATAATCAAAGAGCAAAAACAAAAAGCCAAGATCCAAAAGGGAACTGGAACTGCAAAAACAAGGGTAAAAGAAAATCTAAATCAAAAGAGAAAACTAGATTAAAATGCACAAAATCAAAAAACAAGAACTAGAGAAAACAAAAAGGAAACGAGGATATAAAATAACAAGATAAGAGATCAAACAATAACTTGAGCACGACTAGAATAACTAGCACAAGATCAAACGATAACTCCAAGACCAAGAAACAGGTAAAGACCAAAACGAACCAGCAAAGACACAAGGGAAAGGAACACAATATAAAGCAGCAGAGCACACAAGGATCAGGTGAACACTATCAAGCAATCAAGGACTAGACAAGGACTAAACAAGGGGGCGTGAACAGGGGAAACAGGGAGGTGGGACAAGGGGAGCGCACATGACAAATACAAACAGAGACAGAGCCATGTGCTCAGACACAAAACAAACAAAGAAACATTGAACAGGGACAAGACAGTCAGGGCAGGATCCTGACAGCAAACACCCATACTGGTTTGTCATATGAAAAGAGTGAGCTCGTTTTGCAGAAAGGACCTGGGCCTGTAAGGCCGGAACTTCCAGATTATAAAACCTGTAAAATGTGGACGGCGAGACTCAGCCAGCCGCAGCACATATTTCTGCAATGGACACACCGCTAAACCACACCCAGGACGAAGCGATGCCTCTAGTCGAGTGGGCTTTTACTCCCATGGGACATTGTTGGCCCAAAGAAGAGTATGCTAGCATAATAACATCAATTATCCATCTGGATAGTCTCTGTTTTGTGACCAGAGACCCTTTGGTGTGGCCGCCAAAGCATACAAAGAGTTGTTGCGACTGCCTAAAAGGGGCGGAACGCTCCAAATAAATTCTCAACACCCTGACAGGGCAGAGTAGATTCAACTCTGGTCTTGCTCCGAAGGAGGAAGTGCCGAGAGAGTTATTACCTGCGCTCTGAACGGAGTCGAGAGCACTTTGGGTATGTAGCCATGACTTGGTTTCAGGATGATCTTAGAATCATTAGGCCCGAATTCGACGCAAGATGGGCTGACTGATAGCACCTGCAGATCTCCCATACGCTTAACTGATGCTAGTGCTAGTAGCAGAGCGGTCTTTAGCGTCAGGGGACGAAGGTCAACAGACTGTAGCGGCCCATAGGGAGGGCTCTTCAGGGCCCTCAACACTAAAGGCAGATCCCATGTTGGGATGGTGACAGGGTGGGGCGGATTGAGCCTCCTAGACCCCTTCAAGAAACGAACCACCAAGTTGTTCCTGCCCACTGATTGGCCATCTATATGAGCGTGTGAGGCTGCTATAGCTGCTACATAGACCTTGAGCGTGGAAGGGGAGCGACCCTTTTCCAACAGCTCTTACAGGAATGACAATATCAATGATATATCGCATACCACAGGGTCTGCGCTGCGGGTAGTATACCAGGCGGAGAAGACAGACCACTTAACGGCATAGAGGCGTCTCGTGGACGGTGCTCTAGCCTGAGAAATAGTATTTAGCACAATCTCAGGAAGGTCCGAAGGCTCCCATCGAGAGGCCAAAGATGTAGTGCCCATAGTTCGGGCTGGGGGTGCCAAATCGTTCCGTTTGCATGAGAGAGGAGGTCTCGTCTCAGTGGAATGGGCCACAGGGCTGCATTGAGCAGCCGAGACAGCTCCGCGAACCAATGCTGGTTCCTCCAGAGCGGGGCCACAAACAGAACTCTGTGCTTCTGTTCCCTGATTCGCCTGATTACCTGTAGGCTCAGAGCGATCGGGGGAAAAGCATAAAGGAGTAGGTTGGGTCAGTCGTGGGCCCATGCATCCCTGTCCTTCTAAAAATAAGTTTGGCAATGAGTGTTGTCTTCTGAGGCCAAGAGGTCGACCTCCGACCTGCCGAAGATTCCCCATATTTCCTGAACCGTTTGTGGGTGGAGCGTCCTCTCGTCTGAGGGCACATTGCTCCGAGATAGCATGTCTGCTCCTAGGTTCAGTTTGCCCGGCACGTGTGTTGCTCTCAGCGAACGCAAGTTGAGCTGAGCCCGCCTCAAAAGGTACTTTGCAAGAATAAAGAGGCGCCTTGAGGAAAGACCGCCCTGACAATTTATATAGGACACCACTGTCATACTGTCCGAGCGTTCTAAGATGTGATGCCCCCTCAGGTCTGACAGAAAGGTGCGAGGGCCCAAACATACTGCCAGCATTTCCAAGCAGTTGATGTGAAGTTACCTTCCTTCTTCGACCAGAGGCCAAAAGCCGGTTTGCCTTCGCACCTGTCGAGACACCTTCCTTCTGTAGACATGCTCAGGGGCACGCCCTGTTCCATCCACTGATGGTTTTCCTAGGGGCCATAGCTGCAACGCCAAGCTTGTGGAGGAACTCGAGGTTTCAGCCTGTACTGAAGGGGCCGCATGTGAAGCAGGCCCAACTGAAGTACCGAAGACACTGAGGCCATGAGGCCCAGCATCCTTTGAAATGCTTTGAGGGGGTGAGGGACGAGTTTGCGAGTTTGAATGAAACCGCGAGCTACTGAATGGCCAGTGCACGTTCTAGCATGACCATAACCCATAAGTCGTTAACTGTTCCCAGGAATGAAATTTGTTGGCTTTGGGAAAGCGCGCTCTTGGCAAAATTGACCCTGAGTCCTAGGCACTCTAAGTGGCTGAGGAGTACGGATCTGTGAGATAGAAGCTCGTCCTTCGACTGGGCCAAAATTAGCCAGTCGTCGAGGTAATTCAGGATGCGGTTTCCTGTCTGTCTCAGCAGGGAAAGAGCCGCATCCCATGCACTTCGTAAAAGTGCGGGGAGCCAGAGACAGTGACCATCCTTCTTGGGGACGAGGAAATAACGGCGGTAGAAGCCTGACTCGCTCTTAGCTGGAAAAAACGTTTCCACGGCTCCTTTTGCCAGTAACTCATCACTTCGGCATGCAGGAGCATTGCTGCGCTGAACCGATTTGGAGACCACGCCATCAAATCATGGGGGTCTTCGAGCGAATTGAAGTGTATAACCTCGTTTTATTATCCCCAGAACCCAGAATCCCTAGCGGGGGTCTGAGACTCGTGATAAGGGGAAGAGGAAAAGTGCTCTCTTCTTGAATATGTTTGTATTAAAGAACCCAAATGGAAAGGACCCAATGTTCTAAACCGTATTTTGCACAAACACTCTGCCATCCGCTAGGCGGCATAACAGAGGCTTTTTGAGAGGTTGTCTGGCTGCAGCGGGACTTACCCCTCTCCTCTTCCTGTCCCATTGATCTTGTAGTCATCGCTGAAGGAGAAGAAATCATGGCGAATGCCCGCATTATATAGCCATTTGCCCTGCCCATTCTGGTAAGTATACAGGTTAGTGCACATTGGGTCTGGTGACTGTTCAGGGTAGTGAACGGTAGACCAGACGATGAGTGTCAGAGAGAAGCGTGTATTTAAGGGAGTGATTGATTGAATGATTGCAAGTGCGGTGATCAGAAGTCAGGTGATTGTGATCTGTTGATTGCGGTGGCTGTTGACTGAGGTGACAGTGACTCCCAGACAATTGCGAATGATTTGCATAATAATTCCAGTGATTTAAATTATTTTTGTTTTCAATGAATGATTGGATCATTATGAGTAAATAATTGAATGACTCACTTAACCAATTCGGTATAAATCTTTACAAAAACATTTGGAATTTCACCATAAGGAATAGCTACTAATCTAGTAAGAGACAAAGATTATTTAAATGTAAACAAGAAGTAATTCTCGGTCAGACTTGTTTAGTAGGTCCAACCAATCAAATGATTCTTTGCTTGAATGCTATAGTACAGGTTCATGCCATAGTGAAGGAAAATTTAGTGCATGGAAGAGAACAAGAATGATTTGTTCCCTTACAACATCTGGGGAAACTACGCTCAGAGAGATTATACACCATGACATAACCCGGTTTGGGGAAAGACGGGAAGAAAGAGGGAATTCAGGGAGAGAGGAATTTCTGAAGCCTTCGACATGGTGGGAACTTGACAGGTGCTCCCTTCTTACTCCCCGAGAGCTCAAACGCGTTTTGGCTGTCACTGTATAAATCCTGTGGCTGTGAGCACCTTCACTGCCCCGACGTTCGGGGGGAATTAACACTGAGCCACTGCAAATGACTGAAAATCATAAGGCCTCTTTGAGAACAGGCTTAAAAGGGTCCTATTATGCTTTTGCACTTTTTGAATTTTAGTCAGTGGCTAACAGTGTGGCTAACAGTTTATACAGTGTGTGTATGCAGGGCCGCATTAAGACTGCACTGGGCCCCGGGGCTATGACTTACTGCAGGGCCCCCCATCACAATAACAATATATATATCGTAACTTTATAGATTTAAATATAATTTTTTTATATGCACTGAAATTTCATAATTTTTGTTACCAATTTCAATATCACAAAAGATAATACTAGCCTATAAGCTTACTGAAGACAAGTAAAAAGTCAAAAATGAGGCTACAACAGAACAAAGATCATGAGAAATCAACCTACTTAAAATACTTAAAGCACTGAATAATATTATGATGCATAAAGAAAATTTACAAATAGAGTGAATGGTATCCACTGTATATATTCAATATACATTAATTCTTATTTATTTTACAAAAGTGATTCAGTCAAGGACAGTAAGTGATTATATTTCTGATGTTTGATTTACATTATTTGACACAAATGGCAACAGCAGCTATATTAGGCTGCTTAAGAGGAATAATTCACCCAAAAATGAAAATGCTGTTGTTGTTCTAAACCTGTATGAGATTCATTCTGCTGTTGAATACAAAATAATATATTTGGAACAATACTGGTAATCAGACGGTTGCTGGGCCTTCATAACTTCCATAGTATAAAAAATACGCTATGATTGGAGACAAGGAGGACCAGAAACTGGTTGGATCATTTTTCAAAGTATCTTATTTTGTGTTGAGGAGAACAAAGAAATGGATAGAGATTTAGATCAATTTGAGTTTAAGTATATGATGACAGTATCTTTGTTTTTGGGTGAAGTATCCTTTTAAGATAGCATCATATCAAGGGTCTCATATCTAACACTACACATGCTTTATCTACTTTTTTGTTAAAAAGTAAAAGCTTACAAGAAAGGAGGAGATGGAGACAGAAACAAAGTGAGAATTTGTAGTTGCTGCTTGAAACGGCCACATGTGGCTCTATGATAACAGTATATTTTCCATTATAGCTGAATAATTCATCAATGCCTGGAAACAGGCTTGAGACTTTCAAGCTTGCCTGTACTTTCTATTTTAAGTCACATGAGAAATTCAAGGTAGGTCCTCCAAGGACCCAATGTTCCATCAGCTCTGTCTATTTTGAATTCAACCTTGCTTAGATGGATGCATTTTCATGGGGGTCATTATATTGCCTCCTTGAGGTCCTGTGGGCAGCTGAACGACACATTAACAGGAAGTGAAGGGCACACTCTTAAAAATTATGCTTCTTTATTGGCAGGGATGGTTCCTAGAAGGACTTTGAATGTCCATTGAATCTATCCATTGTACAAAAGGTTCTTTATAGTGGAAGAAGGTTCATTAGATTTTTTTACATTAGCAAGAAAGGCTTCACCTATTATGCCCAGTCTGGGCTTTTAGGCTTCCACTGCTCAGGACACTTCACCCTAAGGAAAAAAAATAGTTCAATAAAGAACTGTTTGCTAAATGACTAAAATGTAAATGTTAATATTAATATTTTGAGAAAGGTAGCAATATTTTGTGTATAAAGTTAAACTTATGAAAAAGTATATTTTGAGAATAGTAGTAATATTTTGTGTATAAAGTTAAAATTATGAGATATCTTTGGAAAAGTAATATTTGTTGAATAGTCAAATTTATGAAAAAGTTGTAATATTTTTAGAATAGTAGTAATATTTTTTTAATAAATGAAAAATGCAAAAGAATTGGTACAATTTTGAGAAATGGAGAAATATTTTATAAATACTCAAAATTATGAAAATAAATTTGAAATATTTTGAGGAAAGTATAGTTTGTGTATAAATTATGAGAGTAAAGGAGTGAAATTTTGAGAATAGTCAAAATTATTAATAAAATATTGAGAAAAATAGTAATATCCTTTCAAGCCAAAATTAAAAAAAAATAAGATTTTTAATATTTTGATGATAGTAATATTTATTTAATAAACTTACAATTATGAGAATAAAGAAGTGATATTTTCGAAAAGTATAGTGGCTAATATTTTTTATAATTAAAAGTGATAATTACTGATTTTCACTGTTAATATTTTGAGAGTAAAGTCAAAATGATGGGATTGACAGCAATATTTTATGAAAAATCAATTATGAGAAGTTAGATTGTGATAAAACTAGAATTACATTAACAATAGTCAAAATAATTCGATAAATTAAACAGATACATTCTGAGAATGTTCAAAGTGACGTTCCCCTGATCAAACAGACAATGAACCACCTGATTGTGTTCTTAACAACAGTCCTTTCAGCCCACTTTGGTTACTGTTGCTAGAGTCAGATAAACTTTACAAAACGTCTCATAGGAAGGACCTGGAGCTCTGAAGCTCAACAAGGTGTCCTGTCCATCAACAAAAACAAAATCAATCACCTTTAGTTGTTCTTTCTACATCCTTCTTCCATTTGACAACTACACAGACAAGTAACACGACATCTGGCAAAGCCTCCACGGAGCACAGGTGAATCATTTTTTGGATGCCGCCCCAGAACCGCATGCTGAGCACCAGGGTGAAGACACCACGATATATAGTGTAAACAAACTCTCTTGCTGATTTCACTTTGCTGTGTGGAATTGGAGCATCATTACAACATTTGATGAAATGATCCAGGTCTTTCTGACAGCTTCCTCAGGGGAGGGGAAGTAAAGGGATGCAGGTTTAAACTGATCTCTCTCACCATCTGTCGCCATATTGTCAAGAATGATCCAATAAAGGAATATGAACAATTAAACCATCCCCCTCTGCAAGGGAGGCAGTGCAGAAGAAAAAAAATATGAAATACTACTAAATAATTGATTAAACAGTGTCCAAACTATTAATGTTTCTAAAATAACACTGTCCAGCAGCAACACTAGCATAACATTTTCAAAGAGCAGCAGAAACTTGTTATATAATATTTTATTTTTTTTTAAATGAGGGGCAGCAATATTTTAAGAAAATGAACAATATATTAGTTAATATTACATAAATGTTTATTTTGAGAAAAGTACAAATTTAAGAAAAAACTTAAATTAGTAATAATTTCATTCTCATAATTTGGACTTCATTCTCAAAACATTTATAATTAAATCTCGCAATTCTTGAAACTTTGTCGTAAAAGTTGACATCCAAAGGCAAACGCTGCTTAATATGCTTTTATACCAGAAACCATGTGACGACCAACCGAATGACCCTTCTAATAACCTTCCAATGTTACACAAAAAGAACAAAAAGCAAACGAACGCACTACAAATTCACTTCCTGTCATTATCGCACTCATTCCTCAGGCGAATGGATATGAATTATACGTTGAAGCGACACCAGGCTAAATGGCTTTCTCTGCTTCCATCTCAGCCAGTAAAATTGCCTGATGAAATGAGTCATGACTTTAATGCAGAACAGAGAGGAGATTGAAGTCTTTAAATGGACTCTATGATTCTCATGCGTGAAAATGAGCGGAATAGAGTTATTAGTCTCTACACATCATTACCCTTCATAGCGCCGGATGTTGACTGGCTGAAAGTTGGAGGCGCGTTCAAAACATGGCCTTAATATGTCATCTCTCGGGTTGGATCAGACATAGCAAATAGTAGAGTGCAATGAATAATTGATTTAATGTCAACATCAACATGGCAGCAGTCAGAAAACGTCTATTAATGCCATCTAGCGTGAGATATCTGCCTCTTGTGTAACCTGTGGGTGGATGTTCGACCCAGAGGGGCTATTTTTGGGACTAACATTTAAAAAATTAATCAACCTCCATCTGCCAGCAACCGATGAGTGGAAATTAAGGGGACGTTTTATCGAATACCTTCCCATCAAATCAATCTCATCTTGATAGAAGAGGACAAACAGCTTTAGGGCTTGTTTGATGCGTAGGTTGCTAATCCAATTACATAATTAAAGAGCTGGCAGAAATGAAGGCCCAATGCAGGGCGACACTGAAGACATGCAACCTGAGCCCCACAACGAACATTAGAAAGTATCCAAAGACAGTGAAAACGCAATTCTAGTCCATGTCTGAGCACAGGAAAAGCACTATACGCTGTACTCTGAACCCGGTGGAAGAAAGTCGGATGTCAAGGGCTGGAAGAATCTGTCACATTAAAAGTGAAGTTATCGAGAAAAGCGTTACATGCGTCACATTTCCCCACAGTGCGATTAGGCGGCACAGGCTGACCTGCCTCATGCAATAACAGCAACTACAACTACAAAAAAAACGACAATTACAGTGAACGCTGCCAGTACGGAGTGAATAAGACACTATAGTTAAACCCTAGTATTCTTTGAAGTACCATGTAAATGCTACAGTACATGTATTTAGCACCGTAGTACTGTTTCTTCTGTGAAATATAGGACATGTCTGATGAATTGAACTGGTCGTCTTTTCATTAATTTCACATCAGCTTCACAAAAGCACCAAAATACATTATAAAAGTGGTCCATACGACTAAAGCTCTACATTTCAATACTTCTGAAGCCATATAACTGGATCACTTTAGTCAGCATTAGTTGTATTTTAGTTAGGGATTTTCCAAGCTAATCTCAAGGATCGGGATTGGGGCCGATTAAGTATTTTTAACTGATTGCTATTGGCTCTCTTAAGCCCGATCTACCGGTGATTCTTCAGCTGTCATGGCGGTGTCGTGCAATAGGTGGCGTTATGCTCTTTCTATAGTCCACCAACATTAAAAGGAAAAGAAGATGCTTAAATGTGCTTGTGTGACCCACAAGAACAATGAGGTCTGCTCTAGCATGTCACACGCATTCAAGATTACGTGTTTGGGGTATGTGATGTGCACTTTGTGTGAGGAATCACTGTACAGTAATATATTTAGTTTTATCTACTGACAGACTATGATACGTCGTTATCATAACACAAGTCTTGCTGGGATTTGACCGATAGACATTCGCAAACTTCATGCTTTCTAAACTTACTTAAAAAAAATCAATTTATGTTGTAATTAATCTGCTTATTGTACATACAAAATACAAGAAGTTTAAATTAATAATTGTGAAGACAGTCTGTTTACAATGTCTATCATTGTAACATTTGTATCTACCAGTGTCTTTATACAGTGTGTGCATAAATAGAGAGCACTAGGAAAATATAAGTATCGGATCAGGACTTGGTATCAGCAGATAGTCAATATTTAATGACTCGAATCGGTTTGGGGGCACAAAAAACCTTATCGGGACATCCCTAATTTTAGTATTAGAGATACTATAAGAGTTTTATATTTCTTTTAATTCATTTTATTTGTATATGTTTAGTCTTCATTTCAATTTTAGTTGAAGTTTTAGTAATTTCTTTGTTTGTGTCAGTTTTGTTTGGGGGGGGGGTCCATTTTAATTTATTTTAGTTATTAATTTAGTCCCTCAACTTGAATGCAAATGAGACATTTTGCCTTACCAACAAGCTAAAATAAGTATACATTTTGAATTTTATTTGATTTCAGTATAGCGAGTATAAAATGCGAAATTATTAAAATAAATAGCAAATGAAAAAATGCATAACTATCTGGTATTTCTGTCTTATTTTACAGCTAAAATATCTACAAGAAAAACGCTTATGCAATCTATAAAATGCCTCAATATCTTGTGAGGTGTCACTTTCATCTTTAGAGATTTTAAATGGAAAATAAGTTTTAAATAAAATTAAGACTAAAGTTTTATTAAGTAATTTTGCAGTGAAGCTGTTAACAGAAAAATTATCAAGAAATAGATACTTAAATTGGGTCTGTTCTTCACACAAACTTATCCAATGATTCAGTAGATTTTGAAATTCAATGAATGTCACTTGGACTACTTTTATGGAGCTTTGTGTCATATTTGAAGCTTGAAAGCTATATTCCTCATTTATTGTAAATGCATGAAAAAAGAGCATCCACAACATTCTTCAAAACATCTCCTGTTGTGCTACTCAGAAGAAATTAAGTCGGGTTTGGAACGGCATGAGGATGAATAAATGAGTGAGAAATTATGATCTAATCCTTTAATCTGGAAGCTGAGTTTGCAGGCCTTACATACAGTGATCTTTGACCAGCAATGTATACGCAAACCACAAACATAACATACTCGTCATATGTGCTGAATGTCAAATCTCTTGTTTTGTTGTACACCATCGGTAGCCTCAGATATGCAAAATAAAGCCTTGTTCTGAGGCAATGAATAATACATGAACGATTGGCTTTTCATGATGTTTTAAAGTGTCCAATTACTGTACTTCGTCTTGGAGGAGGCCCAGTCCTGCGATGATACAGAGGGATCTCAAGCTAGATCATTAAACGTGACACCGAAGAGACACGGCATCAGTTTAAAAGGACTCAATACAGTAACATTAATTACATTAATGGGGACTTAATTAGGGAGTGCAGACATTTTATGTGTAGTTTTAGAAAATGGATTGTATGCAATAAAATAAAAATGATAAAAAATGTAATATAATGATAAAAGTAAATAAAAATTGAAAATAAATCATATGCAATAAAAAAGTAAATAGGGTCAATTCTGATTCCATGTCGACTCTCAACTAAAATGATACTCTAGCATTAAACATAAGAAAGATCAACCATACAAACAAGCTTTTAAAGACGCGATTTAAAAACAGAACATTTATTGTTCTTCTCATAAGCTGAACTGATCAAATTGGACAGGAAGGTGATTATTCTTTCCCAGCTGCAAGCATGATCTTTATTGTCTGTACTGATCCGAACACAAGAGCCGCGATGTCTTTTCCTCCTCCTCCACTGCCCACGTGCGGAGTGATCCTCTCCTCTCATCATCCTTTCATCAGGAGCTCTTCGTATCTTACTGTTGTCATGAAGGCAACAATGAAATCTTATTCTGCTGATCCAATAAACACAACGATTGTCTCTTACAGTGAGTGGGGGCTGAAGAACTCGTTTCAATAATGCCCTCAAGACCAGCAATACCTAAATTAAATTGCCTACCATCTGTTTTACTGCCATCAAAATTTGTGTTTAATATTGTTTTGATGTATGACCTTTGAGATTGGAGACTGTAATACAATTCTGAATAGTTGGTGAAAAACAGTAATCTAGCTCTCAAGATGAGAATAGTGAGGAGCTGAGGACACTCATATTTATGAAGATCATATTTATGAGCTCAATGGACATGAACGTCACCACAATGTAGAAATTATTCAGAGTTTCCCAGTTGGGAACGTTTCAGTGAGAAAACATGGCAGATTCAGTGGATACAGCATCTGTTGTTGACTGGTAAATTTGTTTGTTTTTTATAGTAATGAGATAATATTCTTGAAAATACAATTACATTTACATCACCTTCATAAATTCAATAAAAACAGAGCAAACTAATCTAATGCACAGTATTCATCATTTTGTAGAAGAGGTATTTTTGGTAGAAAATCTGATGTTGTAATTACAACAGAACTTCCCAGCAGGACATGAACGCTATTAGTAGTGCAAATTAATGTTGCACAACAACAATAGAACTACAGATATTCCCATGAACATTTACATTTTCATTATTTACTCACACTCAAGTAGCTGCAAATATGAATTTTCACACATAAATTTAGTTTGGTCGATATGAGTGACCAAAGGCGGTTGACTTATCGCATTAACTACTTTGAGCCTTTTTGAGTTACTTGAAAATATAATGCATTACAAGATTGTGATACTCCATAAAAAGTAACTAATTGGATTACTTAGTTACTTTTTATGGAAAGTAATGCATTATATTACATTTTTGTTACTTTTTGTCACGTGCTGGGCTTAGTTATTTGCTTTAATCTTATATTTATCCTCTTAAGACCCGAGAAAAAAGTTTTAGGCAAAAATATATATTTTTTCATGTCTTTAAATTGTTTAGAGCATTTAGAATAATGTCAAATACATTTTAAAATTATATTTCATTCATAAGTTATGCTATGTCCTCGGTAGAGGAACATGTTTCTTAAAAAAAAAGACATGAATGAACATGCATGGGCAAAAACAATTGACTTTTTAAATCACCAATACATTTGTAGTTTAAGAATATTTTTTTTTACCATACTTTGTATAAAGATGATTCTCAACTATCTTATAACAGAATGGTTCGATATAACTTTTTTCTTCCTGCAAAATGTGTGTAAAATGGCCATAACTGGGTTTTCTCTAAACTAAATCTAATTTGCACGTTAATGTGTCTTTGGTGCAACATGTAATGAAAAAGAAGTGTAATAATGGGTGTAATAACTTACAAGATTTTTATAATAATATATAATATTTCATAGAATATTGAAATATAATTGCTTTCCCTATTAATTTGTTATGTCTACCAAAATGCGTAAAAAACACGCTTTTAGTCCCGGTGTCCTCATATGAGGACATGCATGAAATCAACGTCCTGTTTCAAAAAAGAAAGTCAGATTTTGAATTGAAACTCCATAACATTTTCCTGAGATGTTGATTTATGACACACAATTAAAAAATGTGACAGATTTAAATGATAACTACAAAATATTATCATATTTCCATAAGAGTGTCAAATTAATTTCAGACATTTTTGAAGACCAAGGAGAGGGAGTGGTCATGGCTAAACATCTAATCATTTGGTATCTCTGAAAAGCCCTTAATGTGCTCTGTACAGGACACCCAGACAAAAAACTGTGGCATGTACAGTCTCAGAGAAATAACTAATATATAATGTCCTCATATGAGGCCGCATGGTCTTAAAGACGTTAAATTTACTTTATATTTATATTACTAATACGTTTTATTTTTGGCTACTGTAAAGGCTCCTTCACACCGAAAGTGAAATGAATAACCCTTAGGCTGAAGGAAGTGCCTCTGCAACTCACTCCCGATTTCTCTCAACACAGGGACAGGAGAGTTGTCAGTGAATAAATGGAAAAACAAAGTAACTTGGGTTACATATTTGAAACAAGTAACCGCTATTTCGTTGTAAATTTAAAAGTAATGCATTACTTTACTTTACTAGTTACTTGAAAAACGTAATCTGAAAACTGGTTTTATGTGACAAAAGATCCAAATTTCCAACACTGATTTGTTTTGCTGCAGATATTTTCTCTTTTTCGGACCATTCTCTGTAAACCCTAGAGATGTTTGTGTGTGAAAATCCCATTAGATCCGCAGTTTTTGAAATACTCAGACCAGCCCGTCTGGCACCAACAACCATTCCACGTTCAAAGTCACTTAAATTCCCTTTCTTCCCCATTCTGATGCTCGGTTTGAACTTCAGCAAGTCATCTTCACCACATCTAGATGCCTAAATGCATTGTTGCTGCATGTGATTGACTGATTAGCAATTTGTGTTACCAAGCAATTAAACAGGTGCACCTAATAAAGTGGCCGGTGAGTGTAAGTTTTGGTTATGTGCAAATCAGTAAATTTTGGCATCAATGGCATTAAATCTAGCACGATGCCTTGGCATGCTGTTTTTGAATCTGACTACAAACGTGAACGACCTTTCAAATAATTTTTTTGTGAATATTGACTTGAATTTTCATCTGTTTCTTGGTTAAACTTTTAAAAAATAAACTTTAAAAAATTACTTTTTCCCAATTCACTGCCCTTCATCATGTGTTGTTGTTTTTTTGTGGGTTGTGTGAATCAATCCGTGTGGCTTTTTGTCCTATGTGGACAGATGTGGTTACTATAAAATTATCTCTCAAATTAAACTTTTTAAAAATCACATTTTGAGAAGCGTTGCACCATTCTTCACCTCACAACCATGCATCACTTTTTTTAAATGCAAAAACACATTCTGTATTAGAAAACCCTTCCGTTTTTTGTCCTTTTTGGACAGATGTGATTACTGAACTTGTCTTACAGAAAAGACCTGCAACGAATCTTAAAAACATCTGTTGTCCAATTAAGATGCAGCATGAGAGCAAGTAAGAGATGACAAAATCTTATTTCTAGATTAACTATCCCTTTATATCCACCTTGAACAGGACGCCCAGAGAAAACAGTCCAGTGGTATTTAAATGCTGAGGCTAGTTATTTGCATGCATGAACACCGCAGAGGTAATTAAGCTCTTGTTAGTGGGTGCGTGCAGCACTGTTGCATTACATCAGATATAAAAGCTTTTGAAGCTCCTAAAGCAATAAGAACTGACTGAAATGAACAATACGGCATCTGCCGAGTCCATGTCAAACCAATGGAAAATCTGACAAGTTACAGGTCTGACTTCCCCAATCCTATTTTACAGGTGGGACACTGCCCATTTGCCATACTAAACGGCCCCTTTTCTGGAGAAGATGAAAGTGCTCACCCAGGGCGAGAGCTTGACAGGTGGTACGTCCACATCAGCCAGCCCTGTCAGCTCGGCGTATGTGTCTTTGGCTGTCCCTCTCAGCTTCTGTGTGTGGGCTGTGCACAGCTGCTCGGGTTGAGTCGCCCAATTAAGCCTGCAGATGCTCCTGGCTGTAGCATCGGCTTCCAAGATCCCAACCGGATCGTCCCTCTTCTCACCGTTGGATCGTTCTTTTGTTTTCTATTGTCACCAGCCAGTAGTCATCAGGTTCTCTGTACACATTGTTCCAGTGACAGGAGGGTTGATGTGTGGCTTTCCGCACAAGTGTGTGAGGGAAAAGAGAGAGAGTGTGTGAGCGTATCAGGCGGGACGAGTCATACTTCTACTCTCCACTACGGCTGTATGGCTTCAAAACTCACACTGCAAGCCAACTGATCACTTAGGGAGCGTCTCGAAAGTGCAAACTGACTCAAAACAATCAAGAGCCATCCACATGGACCCAATCCACTTGGCGTCACCAAAGTGATACCTAAAGGACACAGTGGTTCTTACAAAAAGTTTAATGGGACTTGACTCTTCTGAATTGATTAGTTGTGTTTGTAGTATTTTCATACTCACCACTGACTTCACAACCCAGTCCCTTACTGAAAGCTTTCCCAGTCCATGAGGGGTTGAATTCTCAAGCAAAGACCAGCAGCTGGAATTGTATAATTTTAGCAGACATGTGACCCTCTTAATGCACAATCCTTTGATGTTTTATCCTGGTTTCAGTTTTTTCATAAGTTTTCTGCCAGAGTTCCCCAGCAGGAGGTTAGTGGGTGCTGACTGAGAGAGAGAGAGAGAGAGAGAGAGAGAGAGAGAGAGAGAGAGAGAGAGAGAGAGAGAGAGAGAGAGAATATGTCATCATTGTTGAGGAGTAGCTTTAGGAAGCCCGTTTAACATAAAAAAGGGAAAAAAATACATGCTTTGGTAAATCATAATGACTAAAATCGTTCGCTGTGAGGTATTTCATTAGAATTATGATGTAAAAAGTCAAAATTGACAAAAGTAATTATAAAGTCATAATTATCGCAAAAAATAACTGTCAATTTTGACCCAATTTCAACTTTATAATTATGACAGTATCTCATGACATAGTATTTTTAGTTTTTACTTATTATTTAGTATGTTGTTTTTATTTATATCTCATGATTATGACTTTGTATCTACCTTAGACTTACCTCATAATTATGACTCATGAGATAAATCTAAATTATGGCATACTTAGCATATCAGACTTGATCTCATAATTTTGACATAACTTGGTTTAGCAATGCATGTCTTGTGGGGCTGAAACTGGCTTTCATAGTAGCTATTAATATCAAAGGAGCTAATGATATTTTGAAGAACTGTTTTTGACAATGAAAGTTAAAGCGGACCAAAAAAAATGTAGACCCCACTGACTTTTACTAAATGGACAAAAACACTGATACATGTTTTCAAATATTTGTTTTGTTTTGTTTTGTTTGTTTCATAGAAGAAAACAGATATGAATAGGTAGATGTCCTATTAGCAGCTACTTTTTTTGGCCACTATATGTAAGCCGTTCTCCATACTGTAATGGTCAAAGCAGGTCTGTGAACACTCGAGAGCAAGTTTCATGTCTGCAACCCTAGTTATATGCATCTATACCTGCAATAGACATAAGCAGATGGTTTTGCTAAACTAACACAATACAATACGAAGCCATTAGGTAAATTGGCATTTAAAAGGTACAATAATTAAAAAACCTGTAAAATTAAGTTAATATATATTAAAAACACAAAACAACACATTCTTACCTGTGAAAGTTTACATTTTGACGATTTTTATAACCAGAGGCTGCACAATGTTGTTGCATCTTGAAACGTTATTTTTATGTGTTGACCATTCCAATCGGACATGGATATGATGTGTCTGGAGTGGTTTATCGTGGCATCTACCTAAACATATCTATGGAAGAACAGCCATAGAGGATTAGAATAACAGTAGAAGCATTTATTACAACAGGAGGAAAAACGGATAGCAACAGTAAGAGGAGCAGCAGGAAACTGCATCCCTAAAATAACCAGCCACTACTGTACAAAGGCTATTTTAGCAACATTCATCTGCCACATTAAGCCAAAACTCAAATCACCACACCACTGCAGCTGCTTGCAATAACAGCAAAGTATTTTTATTGGTGTAGGAGTTACACATGCACCGGACTATAAGTGTGAGAGGCCCTTCGTCCCTATTCACATCCTATCTGTCCTACATAGATGCGAGATAACAATCATAAATCATAGTATGCTGAAAATAGTACACCAAATGCATGTGTATGGGATTTTTACAAATATTTTGGCTAATAATAATAATTATATTTGCATAATATATTTGAGCAACAAATCATCATATTAGAAATATTTCTGATGGATCATGTGACACTTTCGAATGGAATAATGATGCTGAGATTTCAGCTTCGTCATAGGAATAATATATTAAACTTGTAATATTATTTCACAATATTACTATTTTTACTGTATTTCGGAACAAATAAACGTGCCCAGATGAACACAAAAGACTTCTTTCAAAGAAGTAAAAACAAAAAAAATACCTCTCGGTTTTGCTGAAGGCCTCCTTTAAAGACACAAACACACAAAGAGAGACTACATAACTGAATCATAATCAGTGTCTGTCCAGAATACTCTATTGAGACTCCTTTAAGTGTTGAGTCCAAAGTTTTTGACACCTTTAAAAAAAAAAAACTAGTTAATGCACACATCGCAAAGCTGTCTCTGCTCCTAATGGCTTCAGCCAGTCTTAGATGTGGGTGTTTTTGAAACACACTTCAACACCCTCACACACCTCGGCCTGAGCATTAAAAGCTCTAAGATGGCTTTGTTTGAGTGGCAGCTGTGAAAAATGGTTAGAGAACATTGAAAAGACGGGGGAATTCTGGGGCAGCTGAAGAAAAACATCCTTTGTCTTCTTTTTCAAGGAAAAAAAGACTGACTGACCTTTCTGAGATGTGGAAGTGCCTGAGTGCGTCACGCTTTATTTGAAGCAACAAACCTTGGTGGAGGGCGGCAAAAGGGCACCTGGACGTGTTTGAGCTCCGTCCGGTGAGACCATCTGCATTACTAAGAACAGCTCGCAGCAAAATAAACTCGTGATAGGGACACTCGGTGTGGCGAAGGCAAGGGTCTTCCCATGGCATTCGGAGGAGGTCACCTTGACGTGCATGTGTGTTTTCCCTCAGGGTGCTAAACCCTGTTAAAATGTTTTCAAGGTGATAAAGTGGCCACAGAAAATTGAGAAGCATTGAGAAGAGTCACGTTTGTGTGTTTATCATGCTCAATGCTGGATGGCTTGTTGCATATGGTGAGATGACACGTTGTTGGGTAATCTGAGTTACTAGGGGGCACTGTGTGTTAATTAACATTAATTATAAAGAGATAATTGGAGCTCCAGTCTAACGCATCTCTGAAACTGTAGCTAGCCAAGCTACATGCTAATCATAACATAAAGCATCTAAACAACAAATAGTTAGGTTTAAGTCACTAACAAAAGATAGCTAATTACATTGAATGCAGTTTTTTAAATCAGATGACGTTCACATAATAGTTGGTATTTACATAAGTTGAATTTATAAAAATAACCTCGTTCAAAAGTTTACATCCCCTCCTTGATTCTTAATACTACGTTGTTATCTGAAAGATCCACACCTGTGTTGAAAACCTTTCTTCCAGCATTTTTGTGTATTTGAACCCTTTCCAACAATGACTGAATGATTTTGAGAGCCATCTTTTCACACAGAGGACAACTGGAGGACTCATATGCAAATACAGAAGGTTCAAATGTTCCCTGATGCTCCAGAAGGAAACATGATATATTAATAGCCTAGAGGTGAAAACTTTTTGAACTTGAAGATCATGATAAATGTAACTTATTTTGTCTTCTGGGAAACGTAGCTATCTTCTGTAGCATCTGAAGTGCGATACTAAATGAAAAAATATGATATTTAGGCAAAATAAGAAAAATTTACATATTCTGTTCAAAAGTTTTTACCCTGTTAAAATTTCACACATAAAAATGTGCTTATAAGTGTAACGGATGTATGCCAGTAAGGGCTGTGTGTAAACCTCACTCTCCTGGCCTCAAAAAGAGGCGCTCTAGCGACTGACGTTAGAGGCTGTAGCCTTTGGTGTTCCTTGTTAGAGCGCCCGCCTCCCGCGTCGGAATCCCGGGTTCGAGACCCACTCGGAGCAAGAACGAGTGGGATGGTCTGGACCCGGGAGGGGTTGTTACATTGGTGCCGTGACCCGGATGGGAGTGAGGTTTAGGGGGGTGAGTGTAACGGATGTATGCCAGTAAGGGCTGTGTGTAAACCTCACTCTCCTGACCTCAAAAAGAGGCGCTCTAGCGACTGACGCTAAAGGCTGTAGCCTTTGGCGTTCCTTGTTAGAGCGCCCGCCTCCCGCGCCGGAATCCCGGGTTCGAGACCCGCTCGGAGCAAGAACGAGTGGGATGGTCTGGACCCGGGAGGGGTTGTTACATATGTGTTTTTAATATGCATTAACTCAACATTATAAGTACTTCTTATAAGTTCCTCTTCTCTAAAGCCGAGCAACATGTCCCCGCCCCCTTTGTTGCATGTTCCCGGTGGTGGGGTTTGTGTACATTTCTGGGTTTGTGACATAACGAACCCAGGAAGAAGCTCGTTGTATGTAGTCCCTACAAGATGTTTTTTGTAGGAATTACATTTATGCATTTAGCAGATGCTTTTATCCGAAGCGATTTACAGTTCAGGCTATACATTTTTTTTTTAACTGCCAGAATTGTAAAACATATCTCCATTTTGCATTGAACTTTTACATTTTGATTCAGCATCGTAACTTTGCAGATATTGTTTATGCTCAAACAGCAACATTACACAATAAATAATGTAAAAAAAGATTGAAATCGCAATCAACCGAATATTTAGTAAATGTTGCACCATCTTAGCTTGCTAATAAATAGCTTTTTACATGAGGATGCTATACTTTTTTGTAAACAACTGTG
Organism: Oxygymnocypris stewartii; assembly: GCA_003573665.1. NCBI lineage: Eukaryota > Metazoa > Chordata > Actinopteri > Cypriniformes > Cyprinidae > Oxygymnocypris > Oxygymnocypris stewartii. The sequence continues at coordinate 2,502,496 of QVTF01003285.1, forward strand.
CTACAAAAAAGTAGTTAATTTGGTAAGGTCACTGCCTACTTATTCTCCCGTAGCCAGACCTTCAGACTCACGGCTGAAGGTCTGGGAACTTTGGCTGCTTTTATTGGCCAAGGTCCGCCCAAGAGGCCATATGACTGACAGGTAAAGCAACCAATCACAGTTTGTTTTGTTCAGCTTCATGTTTCGGGGCAGTGGAAATGTCACCACAATAACAGACCGGTGTGTAAAACTCTCATATTTTATAGATTCTATGCCGCCAACTTTACATACTTTTGAAAATCTAGCGTTTAGTCGATCCTGATAAGCGCTTGTCATCATTTGTAAACACGATGGCTTTCTTCTTTCGTGGGGGGGTTTGGCGCCACGACATCTTTGTTTCCAGACAGAATGTTAAAGAACGCGACACACACTTCTCCCGGAAATCCTATATAATCTAACCAATCTGACAAATGACTTCAGCCCTGTCCCAATTGGCACCCTAAACCCTCGCGGTCTTCCTCTGAGTCCGCACTTTCGTGACGTAATGCCGCTTTGACTGTCAGGTAGAAGTCTGCTGCGAGCTTGCACCAGTGCGGGCTCGCCAGAAATGCGGATCAAGGGCGCATAACGGCCGCAAAGGGGGCGCTCAAGAGCTCTCTACTGAACGCTAAAAGGAGGAATGGGACACCCCATGGACTTCACAGACACGCACACACGGCGGCCATATTAAGTGCACATGAAGTGTTCCATTTGGGACAGGGCCTTCGAAACTCCTGAGGTGTTTCCAGATATGTGTGCCATATGCATCAGACGTTTAGCCAACGTTCCATGGGACGTTTTAGTCAGTTACTCCCCACCACTGATTCCAGAAGTTGGAGGCTAACTAGCCAGTTCCCGTGGTACTATCAAAGGAAACTGTGTAGCGTTTTATTTTTTGATGTTCCATAGTTTGGCAGAGATGCATTACACAATAATATAAAGTGACATGCTGCTGTGAAATCACCATGAGGCAGAAAGGCAGAAGTGACTCAAATTTTCGATGTCGCTCAGACCTCAAGTTGACCATGCTGAACTTAGGGCATTCTTCTCTTTTAGCAGTGAATGACATTGCCAGAGCAGGACCTAATTTGTCCCCTTAGTATGTGTGTGTTTGTGTGTGTGTATGTGTGTGTGTGTGTGCGTGTGTGCGTGTGTGTGCGAGGGGTGTGCAAGAGACAGACTAACTCAACGCCTCCAGAGGCAGTTGTGATTGAAGTCATGTAGAGCAGAGCATCGCTGGAGTCCCACTGGGTGGAAATGGGCCCCTACTGGGAGGCAGAGGAGAGGGATCGAGAAAGCCAGAGGGCATCCCAATGAGAGGGAACTGCCAGCACTATTTCCAGAATTAAATTCAGAAAAGAGTTTATATGCACACACAATTGAATAATATAATGGTGTGTATTTGGCCAAAATTTACATTTTAATAATATAAGTGTTCAGCTTTTAGGATTAAAACCACAACAATTTCATACAAATTAAATTCATTATTTTTTTATAGGTTTTGTGAACTTAATTTGTTACATGTTTGAGTAATTCATACTGAGAACATCAATGTTATCTTACAAACTACACTCGAATTACACTTAATAAAAATAAACACAAATCTCAATAAATTAAGTCGTCCCGTGGGAAGTTAAGTGTCTTTCCACCATGCTAATCAGACTAAATAAATTACACACGTTTCTGTAGGTGTCATTTCAAACATTAGTTATTAATAATAAGTTATGTGTATGATCACATGTTTGAATAATTAGTTCTGAGGAAATTAATGTTTTATTAAAAGCTACACTTAAAGCAGTTATGAATGTTAATTCATAGTAAAATGTAAATTTTAAGCAAACTTCTGAATCCTGTTTTCTATCTTCAAAACTCAAATCATAAACTGATTTTAAATTCTAAATCATTAATTTAATATTAAATAGTGCACCACCATGACTGATAAGCATTCATTGTTTTTATCACCAAAAGTATTTGCTTTACCTCATTTAATTTTCATAGACAGCCTTTGATAGACTAGCCTTGCGGGAAGGATCAATGATGTCCACAAAGCCACGTGTAAATGTCAATTCATATCTAATATGCAAGTCTGCCGCATTCCTGTTCACCATAAACAAAAAGAGCACACAAACCGCCCTTCTGAGAGCACAAGGATTGGGAACATCCAGTTATGCAAATATACACATTTATATTTAAACAGTCCCTTGAATATTCTTATTGGAGAAACTATAGATGCTGATTTATCGTTCCAAAGGAGGTCAAGGACCACGAGACTTGAGCTCATGAATTTCATGAGTGGGAAAATGAAGCTATGGCCTTTTTTTAATCTAATAAGCTACAAGTCATTGCAATTCTGGACTTACACTGCAGAAGGGGTTGAGATGGGCTTTAATGTCAGGTTCACAGGAGAGCATGTTTTCATGTGGTAAGATAATTTTAAGAAAGACATCATATTCAAGCGTTAACACACTCTAACTAATGCTGTGAAGGGGAAATAAGCTGACGTTGCAGATAAAGTCAGCGTTGGGAATCAGTCACGCACACCTGCATTAACACTGCTGATGCAGCCAAACACCACAAGACGAGAAAGCTCTCGGAGAGCAAAGGTGGCAAAATATGCGATGATCTGTTCAGAATTAATCCAGCGCAGTAGACCAACGCACAAACCTTGAATGAATGCTATTTTCCGCTAGCACATTACGCTACAGCCACACAGATTTAACAAATATAAATAGACAACCAGCTTCTCCTGAAGTATGACATCACGTTTTGTTCCTCTGTAAGCATTTAAGACAACACAGCCATTTATATTCATTAGCCAGATTTCTGGCAAATGCTAACTGCATGCTGTAAACTAAAAATATATGCTAGGGGCTAAAACAGGATTATCCATGGACATTTCACTGGACATTTCTAGGGAAGAGCTGTACTCAGAAACTTGAGAATTTTGAAATCATGCAAAATATGAATTATATTCTTAATTTAATGACAAATTTGCTATTGCTGCACTGTTTTGAAGCTGAAACTGTACTGCAGCTGACTTTCTTCAGATGCATAGCAGTGAAAACTTAATGAAATCATTAAAAGTGTAACTTTTGTCAAAATACTTTTTTCGTATCTCAGCTTAATATGTACAGACAACTATAGGTCAGTCATCTGTAAGTAAGTCCCTTTAAAAAGTGTAAAAACTCTAGAATACTGACCGTCCCTATAGCTTAGTATTGGCTCAACCAATGGCATGAGTTTGAGGGCGAGATTATCTGTTAATTTGACCAATGGCAGATGAGGGGAGCCTTTGGGAAAACCTGCATAGAAGTATTCAATACAATTTATACAATTTACTTAAAATCTACTTAATTGACATATGCCATTGCTACACTATTTGGAGTCAAAACTGCAACTGCAGTATAGCCTTTAAAGGGATAGTTCAACCAAAAATTAAAATGATGTCATTAATTACTCACCTTCAAGTCATTCCGAACCAGTAAGACCTTCATTCAACTTCAAAACACAAAATAAGTTATTTTTATATGAACTCCAAGTTCCCTGCTTAGACTGCAACGCAACTGAAATATTTTGTGGCCAGAAACATAGCAAGGGCATTCTTAAAATAGTCTATGTGACATTAGTGGTTCAGCCATAATGGTATGAAGCTACGAGAATAATTTTTGTGCACAAAGAAAACAAAAATAATAACTTTATTCAACAATTTCTGCTCTTCTGTGTCAGACATGAAGATGTGTAATTAATGACGGAATTTTTATTTACTATCCAACTATCCCTTTAAGATGCATAGAAAAGCTGAATGAAAACCTCAAAAGGTAAACTATAACAACTATAAGTCAGTCATGTTAATTGCCTTAAAGTGTAATAATGGAAACACACTGACCTGCCTGCTGCCGCATTATTAGCTCAACCAATGGCATAAGTTAATGGGCGGGACATTTAGCCATGCATGTAGCCAATTGCAGATGGAGGGAGTATTTAAGGAAAGTCTGCATATTAAATAATCATTATTTTCTTGTGGTTGTGCTAGAAACAGAAAGATTACATAGAAATATATGCACATTTACATAATAGATAATCCACAAGAACCTTACTGGTCTTACTGGTTCGAAAAGAGAGAAAAAATATATATCTACAAATTATGATAATAGAAGTAATCGACATAAGTTGACATGATATAAACTATATACGTTATATAAAATTTCCTCAGGCGCCTGAGGGAATTTGGAATGAGTCCCCACATCCTCCACTCATTCTACACCTGCACTGTGGAGAGCATCCTGACCGGCTGCATCACCGCCTGGTTTGGAAACAGCACCAGCAGCAATCGCAAAGCTCTGCAAAGTGTTGTGCGAACTGTCCGCCACACTGTAGGAGGTGAGCTTTCCACCCTCCAAGACATCTACATCAGGCGGTGCATGAGGAAAGCCCGGAGGATCATCAGTGACACCAACCACCCAAGCCATGGACTGTTCTCTCTGCTACCCTCGGGCAGACGTCTCCGCAGCATCCGATCACGCACTAGCTGACTGAGGGATAGCTTTTTCCCTCAGACTATCAGGCTGCTGAACACTTGGAACTGACACTCACACAGCACACCCCTCTGTCCATACCATTCACCGTGCACTTAAACTCCACCACTACAACGATTTTGACCAACTTGGACTTCAATGTAGTATGCACTGCACTTTAACACAATAATACTCTGCCAACGTCTATTTTCCAACCATTAAATCTACAACCACTCTGTGTACATTTGTGGATTATGTGGATTATGTTTGTTTATTTTGTATTTTATTATGTATAATATTGTATATGTGTATATACTGCATATAAAAGTATACTGTCATTTGTAAAGTGTCCAAACGTGTATAATGTTATTTGTTAAACGTGTATTTGTTATTGGTTAAAAGTGTCAACTGTATTCTGCACTGTCTGGACTGGAGATCAAGCTTTTCACTCACCACGGCACCAATGGCAACAGGAGTAGATGGTTATGTGACAGTAAATGTGATTTGATTTGATTTGGGCACAATTAAAAGGACACACAATGTTCCACATAAGTTGCTTATGCTTTATGACAGAAACAGAGACGAACAAACAGGAATCAGTTCTCCGAAGCAGCAGCGCGCGTACAGCGGGTGACACTTTTTTTCACGTAATAAGATCAAATGAAACAAAATTCTACAAAACTTAAAAGAAAAAATGTGAATATTTAACTTAAAGGTACAAACAAAACAAAAGATAAGCAGGTATCTGTATTAATTTTATCATTTGTATCAAAGGGTGATCCTTTCAAAATGGTGGCGGCTCCCCAGCTTGCAACACGGCGTGATGTGACTTCACATTCTCTATATTAGTTTATTTTTTGAAATCCATCTGACCGGACCATAGAACGGGACTCTCAAAGCCTTGACATCTGGGTATCCAGGAGATAAGTCAGTAAAATCACAGGCTCTGCTTGTCCCGTGCGAATGCACCACAGGAAATTCAGATGTGGGGGAGGGGGGGGTCATTTCAAAATCACACAAGGTCCCAAGATAATACTAATCCTGTGCGAATAGGGCTATATACAAACAGGAATCAGTTCTCCTACCCAGATATTGGACAATAGGGGACCAAGTTTTGTTGGAAGGATCAATGTTGTGTGCTGTTAATTGATAATACAACTGATAATTTTGTAATTAGCATGTGGCACTAACTGTTGGCACAGTAACTCTCTCTCTTGTGAACGTATTTTGAAATCCTCCTATTTAAACCGCTGCTACTACAACCATTTAGATGCACATTTAAAAATGTTTCTCAAGACCCCTACTTTTATTCCTATGCTAAATCTAGAGGTTTTTGAATGCACAAACACAAACATGTAAATCCCCCTAACATGTTCAATCTAGTACTACATGAATCCAAAACCAGACAAATTGTACAAGGCTTCCTTAAGACCAGGTAGTTGATTTAAAAAATAAGCAGTTCTGCACACCCTACTCTCAACACACTGAATGAATGGCTTGCTATCATTAAGTGGGTATTAAGACTGCATGCTAGCTGCAAGAGAAATGCGAGCAGTCACCGTGCATTGTGTGTGGGGGGGGGGGGCTCTCCCTGCTGTCGACTGCGTCTTTCTTTGTTTGTGTCTTTGGGTTGGCCTGTCTGGGAATGTAATGAGCAATTCGGAACAAAGCCAAGTATTCTGCCACGCGATACATGCCAGAGTAACGCTGGGAGAGTCGCCAGAGAAAACGAAGCCATTACTATTACAGAATCCAGACTTCGGCAACAGGGTGCCATCAGCCAAAAGCACCGTGTGTTTCCACAAGGGGCCATCTGTCTGCTTCATGGCTGGCTCATATTCTGTAATCAAGCTTTCGGGATGCTCTAGGTCCAACGTGAAAACATAAAATCCAGCTGTCTCATAAAAACATCCCTTGGGCATGAGGCAAGTGCAATCTGCATTGCACTGCGAGTAACTTGACTGTGCTTTTTTCTGCTGTATTCTTCAGAGAGTGTCTAACAAGGAAACTAATCTCTTAATCATGTTCCCAGTGGCACCGTGAGTGGTTTCGCATCGGTTCAAATGAAGACACACTGTGCAATATTTACAGAGGAGCTTGACGCTCTCAGAGCAGGGAGGAATTGGCTAGCAAAAGCAAACATTATGAAAGAGGCCCCATTTCTTACCTTTTTTCCCTCTGAATATGATGGCAGAATCAGCGTTGATGTCAATGGTTTTGTTGAACCTTACGAAATTTGAGTTGCAAGCACTTTCAGATGAGTCCTAGGGATTGTAAATGGGGTCAAAACGGTGTCACTGTATTTACACAAAACTTGATTACGCACATTCGGAGTGAACAGAAAAAGCCTGGGTAGACGGGATTCTATTCCACTTACGGTCATGGACCCCAATTTCCAAGCTGTCGCAAATAAATAAATGCCCCTCTGATAAAAAGCAGATAAGGCAGATGTAGTGCACTGAACAGAAACACTGGTAAACGAGATAAAAATCAGTGGCACAAAAGAAGGCGTTAACTTACCTTGGAAACACACTTTTTAACAAGAGAACCACCCCAGCCACTTGATAAACTGCTGGACGTGGAATGGAAAAGAAGCAAGTCGTGGCCTAATGGTTAGAGAGTCGGACTCGTAATCCAAAGGTTGCAAGTTTGAGTCTCGGGCCGGAAAGAATTGTAGGTAGAAGGAGTGAATGTACATCGCTCTCCCTCCACCTTCAATACTATGACAAGGTGCCCTCTAGCAAGGCACCGAACCCCCAACTGCTCCCTGGGTGCCGCAGCATAAATGGCTGCCAGAGGTGGAAAGTAACAAATTACCTTGCGTAACTGTAATTAAGTAGCTTTTTGTGTACTTCTACTTTTTAAAGTAATTTTTTTAATCTGTAATTTAACCTTTACTTAAGTATATTTTGTTTGAAGTATTGTACTTCGCTACATTTTAAAACACATTAATTACGGAGTAAAAAATAGCTGCAGACCCAGCTGAAAACCAAACCCCGTCGTATTCTGCTGAAGTTCAACTCGAAGGAAATGAAGTGACCGGCCATATTTATGCTCTATTATTCTGTCTTTGCCTAGTGAGACCAAACTAGCAGCTTATAAAATCTCGACATCGCCCTTCGCAAACATGTAGAGGTAAGGTAAATACTTGTGTCGTTGCATTGGTGGTTAAAATGAAGCTTTAATAATAATTATAATTTGTTACATTTATATAGCGGTTTTCTGGGTACTCAAAGTGCTTTAGATAGAAGGGGGGTATCTCCTCAACCACCACCAGTATGCAGCATCCACCTGGATGATAAGCTTTGACAGTTTAGCAAAAGGTTTTACACAAATTAGCCAAAAAGACAGTGGTGTAGGGTGTGCGATATCATCTGCGATAATATAGTAATTGCTGTTTTAATGATGTGCGATTTGATATTATTAGTATTTTGCCAAAAACCAAACAAAACACTCTAAACAGTGAAATCTAGTAGATTAAACTAGTACGCGTGCATTTGGACTGCTTTCTTTCACTGCGTTATTCAGTCTGTTAAAATACGTTTAGAATTATCACTAAATGGAAGATAATGGGGAAGAAAATGTAAATATTTATATAATTTCATATAGTGAATCAACATCAAACGAAGAGTGCCGTTTTTTTCTCCACAAATCAGCATGATTACATAGGTCTGTAGATTTCTTTTTCAAAAAACAAGAAGTTAATTAAGAGACTTGGGTTTTAGACACCATATTGCCTGTTTTTGGTCTATTTCGACAACAAAGATAATTCCAAACACAGCCACCACACACAGTGTTGCATCTCTGAGCAACATGACGGTGTTTCGTTCTTAAATGAATCAACTGTTTAAATGATTCGGTTCAATCGCAATGACTCTCTTAACAGTGACTTGCTGACACAGACTGGCTGTTTTAATTTCACATTTAAAGAATATTTTGTTTTATTTTTACTTTTTAAATTATTTCAAACGAGTATTCAACATTTTGTGTCTTATTTATCAAAACATTATTTCTGCATTTGTAACTGCAGGCTAAATGTATTCATGTCAGTCTGTAAATACATCTATGCCACTTCAGATGAACCTTCTGTTTCCTCTGCATTGCAAATATTAATTTAGTTGATACTGATTTAGTTTTGCCTGGTAACAGCCAAATATGCTGTTATTCTAAATATCTGAGTCCTTTAATTAAAAACAACTAGTTTGAGATTTATAGGCCTATCACAGGGGTGTCAAACTCAGTTACTGGAGGGCCGCAGCCCTGCAGAGTTTAGTTCCAACCCTGATCCAACACACATAACATGTAGTTTTCAAATAAGCCTAAATGATTAGTTTAGCTGGATCAGATGTGTTTAATTAGGGTTATAAACAGTGCAGGGCTGTGGCCCCCCAGGAACTGAGTTTGACACCCTTGTCCTATCCCATTGTTTCGTCCCTCCCACTGTTAAAATGTAGTAAATTTTAAATGAGCTACTTTTACTTGAGTAGATTTTTAGACTGGTATTTCTACTTGTACTTAAGTAAAATTTCATTAATGTAATGGTACTTTTACTTGAGTAGAATATTTTTGTACTCTTTCCACCTCTGATGGCTGCCTACTGCTCCGAGTGTGTGTTCACGGTGTGTGTGTGCACTTTGGATGGGTAAATGCAGAGCACAAATTCTGAATATGGGTCACCATACTTGGCTGTATGTCACATCACTTTCACTTTCACTGTCACTGTCACTTTCACTTTAATAAGTAGGCGAACAATATACGGATGACCTTCCACATCTGCTGAGACTCAAGTGTGCAACCAGCGGAAACTTTGCTATCCTATAAGGCCACAGGTGCTAAGTAGATGGCAGATTCTGCTGTGAATCTAAGGAGATAACAAAAACACTGTAGGGTGAGAGCCAATCCCCCATCCTAAATTCAGGATCAAAAACACAGCATGTTATTGCAATGTCTTGTTCTAGTTAATCAAAAGAGTTTATTTGCATACCCAATTATGTATTATATATTATGTACTAAGCCGTGTCCTCTATGAATTTTAGAAGGTTAATGTTGTCTCAAAACACTTAAGGGCCATTCACACCAAAGATGATAAATGATATCATTGGAATCACTTAATTTTTTCCAGCTGATAAAAACACTGACAGCCAATCAGAATTCATCTCATTGTACAGAACTTGAGTATTTAAACACTTATAATAAAATGGCATTGTGTGTCTGTTTGGACACTAGTATAGTTATTACCGTTATTGTTCTTGGGCCTTAAACTTGTTTTTACTACACTGTCGAAGCACATGCTGTTGCTGTTAGCTTAAAATGATAGTTCACTCAAAAATGAAAATGATGTCATTAATTAATAACCCTCATGTCGTTCCAAACTCGTAAGACCTTCGTTCATTTTCGGAACACAAAAAAGATATTTGATAAAATCAGAGAGCTTTCTGACCCTCCCATAGACAGCAAGGGAACTACCACGAACTACTGCGGATTTCATTAAAATATCTTAATTTGCATTCCAAAGATGACAATATGACAAAAGGCTAAATGAACCAGATAGAAGGTGGCTTAGCTGAAAACTGAAGGCTAACAGAGCAAAGACAGAAATCTGTAGCGTGACCATTTTAGCTTCAATAATGTGTTATGTAGAAGACAAACATTCTCATGATTGAGCATAAAAACAGCTTAAAACATTTTCTTTCAGGTGTAAAAAAGTTGTTCCACAACAACACCCAAGTAAATTGTCAACTTAAAAGTTAAACAACGGAGACTGAATATAACATTGCTTGTATTTTTGCTCCAAAAATATTGTCTGTTGTCTTTGTTAGCTAGCAGGCCGAGCTAACATAGATAAAATTAGTCAACACGTTACTAAAAACTATTATCATTATTTTAATTTTGAGGCTCTGGGTTGTTTTTCGCAGTTGCTGTTAGTATGTCAAAGGTTACAAAAAACATATGTCAAGATAGTGGATGTAGTACGTCCAAGAATCCTGCACAAAGACTATTATTACAAGCTAGCAGACCAAACTAATGCGGCATACTACACACTTCTATACTTACCAAATTCAGAATATGAAAGTCCATGTGTGAAAATTTTGAGGCCAAGCCTAGCCCAGAAATGTATTGGATCGTACAAACAAATCCATCAAAAAATGGCAGTGTGAAATATACCATACTAGAGTCAATAAGCAACACATTTATTTGGCTGTTGGAGCCCAGCAGGGATGTAATGAGATGGGAGGTTTTTGAAAAAGGGCCTAATCAATTTCCTTTGCCTCCGTCCCTCATGATACAGCAACATCTCCAGGCCATCTCCCAATGTTTACTTACGGAATGATAGGATGATACACAATTGCGAAAAGCGCTTAAAGCAATCAGAGGGAACAATTGCCGTGGAGGAGTGTAATATCAGCTTATAAAGAATGATACACCACAGCCTGTCAAAGAATAGCAATGGATGTATTGTTCTCCATATACTCATATCAGCACAGGCTTTAGGCACCAGCCTCCTGAACACTCAGACACAAAAAACAAGATGTTCTCTATACCATACAGTATATCTGGGAAAACGAAACAATTGAAAATTGAAATCTTTACATTTACAGCATTTACTGTATATAGTGGTCTGCGGTGGTGTTATGAAATGAGGCAAAGTCCTCAGTGTTTTTTTTTATTATTTTTTTTTTATCAAAGGTAGATTCATTTCCCAGTCACATATTCTTGGCTAAATAAAAATTATTTACACTATTAGAAAAAAAGACACATTATATTTTCTATTTTTACATTAACAATGTAATCAATATTCTATTTATTAAAGACTTGTATGAATCTTATCAAGTCAGTATTTTAAGTATTTTACATTTATTCCCAAATAATAACTCAGGGCAGTAATCATTTAAACAATACATTTTATCTGTGAACTTATGTTAAGCTATTCTTTTTAAAAATGAACTTTTAACTATTTTTGAATGTTTCAGATGATCAAAACTCAGTAAATATTTACTTCAAATTTCACCAAGCTGATTACTCACTAAGAACTCCCACAGACCGTTTTCAAGCCATTTCAAATCTTAGTTTTGATGTAACAAAGTGGTTACATCTAAGTGTGTGAGGTGTTTACTTGCTTTTTAAAATTAGTCTTCCCATTAACGGCATTATATTGTTCATTCAGACTCATCTGCGAATGTGGAACGCACATAAACACAAGAGACGGGTTTTTTTGCATGAACCAATCACAGCCGAACATAACCAGTCAAGGCCAATCATAACGCGACAGTGGCATTGCCTCCTTTCATGTAACTCTCTACCATTTATTCTCAACCCCAACCCCAGGGGTAGCAGTGAGTCTAATGTGGCTATGTATGTGGACTGAACAGAGGCCACACAATAGCCTCCCACGCCGAATGCAGATTCAGACAGTGAAGAGCCTGTCGTGGGTGGCTTAATGGCATGAGCATGTTCAGAACGATTGAAATGCATGGTTAGGCAGAGGCTTCATTCTACAACAAGTTTTCCTAACCGAGATTGTTCAGACTGACACTACACCTCCTGTAGACTTCCTTTCAAGTAAACACTCTACATTAAAAATAAATACAATTAAATAGTAGTAAAAAGTTATACAAATAATCTATTTCATAAAGCCTCAAGCCTACGCAATTGGATTTATTTTATTTTATTCTTTTATCTCAGGCTCATGTACTTCTCCCGCCGTCCTGCTGGGAGGGTCCAGCCAGCGGCACTTACATAAGGCAGTCACTGGAGTCTGGACACGGCATGATTCATGAACACAATGTGACTGGAACCATAACCCGACTTCAGACACAATGGGTTATTTTGGTTTAATTTAAGAAACATTTCATCCAAAAATGAAAATGTAATTATTTACTATATATAATATATTATATTATATACGTAAAATACACAAGGAGAATTTTAGTAAAATGTCCATGCTGCTCTTGTCCAGGCTTTTAATCTTCAAAAAGGATACAAACTTCCAGGTAAGTTATTTATTAAAGGGACAGTTCACACAAAAAATATATTCTGTGGTTTTACTCACCCTCTATTCCAATCCTGCATGACTTTATTAATTCTACGGAACATCAAAGGAGATATTTTGAAGAATTTCAATAAAATATTTAATAAAAAAAACATTAACTTTCATTGTATGGACCAAAAATATCCAAAATTAAACTTCTAGGTGAAATATTCATTAAAAGGGACAGTAAACGAAACAAAAAAAACTCATGTTGTACAAAAATTGCATGTCTATTAATTTTACTGGGTTAATATAATTTTGTTGAGTTGAGTTTCAATAAAATGTAAATTATGCTTTTATTTAAATAAAAAAGCTAGAATTCTTCATCTGAATCAGATTGTTCCAATCTTGTTAAAAACGTTCACCCTGTTAGGCTATACATGCTTACCCATGGTTTAAGAGTCCAGAGTGGTTTCAGATATAACTGTAATTCGTTTCTAAAACAAAATTCAACTTTGTTAAATTCATCCACAAGGGAAACAGACACTCCTAATTAAGAAGTACGCAAAAACTCACTGAGATTCTGTCAAAATATCTTGGCCTCCTGCAAGTCCCTTAGGAAGCCAACCGTGCTTTTATTAATTTGTCAAAACATTGTCAGCATGAAAGGAATTGGGTAGCGAATGCAGTGATGGAAACGGAGAGGGAGTCTATTTCAGCTGAACACTATATCAGGGGCTTATTTGGGAATTGCTACTCCAGATTGAAATGGTTGATTGTATTTTTTCTTTGACAATTGCATCATGAGCGAGCCGAATTACTTCTTCAACTTGAACTCTTCAACTTGGTTATGAAACTAACACTGCATGTGCAAGCAATTTTATGCTCTAATAAAGCGAGATACATAATGTAGTCAGTTAGACATGCTGCATGGTTTGAGAAACCAGAAAATGTGGCCTAAAATGAACCAATCTTATCTGACTGAAAACTACAGTGCATTTAAGTTTAAAATGTTCCTAGTTATGACAGCATGATTAACTGAAATCGGAGTGTAATAATGTTAAATCTCTGTAATAATACACTGCAGAGATACTTGATGTAAACAAATATAATTCACAGGAAACTAAAATTCATTTATCAATAACATTCTTTTCGACAGATAAACGGTTCAGGATATTTTTAGCACAATTCTTGAAGAGTTAAAGGGTCTTGGATCCTTTTAGAAGAGAAGCCAACTGTGAGTTTTAAAACACTGGAAGTTTCGTGATCAAAGAAATATTAAACACTTATTTCATAAAAAATGACTTGTGGCGAGTGGACACTAATCTGAAGTGACAGCTTTGTGCTGTTTTCATTAACAAATCTTGAAGATTGACAGGTCTGATTATGACAAGCACACACCACAGAGGGACAAGACAGAAATTAATTATTGATTACTTTGAAGAATTTAAATGCTATGGGAGAAAGGCCAAAAAATTACTCTTGGACAAAAGTAAATGCCAAAAAAGCCAATATTTTTTGAGGGTAGGCATGGTTCATCATCTAGTATAATTAGGGTGGCCATTTCCATAACACCAAAAAAGGAGGACACTTTGCGGCTTTTAGTGAGGCAAGAATACACTGATAAAAATGATTTGTGGTGCAGTAAATACTACAGAAATACAAATGTAATTTCTACATTAAATAATTTAGTTCAGGCAAGAATTTAAATAAAAGAGTAAATTCAATATCAGTACTCAATTTAAAGTTTGTAGAATTTAAAGTTTGAACTTATAAGTATATTTTACTTGTAATTGTTTGTTATTTTCACAAATATTGTTTAAGAAAATATCAACGTCATGATCCCGTTGTTCCCATCATGCACTTGGGCATGAAAAAATTATAAGTAAGATTTACCAAGCAAGACTTACATGAGTTCATTTCTTCATCAGAACAGATTTGAAAAATGTATCATTGCATGCTCTTCAATGGATCCTTTTGCAGTGAATGGGTGCCGTCAGAATGAGAGTTCAAGCAGCTGATAAAAACATCACAACAATCCATAAGTAATACACACATGTCCAGTTCAAAACATAAACTTTAAGTGAAAACAAATCCAGACTATAAAATATTCCAAAATAATTTTGCCAGCTGTGGTTGTTAGAATAATTGTGGAAGAAAAACTGTTAAGACATTTACAGAACAAAGTGTAAATTCTAATTTACAATTTAGAATTTCTAAAGTATAAAACTAATTGACAAACAAAGAAATTTAAACCAGTAAATCCAAACAAAGCACATTACTACGAAAATCAGTTTTGTACCATACTGACACCCATAATAATAATGCAGGTGGTAAAAGAAAGAAACACATAAGTGTGGAAGAGTGAGGAAGCAGGGCGTCGCACACTGTCGTCCCATGGACCTGAGGACCCGGAGGAAAAGGAAATTGCTCTTTCTTTGAGAAAGTGGGACAGAACAGAAACAAAAAGAAGCATAGGATTCTCCGCCCGGCCACATCTCCGGGTTGCTCGCGTCAAGGCCGCTTCGTCGACTTCCTGGATAACTTGGGGCCTGGCTGGGATGCGGGGGGCGCCGCTTCTGACCGTGAAAGGGGCCATCCACGACTTCGTCAGCTCCTCATGCACCTCCGGGAAAAAA
Source organism: Oxygymnocypris stewartii (assembly GCA_003573665.1). Classification (NCBI taxonomy): domain Eukaryota; kingdom Metazoa; phylum Chordata; class Actinopteri; order Cypriniformes; family Cyprinidae; genus Oxygymnocypris; species Oxygymnocypris stewartii. The sequence continues at coordinate 2,517,636 of QVTF01003285.1, forward strand.
AGCACCGGAGCAGAGCACGGTAATAAAATCATAATTTGAGGGCTTTTCTCAACAAATACTACAATATGCCATTAATTAAGCTATTTAAACCACATACGCCCATGTAATCAATTAAATTAAATATCCACTGACAGCCCTACATTAAAAAATAGAATCATATTACAAGCACAGGAAGTATGAGATAATCTAGCTGTTAACAGCATTCAGGTCAGACAATGCACTCTTGTTGACACCGTTGTCATTCAGAGGTGACAATGAGCCTGTATCAGAGAGGGAAGTGTTTTTTTTTGTGCCAAATCACAGCAGGGCATCTGCGTATCTCAACACCTCACCCGAGGTTACCCCGAGGACAAGGATGAAAACCGAAGGCATGAAAGGGACACAATTTCACCATAAAATTGCACCTAGTCAATAAGACAACATCTAAGGAAATGGAGCTTGTGAACCATTGCACCATGAAAAAACATGAAAAACATATCGTATCAGCCCCAAACTCATACGCAGCCAAATCTTTCAAAGCAACTTCTACATTAAAGGAAAAATCGAGACACGGAGTATAAAAAGCTCCTGGTGCATAGCTCATAAGCGCTATTTCAGGCATTCTAAAAACACGGCTCTCCCAAGACTCAACCATCTTCTCTTCAAAAAACGCCCGACAGCTAAGAAATCCCAGCAGGCCGTAGATCTGATATATACTTTGAAGGCTTTCCTCCATTCTTACCCCCTTCAGCATCTCTGTTCTTCTCAAAGCCTCCAAGAACAATCACATTTCACTATATGATTTTTCCTCGCCGCCTATTTATAGTTGTCAAAAAACATATGGGAAAAAACTCCCAGCTAGGTCAAAAAACAAGAACCGCTTTGATGGCCGGCCCGGTTCGCTCTGCTCCTTTACACAGACATGTGTGCACTTTTTTCTTACATGTAAAAAAAAAAAAAAAAATGTCTTGCAGCGCAAAGGGCCGTTAAGAAAAGTAGCGTGCACAAGGGGGGGGGCTCGAGCCCCTGCCCCTTTGAGATCTGACGCTAAAGTGCCCTTGTGGTCCAGTCTGTGCGATATGACGATACTAATATGCAGAGTATGCTGTTTGATGGACAACTATGCCCGTGAAAAGATATCAGCAATCCGACGCCGGGAAAAAAACAAAAAAGATGAAAACGAAGCCTGCACGTCACTTTCAGGTAGGCTACATTCATAATCAAATAAGTATTAAGACAATATATATATATATATATATATATATATATATTTGTGGTGATAAACACAGACCTAAGGCAACAACAGCCTTTAAAATGACTTAAAAATGCATTATATAAAAACAACGAGGCAACAATGCTGAAAAAAAACGATAGAACCATCTCAGAAAATTCTAACACCATCACAACTAAATTACAAATGCCATTACATACCATCAACTTTTAACCATTAAAAAACATACAAAAATGCTTTTCTGTACTGTGTTTTGGGACATATTCCATTAGGATTTATTGGTTTTAACAAGCCATCGATAGAAGTTGACAATTACCAGTAGAGGCCAACAGAATCCATTACAGTTTCCATTCAAACAAAACAAGTCCCATTATAACCAGAAAAACCATTACTAATTTTGTGATGGTGTCTATTGTTTTGTTTTTTTCAACATTACATGTTAGAAATGCCTGTAAAGGGAGCCATAGGCCTGGTAATTGCTGCTGTTACCCTTACAGGACGATCATATCCTTGTTTAATATGCTATTGACCAAACATTTAATTCAAATAATTTTCAATTATCACAATTTTTCATTTTTGGCCACCTTTTTGCTATAGATGACACAGCCTCTATAATTTCTTCAACAAAAAACATGTGGACATCACAACCCTTACAAAAATGAACCATGGTTTAATCGTAGTAAAACTGCTTAGTTTTCTTTTGCGTGATTTCTGAATGCTTGTATTACTGCCATAGGTCTGTCTAGAGCTACAATTTAGTAAATAATACAATTTAATTACAATTAATTAATGTATTTACTTTTATATTTGATTAAAGTTCTATTTTGACCCCTATGGTAGGTTTGTTTTTACTTCCATAATATTTGAGGGAGGGGGCACAACAATAAACCCCTGCTTAGGGCAGATTTGGCCAGCAGCGGTCCTCATAAAGATGTCTCTACGATCTGCTTTTGAAGAAATATCGTTGTTTCGTGCTACAGCACACATTCTATCAGCGGCAGTTCTGGTGCCGCCGTATCAATATACTGTACAGCGCCACAAACATTCACATCAGTAAGAAGATATTTTGAAGAATGTGGAAAACCAAACCGTTGCTGGTCCACATTGACTGATAGTAGGGAACACTGTTTGGTTATCCACCTTCTTCAAAATAGCGTTTATGTTTAGCAGAAGGAGGAAACTCCTATTTTAATTATTGGGTGAATTATTCATTTAATGTTAATAAAACACCAAACACAAAGAGAAAAATCGATTGATTCGGTTTCTTGAATTCTCCTGCTAAATACACCTAGCCTACCTGAAAATAAAACACTGTTTATGTTATTTGTATATTTTTAATGTGTATTTTTGTTTTCATTTGTTTATATAACAAAGCCACAGCCATATCCCCCTGCAGCCCAAGACCGGTTTCCCACTGCAGCTAAGCAGGGTTGAGCCTGGTCAGTACCTGGATGGGAGACCTCCTGGGAAAACTAGGTTACTGCTGGAAGAGGTGTTGGTGAGGCCAGCAGGGGGTACTCACCCTGTGGTATGTGTGGGTCCTAAAGCCCCAGTGTAGTGATGGGGATACTATACTGTAAAAAGTACCGTCCTTCGGATGAGACGTTAAACCGAGGAGCTGACTCTCTGTGGTCATTAAAAAATCCCATGGCACTTCTCGTAAAGAGTAGGGGTGTAACCCCGGTGTCCTGGCCAAATTCCCTCCACTGGCCCTCGTCAATCATGACCTCCTAATAATCCCCATCCACTTGATTGGCTCCATGACTCTCTCCTCTCCACCTGTAGCTGGTGTGTGGTGAGCGCACTGGCGTCGTTGTCCTGTGGCAGCCGTCGCATCATCCAAGTGGATGCTGCACACTGGTGGTGGTTGAGGAGAGAACCCCCCACATGATTGTAAAGCGCTTTGGGTGCACAACAATACACAATAAAGCGCTATATAAATGCATGATTCATTCATAAAATAATGACAACGATTTTTATCTTCACCCAATTTGGTCTAAATTTGGCATTGAAATGCTTTGTCTTTATGATAGGGAAATTAGTTTGGCTCAAATTGACTGTAATGCTTAAACAACTTACAAAATTGAAAAACCAACATGACAACATTACCTGCCAAACCGCCCCAACCCACCCGCCACCCCCCACCCAGTCCACGATTGTGCCCTCCTCATGCCATTTCACCACTCCCCTCCTTCTACCAAACTACCCCCCCCCCCCCCGGAGGCTTGTGCACACCACTGGTTAAGAATATCCTTGGCAACAGTCCACCCCCTCTTCTTCTAGGAGCATGAACGCAGCTCCGCTTCGGCTAAAGCGCTCAGGCCGTAGCCAGTGTAGGTGGTAGTGCCTTGAGAAGCAAACACTCAAGAGGTTGTAAGTTGTTTTCTACCTCACCGATGACGAAAGGTTAATAAATGGTAAGTGGAGTCTGGAGTAAACAATGAAGTTTAAAATATTTTAAAAACATCTCATGTCTATCCAGAACTGCTTTTTTTTGGGAAAGCTAGTGTGTTTCAATTAACGCTTGAAAGATTGAGGCAATTTTTTAATCTGCAAAATATAATGAAATCCACTCACCCTATCGCACATTTAATTCAACAAATGCTGTCCAGTTATCTTTTAAAGTATTAATTAGCTTTTTAAAACCCAATTATATTTAAAGGAGAGAAAAAACTGAAATACTCAATGTAATGAGTCCAAAATTTCTGGCTATGCACACAATGTATAATTAAATCTAAATATAATAAAATTACAGAATTGTATGTATGTGTATATATATATATATATATATATACACAGTATATTGTCAAAAGTATTGGGTCACCCCCTTCTAATGAAAGGTTTGACTACTTTAGTAATTTCCATGAGTACAAATCTTAATGTTTAAGCATATAATGATATTCTAGGGAATTGTGTGCTTCTAATTTTATAGCAACAGTTTGGACAAGACCCTTTTCTATACTAACATGACAGTGCCTCTGTGCAGAGACGTGCACAGACATTTTGAGGGCCAGAAGCTCAAATGGAAAAAAGGGCACTTCTCATACTTATAGATTTTTTTTCTAAACAAAACATTAAATATATTAGGGATGTGCGATATTGACAAAAAATATATCAATATTTTCAGGGATTTTATCGATAACGATAGACAATATTTAGCTGATTGTGTTATTGTGCTGATATCTTAAGAACTACCGTGGACAGCTGACTCCTAAAGTTTTTGATATTCTGCATATTCTGTGGTGATCAGTTCACAGCAGTGATAGAAATTAATATTTTCCTATAAGTTTAAATTTATGTTTTTACATTTCATGGGCATTTTTACATTTATAAAGCCCTGCATAAGTGTGCATCATATTTTCAGTCAAATTCTTAAATTGAATCAGTCAATTAGTATTTTAAGCTGTTACCAAGCAAATGAATTCAGTATTGACAAAAGGATTCTTTGCACTGCAGAGAAAACTGAAGCTGCATTAGAAGTGCCATTTAGATGCATTTACACACTGTTTAATGCAGGACACAAATGCATTTAACCTGCAGCTACAAATGCATTAATACGGTTTTGATATTTTAAACATAAAACTTTGAATACTGATATTTGAAATTATATATAAAAAAAAATTAGTTACTTTAAATGTGAAATGACAACTGCCAGTAGATGGCAGCAAATCACTGTTAAAAGGTGATTCATTGCGACTGAACCGAATCTTTTAAAATTCAGGAACAAAACAGCTGTTGCTCAGAGACGCATATTGAAATGATATTTGTTGGCGAAAGAGAGCAAAAACACTCAATATTGTGTCTAGAATGTAAGTGTATTAATATTAAATTCTTTATTTATAACTGCTGTATAAAATCAATATCACATTTGTAATCATATTGCTTTTTGGTGGAAAAAAATGTCAGTCTTCGCGTGATACTGATATCTGAAATATCAATATATACATTTCTGCCCCCATGTCTTGAATTTTGTGATCATTCTTAATCTAAATGCATTTTAATAAACTGAATCATGCAGTAACACACTTGTCTAACCCACTAGACTTTCTATTGCCTCAGCTAAACTTCTAAACTAGCGCTTCTCATGAGTCATGGATGTTAGCAAGACAAAATCATTATATTTGCCGTTTGTCTTTTGGATAATTAGCTGTAAATTTGAGGTACAGGTAGCCTAGTCTTTTGTTTATCACCACTCACCAAGACAAACACATCTGGAGAGGGAGGGAGGGCTTAACCTTCTGCGGTTCTCTGCCTGTCTGTGATGTGCATGTGCCGATCAATGTGTGCTCACTGCTGTGCTGCGCGCGCCTGCGCCGAGACGCGGAGGAGAGAAAGCCATCAGAACTCGACAGTCTCATTTCCTGACCCGACCTGATATTTTTTTTTTTATATTTGTTTGACATGGAAGCTGTGCGCAAACAGAAACACACGCGCACACATTTATAATACATATATTCATAAAAAAATAAAATAAAATCTCCCCAGAAAAAAGGGCACTTTCTCTCCAGGAAGAAAAAGGGCAGGTGCTTAAGCCCCTTTTGTGTCTATGTGTGCACGTGCCTGCCTCTGTGTATAAGGCAAGGATCAAAGAGAAATGGTGATTCAGTCAGTGTGGAAGAACTTGACTGATCTGCAGAAAGCCAAGTCCTAATCCCAGCTGAACACCTCTGGTGTGACTTTAAATGCAGACCGTGAGCCAAAATCTCATCACCAAACACCAATGACTTGTACATTCATTATATGGACAAAAATAATGGGATACCCCCTTCTTTAGAAGTGAAAAGGGCACTTCCAAACTGTGGCAGCAAAGAAATTAATGTACTTAAAAATTGTATTTCCACCTCAGTTGCAACAGTTTTGAAGTGTATAAAATGACTGTACCCATATGTACAAATCATTGGTGTTTGGTGATACATTTTTGGCTGGCACCATGTTTCTAACATCCTGCAGCTCCGTGATGTCTATATGAAGGAGTGGAAGAGGATTCCAGCAAAAACCTGTGCATCTCTGGTGAATTCCATGCCCAGGAGATTTAAGGCAGTGCTCGATAACAAGGGTGCCCCTACAAAATATTGACACTTTGGACAGTTTTGACATGTTCACTTAGGGTGTACTCGTTTTTGTTGCCAGTTATTTGGACAATAATGGTTATATGCGGAGTAGCACATTGACTACTCTAAAATATATCCAAGTTTCATTTGTGCAGTATTGTCCCTTGAGAAATTATACTATTTTTGCTGAAATGTGAGGGGTGTGCTCACTTTTGAGAGATGCTGTGTACACACACACAATTTTAAATGGCTCCACAGATTATTCATGTGCATATAGTTAATACATTAATTTAGGTTTATGTGGAACATAAAGTGCATTACATTGATGCTATATATAATTTTCTGCACAAATATATTTAGGTTTTATGCATGGAATATAAACATTTAGCATTATATGAATGTAAAAACATGTGAAATCTTCATAAATGTAGATATTAGGTGTGCATTTAAATAGTATAATATATTGTAAGGAACAATGTTTTGCATTATAGATTAAAACTATGCAAAACAGACTTACAAATATATATAGTATTAATATTTTACTTTTTTGTACAGAATAAAATGCAAAAAATATGAATTATTAGCATGCAAAAATAGATATCCATATACACACACTATCTGTGCATACAAATGTTAATTTTAACTTGTATGGAAAGCAAATATTTTGTATAAAATGTATATGTAGTACACATACGTGTGTGTATATACACAAATTAAATATATATATATTTTGCACGGTGCATGTATAAACATTAAAGGGCACATAACTTGAAATGAGTTTTTAAATGAATACGAAAAAAATAAATAATTTGGTGCATCAAAATGGTCCATCTATCAAAATCTAAGTGATCATCTACCACCTATTGGCCACACTGCAAAGGACACTTAAAATCAACTAGATGTACTACAAATAATTTTTATTTGGCAGTTTAACATTGAAAAACACACGATACAAAATTAAGACAAGCAGCAATTTGGGAAGCCAACAAATGAGCCTGTCAGAAAAAAACAAAGCCAGAGAGCAAACACATTCTGCAACGATTGCATTATTCTTGATTTGCATACTAGTATTAGTACACACTGCCATCATTAGGCCTCAGGAGGAACTACCTGAAATAAGAAACAGGTGACTTGGAATACAGAGCTCAGATGAACAAAAAAAAACAGCAAAAATGTGGTGGGTGAGCGAAGAGAACTGTACCGTCTCCAAATCTTTGATTACCACAACACCCTTCTCTACTTCCAAGTCACTCTCAGAGTCATTGTGCGAGCGGTATTCCTCACTGTCTGTCTCAAGTCCGCTGGGCTGCAGAAGAAAAGCATGCTGAAATTGGCAGAAACAAGTGGTGCATACCAACAGGATTTTGGAAGGTAAAGCAAACCTCATAGTCCGGATCAACTGCATGGTCTTCCTCAGCCAGATCCTGATTGAGCGCCTCCACCCAGGACTGCTGCTCAGCCTCCTCTTCCTCATCCAGGTCATCCTGTTTTCTCTTGCTGCCTTTGCCACAAGGCTTGGCAGGAGAACAACGCACCTCTAGAGCGGAAACAAACACTCACCTGCTGCATTTTCTCTCTCAAAATGGATTTTACCTGAAGAAAAGGGATAATCATACCAGGGGACACAGCACAGCCAATGCTGATGCAGACCGGATAACCCAGAGCGCTCTGGATGCGCCGGGGAAGGATGGCCAACAGCAGCCGTGTGACCCTGTGGAGACGCTTCCGGACTGTTCTGCACTGCCTTTCTTTTGGGGAGCCACTTTTATCCTCCTGAGCTGGAGAGATGGCCTTCACTGGTGCGGAGAACCCAAATAGCCACCACAAGCCACGGAGAGCCCGCATCTTTAGAAAAGGTGTAGGAGATCAAACAAAAAAATTAAAATAAATCTACTGATACGGTATCCTCTTTTCTTTTTTTTAAAGGGATAGTTCACCCAAAAAAGAACAGTGTCATTTACTCACCCTCAGGTTATTCCAAACATAAAAAGGTTTTATTCAATTGAATATGGATAACCAAACAGTTGGTCCCCATTATATGAGTGAAAAAAATATGGGGGCCGTCAACTTTTTCCCCCCAAAATATCTTCTTTAGTGCTCAACAGGAGAAATAAACTTATACAGGGATGAAACAACTCGAGGGTGAGCAAATGACAGAATGTACTTTTTTGGGTAAACTATTCCTTTAAATGCAAGATTGGCCATGGCCATTTTTAACTTGAATTTGCAAGGCTTTGTCTCATCTGCTGCCAATAGAATGGTGGAACAATGATGTCATTATTTAGGCAAAAACCCGGAAGCGAGTTAGCATTTTAGCACTTTCGTCCCAGTCAATGGGTTTATTGAATAGAATTGGGTTAAATCCCTTAAATAAGGTCCGCGGTTCACACAAGCTTAACATACTTTCACGTTTTATTCTACGACATAAAACACACCAGTTACACCACACTCGTGATTTTATTAAGCGGTTACGTTTCTTAAAAAAGACGGTTGCAAACAAGTTGCTAAATGGGACTACAGGCGCTGTCTGAGACATTTAACCTCATCACACCAAACAGTTTATCAATTTACAGTATTTTCCAGTTGTAGTATAATTTGTAATACAATTAATTTTAGAATAACCAATGAATAGTTTACCGCATTTTATATTGTTGTTCCACAATGTTTGTTTTTTTTGCTTTGTCCCGAAATGCGACAAGTCTTCAGGGGAAGATGCTCGTTTAATTACTTACTGATGGAGAGACTCTGGGTTCGTACCATAAGGTAACGATTAACGTATTACGATTATTACATGTAAACACCACATTTACCGGCTTTACGTGGTGAAAGTGAAACTTTGATGCATAGTGCTTAAAGCCACGTTAAAATTAAATGTTTACGGCCACATGAAGCTGTTAGAAAGCATATAAATTGAGGATTTCCTAGAAGCAAGGATAAAATATTGTGTACCCACCCTAACAAAATGAGCAGAAATGTGGTGCTTAGTTCACTAAAACAAGTTTAATCTTACCATATCCAAAAACTTGCTCACTCTGCTGTTGATTAAAAGATTGAATATACCTTGTATAGCCTAAGTTTAGCTTTTCAGTTCTGGCGCTTTTAATTAGGCTTCAAAATTCGGTAACGTTAAATTATTTTGTGAAGATTATCTTGATGGACAAAACGTGTAAGTTTCATGAACTATGATTGAACACAGAGCTTATGTTTTGCGATAATCCAAAAGCCTATGGAAAAATCCTATTGACTTTTTGTCGAGGAAACCAGATTCATGCTAACAGCCGATCCGCATACAGAGTGACGTCATAGTTCCCCCACTCTATTATTTTAGCTGTACAAAAAAAATTGTCCATTATGTTGCTTGATACTGCAAACAACGTTAATAAAAAAAAATATATATAATAAATCATTTTTTATTACTGGAAAATGTAGTTTAACTTGATAAAATACATTTAAATAGAAATTGAAATAGATAAAAGCTACTAAAAATACAATTTAAAAAATATAAAACAAAATCGGATTTAAAATGCATAACAGCATCTTGAGACTGAAATAACACAGATTGCAAACTAGTATGTTACAATATAATTTCAAATGTATCGACACTGGTTGGTTGCACAACCATGGGCACAATACAGCTTTCTGCCGAGTTGCAAAATAAGGCAGATTATGTTAAAAAAAAAATGACCAAGACAAACAAATTCAGAGGATTAACTTGCACCTCAAGACTAACAATGTGCTCTAATAAAATAAATATTGTATATTTTGATTACATGGGGACTTATAGTAATCTATAGTTTTTTTACGAGTAGATAGAGTACTAAAACTAGGCTGCACGATATTTTGCATGCGATAGTCACGAGCATCTCGTCAGTAAAGACGGTTCAATGATTGGCGTTAAAATCTCCATCACCTGTTTTCAGATGGAGCGGCCTTTAATACACAGAGCCGTAGATCACTGACAGAATCGCATGCGATAGTGAACATTAAGGGTGTCCATATTAAGTGTGTCCATTAAGACCAGCAGACCACCTTAGGCTAGTGTCATTTTCAATTGAATTGAATTTTAAATTTACTTACATTAAACTAATAAAAAAAGATATAATGCTAAAGTGTTCTGAAGTGATTTGTTTACAGTCTGGCATTTTAAATGAGCAAACATACGATTAACCACCCCAAACAAATCCTCAGAACCTGGGTGCATGTTTAGTTCACCAGTGATTACTCACAGTAAACCTGACTGGCCAAAACTGTGAAATTCGACAGAAGATGGCTGACACGACTCCACCTCTCTTCACCACAGCTTTCTTCTGTTGAGAACAAAAGTTTTGTCTTTATAAACGCTAATTTTGTCTTGAACGTCTCATAAAAACAAACACTGCTTTATCTCGGTCAAATAAACTTGCCTCTTGGCCCTCAACGGTGTCGGACTCTACGGAGTAGATGCTCTGGCCAGTCATCTCGATGCTCTCTGAACTAATCCAGCGATTTACCGCCAATTTACCAGGCAGCCATGCACGTGCTAATTAAAACAGGTGCGTTTTCCCAGCCCACTGCGGTTTGCGCGCGTGTGACATCTGCGTACTGCGCACTACATACTAATTAAAACATAGTAGGCTATGCGAATTAACTTAGAGAAGAAATACGTATAGTAATTATTTAACTAGGATATTTATGACAGTCCCATGTTATAAGTTTAAATGTAAAAATATTAATTAATACATCAACATAAGATATCTCTTCAAAGAGTTTTCATAATCTTTATGCCATTTTGTTTGGTTTTGTTTTCTGATTTATTCTTTTAACAGTAGTTGCAGTAACTATGGTTACCAAACTACAATTTCCTGATGGTGCAGTTTATGGTCCCGTCAGAAGGGAGAGAGTCACATTTGGGCATGTTTCCGCTTACGGCTCCCTCGTCACATTTACGCACGTCTAAAACACACTGGGGGGCAGATTTAAAGAGTCTGGACTGGAGGACTATAAATCTCTGAGGCTGCTCTGTCAGTCACAACTTTCCACAAACAGGTAATAAACAGCACATTTTCTATAGTAAGACAGAGCAAAGAATGGCAGCATCGCACAAGAACACGACTGTTACGCGCACCATCAGTGCTGGAAACTGCACGGGGACGAGCGCCGAAAGCCAGTCAGAAAGCGCGGGACACAGTTCTGCGGGAATACTCGCGCTCAAATGGGCCACCGCGAGAAGTAGTTCGTTCGGAAGTTCGCTGGGGTCAGAAAACCGCGGGAGTAAAGACAGCATACGCGGTATTGTCGTGACACCAGACAGCATCCCACAATTCACCATTCCTAAACTCGCCCTGGAGGATGGCTATAGATCCAGAGTGAATGAGAAAGAACGACACGGTGAAGAAGATCAGGACTGGGGGAACATTGATGACATTAGTGGATCCTATCATCCTAGGCTTTCTCTTTCATCTTCAGTTCCGTCGTCATCATCGTCCTCGGGATTCAGTGTATCTCCTGTACCTGGAAGAAAAGCCATCTCGGACGTCAAACGGGCTCAAACTCAGAGCAACTTTTCTCTGCTGGAAGCTGAACATTGCTCTGACCCTGCCACCCGAGCGGCTCTTTCTTTACCTCACCTTTCCAAAGTGACTACCCCATACGGCTTCGTAACTTTGAGCAAAAGCCCACAAATGGCCAACGAAGAGGCGCTCTTCTTCCAGGGCCATAGACGTTGGGGCCATGATAAAGAGATAAACCCGTCCAGACACCCTAAGCTGGAACTGAAAAGAAGCATCACTGTCAGAACATCACCCATCCAGACACATGCCAGCCCCCCTCAACATCAGTCTCCCGTCGCTCATCGTTTCTTTAGAAGCCACAGCGTTACTGGAATCGAGATCCAGAAGCAACTGGCTCAGAGCAGTGAGTCAGTGGAACAGGTTAGCAAAAGCAAGCGAAGCCTTTGGGGTATTCTTCGCAAAGCAAACAGAAAGCCTTTCGATTTCAATTCAAACCTCAAATGAACAAACCCAGAGCAGTGCTGCTCATAAACATGACAATCAAGCACCTATTATAAATGCACTAGGTTTTGATGCTGTCTTTATTGTGTAAGAATTTCATTTTATGCATTTATTTCACAAGTCCAAATGTTCAGATTAATCGTTATAGATGTTATCCATGACTTTATGAAGAAAATAAAATTTGTTGAACCAGACGCGATTTCTTTAAGACTGCAAGGGAAGCTCAGCTTCCCCTATAATTGTCAAAAAATGAATGGTCAAATATATGTACTATTATGTTAACATTTTATTGACTAAAAATGCGTTAAACACGTTCATCTCGAACGAAAACAATTTCGTTCAGAATCAGCTACTTAGGTCGGCTGACTCGATTTCCTTCTCATTCATTCCCGTAGCGTACAGTGCATTACTCTGTTGAAGCCCAGCGTCCATTGACTTCAATGGGGCTGCTTTAAACTGTTTTTTTCAGTGCGTAGAAACAAGACAGTCATTGGATAATGCTGCGATTATGTCCCGCCCACGGACGCTCCGCGTCTCTGGGATGAATGGAGGAGTGGGCTGGCCCGGACTCCGAGCGTCTGCGTGATGATTGGAGGGTCTGTCGAAAGACTGCATCTCCTTTTGATTGACAGCGATTTTGTACTATAAAAGTCACTGACACTGAAGCTATTCGAGCTCAGTCCCATCGCGGAAGTGTAGTCGAAAGACAAACTGCTGCAACCTATTTCTTGGTATTTGCTTGGTGAAATTGCTAGCCAGCAGAATTTAGGTATAAATAAATGGTAAATTTTTATGATGTTGGCCAAAAATGAGCTTCCCCTCTTTGAAAGACCAGCAGCCGCCACTGTGTTGAACATACAAATTGTTTCAAAAGCCCAAGTCTTCTGATCTGCAGTGACTCCAGAAACCCTGCCAATTAAAATGTAGAAATGTCATTACATAAAATGTAAATTCAACTGACTTAAAATATATATATATATATATATAAAAAACACATTTTAAACAAAATATTTTATTGAAATATGTTTCTTTGGTTTTAAATGATACTATAAAATCCGCTTGCCATCCTTACTATGAATGTGGTGTAGTGCGAATCCATTGGGTTTAAGTGGGTTCCTAAGACAGTTTGAAGTTGGTCAGTATTGACTGACTACATTACAAGGCTGCTGACGTAAATCCATGGTAAAAACCTGTGCGTAAGGAACCCCCAGCACTCAGGACCACAGCATGTGAAGAGTCTCTTTAGTGAGAGCTGCATATGAGCTTAATGATGGTCCACTTCAGGGTCTCTTTAGTGCGTGCTTTGTTATTGTATCCTCCTCAGCCTCGCTCTCTTTCCTTGTTTCTTTTTCATTTTGATGAGGGCTTCTTCTCTGCACTCATGTCTTAAATTAGAACTGGGCAATTCATCTTTTGATCTGCACTTCATGAATACAATGGACTTGTAAGAAATTCACTAATTTTGCTCATCAGAACATGCAAATCCAATTTGTATTCTATTAGACTCTTTATGACAGCATAAATAGAGTAGGCTAATCTGCAACACTTGTCTCGTCCAAAATAAATAGCATAAAACAACACAAGTTCTGATGAAAATTTGTTTTGAAGTTTCAATACATAAATTACACTGAAACCAAGATTATATTATGCTATTGCATGATAAAGTTGAGTCTATTGTAATTTATATTTTCTATGCGTTCATAGTTTAGAATGATTACTATTATGGAGAAATATGCCCATTTTCTGGGAGCCAAAAATGTCAGGAAAAAAAATACTGGATAAAACAAAAGAAAATTTCACCTATTTAATTTACAAAAATTACTGTTTGCACCTTAGGTTTAATCTTTTCGTCAGCTATTTGTTTTCTTAGTGCAGCTAGTATTTCGTAAACGTGTTCACCTTTTAAGGAAATTTATGAAATCTGTTTAGTTATAGGTCTTCTATGGGTGTTTTCAAGCACTCTGCAGATTGAGCTATATACACAATGATGACAAAACACCCAAACAATAAGCCCTCTCTGACTCACTCTCACCCTCCAGCCAAAAGAGCTACATCCAGAGACCACTACAGCCATCTGAAGACACTACAGATTGTTCACAGAGCTCAGTTTGAATGGAGGCTTTTTAAATTCAGTCTGACAACACTTTTGTATATTTGTTATTTTTGCTGAACAATCTAGGTCCTCCAACAGATGTATTTAATACAATGTTTTTACTGTGTTGTATTTCGAAATGTAAAAGTATCATATTTTCACACAATCTCAATATTTAACAATCATAACATTAATACTAAAGGTCAGTATACTTCAAGGCCATCTTATGGTTGCAATAAGTGCACAGGATAAGCCCTTATGCAGTGCATATGGTGTAATTACCGAATCTACCACAGGGGGCAACAAGGGCCAGCCTGTACAAAATATTAAATTGCATATGACCCAACCACACGTAACACATCATCATTATTCACCATTCAAAAGTAAAATAAAAAATAGACTAATAGGCTCACTTAAATTGATATACCTCTTGGTTCCACCATCTGTGATGATTTTTGGTTCCTCCTAAGGTTTTATTCTTTGACGTAGGGAGGTTTTTGTTCCTGCTAGTGCCACTCTGTAAGGCTCAAATGAGATATTGTGCATTGTTAAAAGTCCTGTGTAAATGGTGCAGTCAAATTAAACTAAATCATCTGAAACTCAGTTTAAGGGAAAGTCCGCTAGTTCACTTTGGTCCGGACCAAATACAATGTGGATTTTGTTTGGTGCGGTTTGCTTTCACACTACCCTTTTTGCAAGTGAACCAGAAACTGTAAACAAAACCACACATGAAACCAAACAAGACAGGTATGAGTGCACCCTTGGTCAACTGAATTAACTCTTAACTAGGCCCATTTGAGCCAAGGTCTCAAGTCGAGGTTGCTCATTGTGTACAAAGAGACAACAGCATCCTCTAGTGACTTGATAATGACAATGCTGGAAAACACATATTCGTATCTATTCTTATCACTGGTATTTTGCAAAGTGTTTATCTCCGTCCAAGCTCTTTTCAAATCAGTTTGGCAAGGAGTTTGTGACTGGTGTCATTTAAGTTGGTTAATGTTATGTTCTGTAGAAAATATAAATATATAATATCAAAATTATAAAATGTTTCCCAAATTTATAGAAATGCTCAGTCAGGACTCTTCGCCTTGGTGAGCTGGGTCCTACCACCTTAGTGAGAAAAAACCTTTAGATTTGTCTTTCAACACAAATTTTCTCAGTACATGAGCACAATGTACATTAGAACTACTTCCTTATTTCATAGTTTCCTTATTTGAAAGAACAGTGAACAGATGTGCACAAACTGCACTCTGCTTTTCCGCTACCAACCTCAGATGCTAGATATGCTGTGGTGATGTCTCAGACAGCCACAGAGAGAGAGTAAGTGAGGTAACTGCATGTGTGCTAATGAACTAGAAGAAAACTACAGGAACTGACAGTTGGAGGTGGGTGAACCATATTCACGAACGCTCACGCTGCCACATGCTAAACTACAATGCATCAAGCAACAGACTACACTCTCCTGGGAGCGTCAGAAGGGACATCGCCACCTGCACTGCCCATCAAACAGCGCAGGTAAGAGATGCTAGTGTTATGACTTGACACAAATGTGAGCTGTGTTACAGGAAACCTCACACCACGAAAGTTACTCAATACTCAGTATAGTGAAATATCACATAAGTGAAGCAGGCCTGGCCTAGTAACTTTATAATGTTCTTATATTTCTGGATTTTTGTAAATACTATTATGCACATGTTTAGGAGCAGGTCTTCTTCAAACTCCATCCAGGATCTAGAGCTGAAGATGGGAGATCTACACTTACCTGGACCACAGACCCCTGCGTCTCCATTTACTGAAGTGTTTACTCCTACTTACTGTAATGCAGTCCACTGTCCAATACATCATTGCTATGGTAAGCACTGACAACGTGTTTACAAGTTTACTTTAATACAAAAAGGTTCTGAGGCAAGTGATAAGGATCTAACTAAAATGAGAACTGGTTTCTGTAACTTTTCACATGCGTAGCCTTCCTCATTTCTGTTTATGTGCTTTTACATGTTATTTCTGGAATACTAAAGTTTATTGAGGGAAGTAACACCTGAAACCAATACAGTTAGTCACTAAACAGACAACTAAACCACATGCAGTCTGTGTTTCACGGTAATGTGGGAACTGAGACAGTTTCCACTTAATTTCATTTTATGGTTCCATAATACATGACATGAAACAACATCTGAGCATGCATGTGTTCATGCATTATGTGTATTTGTTGTGTCCTCCATTGCTAAATGTATTACCTATATCTTGTCACTCAGAAAATCATCAGGTGAGATTCTTCTCAGACGAAACTCCTCCTCCAGTACCCAAAAAGAGTCTGAGGAGAACCCTGTCCCTCCCAGAGGAGACTCTGGACCCACGTTTCCATGATCATACAACCTGCAACTATGAAAATCCCCTATATATGATAACACCATTCCACGACACACTTACACTACAAGAGGAAGAGGTACAAGAGGAGAAATATCAGGGTCTGTCCTTGCACAAGGTGACCTTTGATACACCAGATGAGCAACTTCAAAGTATCTTCAAAAACTTCCAGAGTCATGAGCAAGTTTCCATGGGCATCCAAGAGTGTTATCTTCAGTTTCTCAAGAACACGTTGCAGAACATTGAATCGAGCATCTTTCTAAATGAACAGGAAATGAAGATGGCAAAGACTTCTCAGCCTAATGACTTTATTTTGTGTGAGCAGCAGTGGACTGAGAGGGATGGTTTCTATTTGGTGCGTTGTCTAAAAGTTCCTGGGAGACTGTTTTCAGTGAAGGTAAGAACATCAACAGTATAATATCATAAGAGACCATCAATCTAAACTAGATGCACAAGGAATCTAGTTAGTAACTGTAGCAATCTGAATTTGTTTGTGTATATGTGGGCGATAATGGACAAGGATTTTTAATCCAAAGCTGTAAGTAGGCCATCAATGATTCCCATGCAGAGCCCCTGAACCACAAGCAGAATGCACACCCTTATAAGGCAGCCCTAGCTTGCAGTAGAAAACCCTAAAAAAAACACACACTTCCTTCATCATGCCAGGTGTTTAGCAACAGCGTCAGCAGTTTGACATGTGCTACCAAGCTTTAGAGCATGTTTTTAGTCACAATGCAACAGTTTTCTGGTAAAGGATTTTGAGAACTTAAAGAATCCCATATGCTGCATGTTCCTTATGTGTGAAAACTCAAAATGACTCCTAAATATTCCGTCAGGTTCACAGAGGGGATTCAGTATCAGACTGCACCATGTCCATGCCACATCCTAACATTGAGCAAGGGTTGGTCCATTTTCCACAGTGCACAGCTACGGATCAAACTTCCACCTCACAGCATGCTCAGACAACTCCAGAGCATTTACATGGGGATACATGCCAACAGCAAACAGTTGCTGATCTTCTGGAGAAAGGTGTTAGTGTGATTGTGGTAAGAGACTTTCCATTGGGAACACTGGAGGACTTTGTTGAGGAAGGACACTCTTTACACTCCACCCTTCCTGAGGTTTATGAGAGGAGGCTTTGTCTTCTTGCCCTCGAGTTGGTGCAAGGACTACAGCAACTGGGACATTTTAAAGTCATTCACAGGGAATTGAAACCACAGAGTGTGACATTAGTGTGGCCCAGTATCATGAGCAAAGAGGCTGACTCTAATGATTTCCCTAGTGAGGTGAAAAGGGGAAGCATGAATGCAGACACTTTTACAGGTATACCCAAGATCACAGTGTCCAAAGAGCACACAGACAACGAAAGGACGAAAAGTGAGATCTGTCAAACCTTATGGGAAAAGTGGGGCACACCTCGTTTGGTCCTGGAGAGTCATTTTGAGGATGAGGTTTTGCAAGAACCAAAATCCCAAGAATTCCTGTTGGGGACTTTGCTGAAGTACTGCCTACATCTCACCGACAGTTGCTCCTCTGTGTGGAAGGTGCCCCAAGACACTCCATACACTCCAGGCTTGCGGTGGCTGGTCACCCAGCTTACATCTGAGAAACCTGGGCTACTATTAGCTGATGTGGTGGGTGTCCTCCAGGCCCTGCTTTGGGGTCCTCGACAGGGACTCTTTCAGCAGAATAAAATGGACAACTCTGTGCTTTCTAACTGGCTACTAATTAAGCGTTCTCTTTTGGTTCTCAAGCTTGCCGGAAAAGGGCTCTTTCAGGATCAGACTGGCTTGGACTGGGAAGACTATCTCTGTCTGCAGTATCTGTCCCTTACTAACCCAGAGACTATGCATAGCATAACTGAACGTATGGGCCTTCATGATTTCATTACAACTGCTTAACAGATAATGTAAATAGTAATGACAGCAATTATGAGTTGGTAAGCCTCAGATATAACTGATCTATATTTCGTAATGTCACTGATATGATCTAAAAGAACAGTTCTACAATCCTAAGGACAGATCACCTTGTCCCATATTTGTTATTCACAATCATAAGTTCCTGTATACTTCAGGAGCCCTGGCTGCACAACATGCAGAAAAATCTAGACATCGTGGCCCCAAATTAAGAATTTTTCCATTATTTCAATTAAATTGGGGCCCAGTTTGGTTATTTTGTTCCCTCGTTTTTTGGTAAATCGTTGCTATGTTGTACTAATTTGTTTTAATTTAGGTAGATCGTTGCCACAGTTAAAAGGAACAAATTCTTAATTTGCCATTTTTTTGTTGTTGTGTATAAGGCCCATACAGATGCATCACTACTATTTCCTAATTCTTCTTGCAACAAAATGAACATTTAAACGTGTTACATTTTAACCCTCATGTACTGTTCAGGGTCAATTTGACCGATAAGATTATTGAGTTATCAGAAATATCAGGTAATTAGTATTTTTTCTCTTGAAGTTTTGTGACTTTTTCTCATTTAAGTTCATGAACATGCATGCAAAGTTTCAACATGCTGATGTGTTTTGACATGTCCACAGAAATTTTGTAACGTTCGTACTGTTCCCGGGTGAATTTGACCTGCCTATTTTGCTCTTCTAAGGCAACTCTACAGACCCAAAATAATAACATTTATTGGTTAGATTTTATTTCATTTTTATTTTTACTTTTTTTGATCTTATGAAGCTAAAACGGTGCCTTCCTCCACTTATTTAAATGCCGAAAAATATTTTGTCAGCCACAGATGGTAAATATGAGCTATCTTTTATTTTTTAAATCTATCTGAAATACTATTTAACTCATGTTTGTTTGATTTTTTCCTTACATTTAGTTTATTTTTCTCATTTAGGGTCATGAGCATGCATACACAGTTTAAACACACTGGTGTATTGTTGAGAAATGTACATACATAATTTGTATATGTTTGTGATGTTCACGGGTCAATTTGACCTGCATAGGAAACCATTAAAAAATAACTGTATAGACAAAAAATAACAAATTCCTTTGTTGCATGTCAGAGCTCCTCAACTCTAGTCCTGAAGTGCCTCATAATGCCAGTGTCTTGATGAGTTTAACAACTTTTTAATTTCAAAGTTTGTGAAAACAAAAACATTTAACCTTTTAATTGTCCCAAAAAGTCCCACTTTTTTAGCATAGACTTTTCCAGCTAAAATTGTTATAAAACTTGGACACTTCAAAGCAGACTTAACATTGCATCTTTTTAAATGTGAAACATCACATTGTAGAAAAATATTTATAAAAGTAAATGTATAAAAAGTTCATTTAAATTTAAGAAAATTATATATATTTTTACATTTTATATAAAATGGCAATTTTACAAAACACGTTCCCCACCAAATCTTCAAGAAAATCAAAGGCAATCATCTGATCAAGTTGTGCCAAATTGTAGGTTTGATCTCTCAAAAAATGAACTATTAAATACAATTTTGTGGACGTAGTACCAAGCTTTTCCTCTAGAGGACTCTTGATATCCATTTGTTTGAGTGTTTTGAACCATATATTTAAATAATTTACAAACTATTTATGAAGTAGACATCATATTCAGAAAGTTTGGGCAGTAACTTTAATTTGATTTAAATTCAATCCAATCTCTAAAACACAAAAACATACGTATAGAATAAGTGTATGGCACCATATCACAAATGGAGAATCTATCACTGAGTATCTATTGCCCTGTAATTTCTTTGAAAAAGGGGCACCAAATATGAAAACTAGAGTCCGATACCTTTCAAATGATATATAGTTTTTCAAGATTACTTTAGACCAAGATACTATAGTTAAAAACGTGTAAATCACAAACATCTCAGGTGTGACTGAACCATGTATTATTGCAAAATCTGCTTATTGTTGGAGTTTGACCTTGTGGCATATACTTATTAACAATACCTGGAAAAATCAGTATTGCGAAACATTCAACATGATTAAAAGTGCAACAATAAGTCTTCTAAAAGCCCAGTAAGACATGGTCTAATAATTTACTTTGCGTTTATGGAAATGTATAGAGGTAGCAAAACAAAGATAGTGTTGTAAGGTGAGCATTTTTATTCTGCACACTGTCAAACATGCAGACAGATCCTATTGAAGTCATAATAGCTAAAAACTCCATGCACACATTAAGAAAACAACTTGAAGACACTGGTAAAAGAAAAATCAACATCAGCAATGCAAACCATGATTCTACAAACTTTGTTGCTTGAGGGTTCTTAACCATAAATATTATGCACTAAAAAGGATCAGTGTGGGAATGGGTGAAGGAAAAATCAGCAAATAATCAAATTACATTGGAAGTTAAGCCCAGCGGTAATGGCTTAAAAACAGGAAATTTGGTTTACACTAGTGCAAATACGAAAAAGAAAAAAAACCAGCACAACCCGTTCCTTACAAGACCTACAGCGTAGTAATTAACAGGAAAAAAAATACCTATTCACATTTGACAATCATACTATTTTTCTTTTAATGGTGACCATGTTGAGTGAGATACAGCATAGTAATTAGAAGCAAGATGTGATTGATAAGCTTTATTCGTCACTATCGGAATCTCTTTCGATGCTGTAAGCCATGAAGAACGCGTCGGGGCGGGTTGGGACGAGGGGATGACCCGGTCTCACAATCTCAAAGCCCATGAAACTGAACGTCCGCAGCAGCGATGCTGGAGATAGAAGCGCAAAAGGAAGTTAAAAATATAATTCATAAAAAACTAGAATAAAGGATGAGAAAAAGCCTTACCTCTGTCATCTCGGCTCTTATGGAAGCAGATGAAAACGTGATCAACCTGTAGCTTCTCCTCCGCAAACTCCAGCAAGAGTGAAAAACTGTTGCCAGAAAAATAAAATGAACAATCATTGTAAGCCACATAACTTTCTCTGTAGGGAGAAAAGAAAAGCGAAAAGATAAGTGTTAATTTGACTAACCTATCTTTGCTCCCTTCTGGGAGGACACCAGTGGGGATTTCGATGTAAAGGTTTGCCCCCTTCAGCGCTCCCCTCCAGACTAAGTGCTTGCTCACAGAGCAGCGCCGCTCAAAGAGCAAAAAACGTACACGGCTGTTCAACTGAGGGGCTTCCTCAAGAACCAGTAACTGAGCATCCTTCAAAAACAACAAATACAGTTATATGCATATATTAGGGATGCGCGGTATACCGGTACTGTAAAATTACCGGTATCTATTATATTTCAAACGGTACGATATCATAAATCGGTATTTCATATGCTGCTGTTCCGAAGTTCACCTGTAGGCAGCAGTGCTTCTCAAATTTCTGCGCATGCGGTAAATATGACACCAGAACAAGTGAACAACACGATTAATCAAACAGATTAAACTATTAACGCACCTGAAACAAACAAATTAAGTGAAATATGGCATTACTTTGCATTCAAAACAGATGATAAAAGGTGAACGAACTGACCACAGGAGGCAAGACATCCAATCTGTCTAAGCATTGGTCGCTTGCTCATCCTGATTTTTTCAAAGAATTCGAGATCTACAGGTTAGTAAGTGTATCATAAATTCATAATTTTAAGTTTTATTCACAGCTTTTTTGCATGTTTTAAAGGCTTTACGATTAAATGTTTCATTCAACGGTGGTCAGACGTGCGGCTTTTCTGAGCCCTGTAGCGTTACACCTGAAGCGCGCGCACGGAAAACCCCGTATAACAGCGTCTGATAACTGAAGCAAGTTATCTTTTGAGCCAATACTGTCAAAACACAAGGTTTATATATAGACTCAGTTGGTTATGTCTAAAATGAACGTCAACAGCAGAGACAAATGGATGCGTGCCTGCATTTTAGATGTGCGCAGGTCTTAAACGGACAGAACTAAACATGCAGCTGACTGTAATTAAAGGGATAGTTCACCCTAAAATTGTATTTCTGTCATTATATTTACTCGCATGTTGTCCCAAACCTGTATTCATTTCTTTCTAGTGCTGAACACAAAAGGTATTTTGAAGAAAGTGGGTAACCAAACAGTTGCTGGTCCACATTGACTTTGATAGAAAGAAAACAATACTATGTAAGTCCCTGAGGACCAGAAACTGTTTGGTTTTCCACGTTCTTTAAAATAGCATTTATGTTCAGCAGAAGAAAAACTCATTCAGGTTAAAAACTAAACTCGAGTGAGTAAATAATGGTATAATATAAAACACTATGACAGAATTATTATTCTTTAATGCTAACACAGAGAAAAAATAACTCGATATAGTGTATTATTTTTATATTTGTTCATTCAATTTCTTGACTGCTCCTGCTAAATATGCCTATTCTACCTGAAAATAAAGCACTGTTTGTTTTATTTGTATATTATGTGTATATTTGTTCTTATTTTTAATAACAAAAAAAAAGACAAAGATTTTTTTATCTTCCCCCACTTTGGTCTAAATATCCACCATACTTTTTTATATTTTGTAACCTTGAAAGGAATTGTCTTTGTAATAGGGAAATTATTTTGGCTGTACTGGTCAGACAAAGAATCGTGAAAGTTCTAAAAAAAAAAATTGATATGATATTATTGCCATATTACCCACCCCTGCTTTGACTGTTAGAATAACACTTTAAAGAAACATTTGTTATAATTCATTAACAGCATTGACATTATTATAGCACTTATACATGTAGGTCAATAATTATTTATAAATGTTTACTAATATATATATATGTTTAGTATGTTAACATTATGCACTAAACACATTCCTAACATTAACCAAGATTATATTATATATATATATATATATATATATAATAAATAATGATCAATCACTTAATTTTTTTCAGTTCACTAATTTTTTGAGGCTGGTTATTTGTCACCTATGGTATCGATACCGAGGTATTACATTCTGGTACCGTACTGAAGCCAAAATTATGGTATCGAGCAATATCTAGCATATATACAGTCTAGGACAATTACTACAGCACAGCCATTTAACAAACTATAGCATTTAAATCATTAACATGAGAAATCAGGCGAGGTGAAATGTCCATTATCAGTTCCCACAGGTGATGAGATTAATATGCAGATAAGATATGACCCTTGCACAGTGAGATAACTAATAGCATACATCATGCACACATTCTCTTTATGGGAATAGAGTTAAAAGTAGGGCTGCAACAACTAATCGATAAAATCGATTATTATCGATAATGAAAATCATCGATAACGATTCTCATTATCGATTAGTCGGGTCTGCCCACAGTGCACGTCCAACTTCAGCCGGTTGCTCAAATGACAGCACTGAATAACGCATTTCTATGGACAAAATGCATCTAAAAATAGTGGAGGAAACAGAATGAGATTCCGCGGGAGAAGTACGTGATACAAGCTGCCCAAAACATGATAATTCTTTATTTTGAGCTTTAAGTTAATGCATTAGTGTAATCAATGGCTTGCCCTGTCAGGCGCTGTGACACATGCGTGTGCATCCTCAGCGCAGAAAAACGTTCGGTTTACGGTCATATCCTAATATATAAATGTCCAAAGTTCACGCGAGCATTTCCATTTTTGCGTAAAGGTCCATCCTGACAGCCTGTGTTAAGTTTAAAATACTGTATGAACGTGGCAGGCGGAACACAGAGAGGGGGGTTGATTTAGTTTTCGATATTCGTGACACATTCAGCGATAAACGGCAATAACTACAAATCGACTAGGCCCAAAAAAAATCTAAACGGTGTGACCGCCAAAAGGATAAAGTTGATCATGTTTCACGGTCTTCTTTTTCATAGTTTTCGCTCGATGTAATAAGCACTAGCCTGCACAAACCGTCTCAATGTGCATCAGTAAGTGCATCACTGAGCTTTCAGTAAGGGACCTGTGGGGAAAGTGCACGTTTTCTTCGTTTTTTGCTATAGCTCACTGGGCGGTGTTTTTGTAATAGCTTTTTAGTTAAAAGGGCCTTTAGACATGAGACCAGTGTTAATCAATAGAAGGGGACAGTGGACATTTTCCACAACCTTCCATTTTACACCTACTGGTAGAAAAGGGAATTGCATGTAAAAAAAGAACTTTCTTTTTGGGATAACAGCATGTAATTGTCTGAATATAAATATGAGACGCTCCATAACTGCCTTTTACAGGATAAAGAAATGACAACAAGACATGACTGTGATCAAAGTGAATGTGTGCAGGTTCTACATTCCTCTCACCTGTTGTCTTTATTATTAACATTTTTAAAAGAGATTTAAACTATATTCACCATACATAATTTTGTTAAGAATTTTATAAGGTTTTTAACAAATGATGTAATGTTTGTGCCACTGCTGCTCTAAACTAACAGCATTGGTGATTCCCAAAATCATGTTTTAGCTTTCTGTATTGGTTAGTCCTCCAAAATGCGCAAGCTCTTTAGTAACAATAGTAGGGATGGGTCACAATACTCGAGTATTCGATTAGTCAATTTAATTATAGAATATCGATGAGGTTGTGCGATTATTTTCTAAAGGTGTACCCACATTGGGTGTTTTGAACCGTGCCCAAAGCCCTGTTCGTTTGACTACTGTGATCGCTCCGTGCCGCACTAGGACGCGGTTTGTTTAGCAGGCCCTGGCTTGGTTGTAAGAGTTGGGCCAGAGTGCGGTTCAGTTGGACTCGGGCGCGGCACACATGTTGTGTGAGCACTAACCGCGCCGGATCACGAAACTTCTGATACGTGCAGCCTGATTGCGTGAACAATAGACCGGTTAAGCAATATATTGAGAGAGGGCCGTGTTACAGCGTCCCAAACAACTCAAAATAATAAACCACAAAGTTAACAAAATTATGCACTCCACTGTGCTGAGCGAGAACGCTTCTCTGCCACCTTCACGAGAGGGGCTCTGGTCGGACTCAGGCAGAGAATCCTGAGAAGCTTCAGGGCTCTATATTCGTTCCAATTAAAAGTTCCCCAGACTAATTGTGAACAGATTGCACTCCCGTCTTCTTCCCGAGCCTGTTCATTTAAAAAAAAAAAATATATATATATATATATTAGTGGTGGGCCGTTATCGGCGTTAACGTGCTGCGTTAACGCGACTCTTATCGGGCGATAAAAAAAATATCGCCGTTAATCTATTCTCAAAGTTGGGTTGGGAGCTGGGTCTATACTACGCAAGCTATGATGACTTTCACCCTGATATTTTAACGCGGATGTATACCTAGCCGAATTGCACTGTAGGGGGCGAGAACGAGTCTTCGAACTAGAGGCTCGCAGTCCGTGAAGGACAGATTGTTAACGGCTGGTCTATGTGGTAATACAATCGGGCAGGACATCCAAACGCTCATCTATCATTCATCAACCTCAAATATGGCTTTTCATCTGAAAGATGTATGTAGTAGCAACTTTACATGGCCGCTCAATATGATGTTAACCTAGAGAAATGTGCGCTATTGAAGTGTTTGTGTGGAAGCGCGTTTGCGCAGGACAGGCTCCGGTGCACTCACTTGCTCTTAAAATCTCCGTCATTCTTGGTCATACAGATAAAAGTAGCCTAATACATCTTTCGAATCTGTAAAGACTCTACGTTTATTTGTGTGCACTCAGAATAACAACGAAACGTTGCGCTTTTAAGCAAACAGGATGCGCTTTAGGTCTCATGTGAACTTGAGCTAGAAACTCCGTCTTTGAAAAATATATCTATAGAGAGTGAAATGTCTAAAAAATAAAAATAGATGACGTGTGTGTTAGCATGGATGATTTACATGAAATTTAATCTGTGCAACACTGTGCATAAGATGGCTTTCAGTTCAATATAATAACAAAAAACAACATTTTTGGTTTTTATTCAACTAATAAGGTGGGCACGCTGTGATCTGTACTATATTTTTACTGTAATTGACAGTTATCAAAAAAAAAAAAAAAAACAACAACACGGGAGTGGGAGGGAATGGGAGTCATTCTTCCGGGAGTGGAACGGGACGGGATTTTGCTCCAGTTTTTTCGTGGGATTGGGACGGGAAGAGATTAAAGTTTGTGATGCATTTTGGAAACAGGAGATGAGCCCCTGGTCTAATGCGCCACCTGGCTTGAGAAACCCGTTCTCAAAGACTTACTTTTAGTCATTATTTGGGTAGCACACATATTCTGAATGCCTTCGGCAGAATTCAAATGAGCCATTTTAATCTAGATTAATTCCAAAATTAATCTAGATTAAAAAAATTAATCTATGCCCACCACTAATATATATATATGTGAAATGGGTTATTGTTATGTTAAAATGAATGTTCACATAATAAGTGCCATTCACAATATGTTTTAGCGCATAATATGTTTTAATAATTATATTCTGTTTAGCGCGCAATATGTTTTAAGCCTAATATTAATTGATTAATTAAATCAAGCTGGTAATTTTTTTTTTATAATATGAATGTTCATGCTCATATTTAAAATAGAAGTGTTCTAGTCTTATGAGCAGTTGATAATCAACGGACTATTCTGTCGTCATTTGGTTATGTTATATTAATATGTTTCAGCAATCGTATGTTACAACCATTAATTGGCTTGGGTTAAGATAGACACTTCTCTAATTAAACAGTTTGTTATCATACAGATTAAAAACCTGAATGGTCTCTCTCCGTTTATGTGTGTGTGCGTGTGTGTGTGTACATGCGGGGTTGGGGTGCGATTTTCGAATAGTAATCGAATAATACCCAGCGATTATCGAATATTACTTTTGCTTAAAATGCCTATCCCTAAACAATAGTAGGCTATTTCTAATCTCTATTCTAATTATTGCGGTTATAGCTTATTTCAATATTCCAGAGAATATTATTCAGTGAATTAACATTATCCAGTGAATTATTCTCTACTCTTTAGCCTATTAAACAGCTTATAAACCTAAAACTGTAGTTTAAAATGAAGTTGATATGACTTCTGTCCTTTATTTTCTCTATTTGAAAACATTAGACATTCTTTTGCTTGTTAATATCAGTGTTGCTGGTGATGATTTTTATAGATAAAAATGTAATTTTAAGATTAAATTTAACATGAAAGAATATACATTTTCTTTATAACAGTAAATAAATATCGGTTCTGCATATCAGTTATCGGGTACATAAACATACAAATAATCGGTATCGGTTATAAAAAATAAATATCGGTCGATCACTAATATTAACTTATTGATTTAATACAACAGGTCAATAAACAACATCACATTTGTAATAATGCTTATTTTGAAGAAAAAAAAAAACGGCACCCTGTGCGATTTTAACTGTGAAATGTAAATATATAATTTTTCTGCCCCCATTTCTTGAATTTTGCGATCATTCTTAATGCATTTTAATCGACTGAATCATGCAGTGAAATATCACGCTCTAAATGCGCATGTACACTGTTTAACTCAATCACCACGTAGGCTAATGTATGCATGCACTTTGTAGGCGTTTTGTTTGTTTTGAGGGGCTCTCTTTATAAATAAACTGCAGATTTGAGCTTTAAACAACTACATTCTCGCCTGAAGAAATTTAGTTTTAAGAGTTTATGACAATAACAGTAATATTTTGAAAATTAGACTGGTTTTTGGGTAATGACGTTTCACAAGACCAGACAAGAACGCATAGAGAAACGGCTGTTGTCTGTGTGAAAACATAAAACGCACTTATATTTTATGGCAATTTAAGAATTTAAGTTAAGAGCCGTACAAGTAAAATAAACATTATGAGCGGGGTTGGACAAGGTCTATGGTAACAAACATATTGTACATTTACATTTCTCTCCTAAATAAATTGTTTTTTGATTATAATTGTATTATTGGTAGACTAGAACACGTGGATATGTTGTCAGAAGCCCGATTCGGACAGTAATTGCTTCTCATATGAGAAAACTAACTTGCATATCACCTCTGAGATAAAAAACTCAGTTTCGGATGGTGATTTATTCCCAGTGGAGGAGCGAGTTCTGTGAACCTAGGAACGTGCGTAAGTGGCCAGTCGTATGATTGTCTGCTGTACATAATTTTTTTATTTACAAATGTATCCTTGTGTAAAATGCATTTAAAAATATGTATTATTATTATTATTATATAAAATGTATACTTATTATTCCAAGCATATTTTATAAAATCACTTGCATCCCCCGCGAGAAACAATTAACGTCCGAATCGGGCTATTCTTACACTATAATACTGAACTTTGATTTCAGTGATTTAGGGTGAATCCCAATTCTCTGTCTTACCCCTTCCCCTTAGTTTTGCCCATTCACGTGAGTGTAAGGGCTGTCCCAATTCTCGTTTTGATCGAGGGGTAGGGCTAAGGGGAAGAGGGTAGATACCCTTTAAAACCAAGAATTTTCGCGAGCTTACTTGAAACTAAGGGTTACCCAGAATACACTGCAGCCAGAGTATCATCCAGAGAGTCCCATAAATGTAAGTATTTTTGGCTTAAATAATTTATGTAAAAATTACTACAGTCTTGTGCTCTACACAGTGGTTGTGTGTATATATGCATGTACACACACTCTCTCTCTCTCTCGCTCTCTCTCTCTCTCTTAATTGAAACGTTTTTAAAAATCGCTATTTTTCCACGTTACATTGCTGATTTGCACAACAGTGCCGCATTTCTCTGAATAGAGAAAACATCACTAAAACCCACGCAATCGACACACACTTGCAGATGGCAAGTTTGTAATCAACACTTGTCGCCTCTGGTGACGTAGCAGCCAGCTAGCGACGATGTATGATGACGTAACCGCAACCAAGTATTCTTAAGTAAAATTGTAGATTTTTTAGTGGGAAATTAATAATTTACATTTATGCATTTATCCAAAGCGACTTACAGTACATTCAGGCTATACGTTTATTTTTTGTCCGTATATGTGTTCCCTGGGAATTGAACCCACAACCTTTTGCGCTGCTAACACAATGCTTTACCACTGAGCCACATGAACACCTAATCATTTAGATTAACCGATTAATTGATAAATTATTATAATTTTTTTTAATTGCTGCTAGTGGCAGCACTATTTTTATATAATGTGAAATGAGGACCAAACTCTTTGTACTCACAGAATGGAATAGCTTAGCTGAAAGAATGTGATCCCGCTGATCATTCCCTCGCCCACCTGGGATCTTCAGGGGTGGGAGAGGGACATCAGGAACACCACAGAGGCCCCGGACACGGGTTACTGCAGCGATGGGAACTGGAACCATAAAACAAGATACGCTTCTTAATACTCAGACAGTATTACATCAATATATAATGTATAAATATGTATATAATAAATAAGAGCTAAATATAAGCTTTAAACGAATAATTCTATATTAAAAAAGGTATATTTACATGTCCTTGGCATTAAAAATAAAATATTAAAAAACTATTCTGGTCCAAACAAGATCATGAAGGTTAGAATTATAAATGGTGCATCTGCTGACCATACTTGTATATTTAAAAAAAAAAAAAAAAAACAGAACTTCGTAAATTAATACAGCACAGGCCAAATTGTGCAACTGCCAATCTTTGACCAGTGTGGCGCTGTAGCATAAGAATGTAATTCAGCCCTCCTGGATGGAGTTTAAGAGAAGACACTCACACACAGCACTTCAGAAAAAATGCATCCAAACCTGGCCGGCGTTTGGGTGAATATATATTATGCGCTTTCCTCTCAGTAACGAAATAAACAAAAACTGACAGCAGTGTGAAAGCAGTTAAAAATGCATCTGATTACAACGACGTGGATGTTTGCATGAGCTCTGCGGTTCAGTAACGTACTTCAGTAAAGTCTGGTCATATCATGTTTATTTATATAGTACTTATACAATATATAGCCTTAATTCTAGCCTTACAATAGATAGCCTTAATTAAACCCGTAATCCTTTTCTATTTAACTGTTTTAAATTTCATTTTAAATCAATTTCTATATCATTTTAAATTTCCTTATTTTATTATTTTTAACTCCTTGTTTTTATTGCTGTGAATGATTATTTCACTTTCTTTTATGTAAAGCACTTTGAATTACCACTGTGTATGAAATATGCTATACAAATAAACTTGCCTTGCCTTAATTCAAGCAGCTTTACGGTATTAAACATGAAAAACCAGTGTCAGTCAGAGTCAGTGTCACTTTCAGTTAGAATTAAAACTAGATTTGTTATAAAGCAGCTCTCCAGCTAGCTAATGATACAATATTTTTATTAGTGGGAAATAATCATTTAATTTAAGTGAGTCAAAAGCTTGATCAACCTTTGATATCAATGTAGGTTATCATAACCCTATAAAAAGGTATTTAAAGACATTATGTTGTGAATAAAATAGTTTATCCAAAGCGTTTTATCACTTATCTTTATTTGACTATCTATATGACTTACAAAAGGTGATGTTAGGCATAATGATGTGCTATTCAGATACTTTTTTTTAATGTACACATGTAAAAAAAAAAAAAAAAGTTTGGTAAACTTAAAAAAGTTTAAGGCAACCAGCTTCAGCAGATTTTTTAGCTCTCAACATTTTTTTATGATATTTCTGAACTTTGTTGTATAAACGTAAAACAAGAAGTTGAGAACTCAAATCTGCTGAAGCTAATTGCCTTAAACTTTTAAGTTAACCCAACTTCTTTTTACAGTGTAGCTAATTAAATAGTGAGTGTCTCTGTCTGGCATCTAATTTTGTGAGCCAAATACATTTATTTGTAAAGAATTGGTAACGCTTTACAATAAAGGTATCATTTGTAAACTTAATGTATTAATTAACATCAATGAACAGTGCATTTATTACATGTATTAATCTGTTAAAGTTGGTTAATAAAAATAGTTGTTCATTGTTCACATAACTAATAAAAAAAACACCTTGTGATTTTATAAATGCATTAGTAAATGCTGAAATTAACATTAAGATATTAATGCTATTAAAAAAAGACACGGTGAGCCCGTTACAGAGGCTGGGATCACATTTGAGAGATGAAGGATAGTTACACAACAGCTTGTAGCAGGTGAACGAACACAGACATATTTCAAACCCAATGAGTACAGAGGGTTACTGCAAGTCCAGAACACCTCTGACGAAAGCATAGGCAAAATTAAGGAACCTAAAAAAACGTTTTCGCCCCCATATTTTTAAGCCTGGATTTGTGACGCATCACTACATGCAAGGCATAAATGAATAATCTACTGTGCAACTTCCTACCAAGAAGGACACAAGAAGTAACTGGTGTTGCAAACAACCCACTTGCCTACATACAAGTTTCGACATGACTACGTCTAAAAAAAAAGGGGAGAATGTATCAGGACAAACCGAACCAAAATGATTTCTCTCAGATTACATTTTGAGAACGTTTGGATTTGAGCTGTTAACTTTTCATTCTTCAATACAGATCAAATCGATTGTTTAAGACATTAATAGCTTAAACCAATAAAATCATCACGGTACTCCATACAGTACAGCAATGACGCATAATAGAGAAACAAACAGGGGGGATGGGCGAGGCGACGTTTAGCCACCATTAGCACATGACAATTCGCCTCGTACCGGTTTTGTGTCCAATTCTGATTATTACCCCCCTAGCATTGGTAGGTTTAGGTGTGTTGGAGGGGTTAGGATTCGGCAATCAGATAGCGATTTCTTAACTTTAGCGGTGAAGTTAATAATTTGGCAGGGGGTCGAAAATAGGCACAACACCTATTTTAACAGTCATCTTGTGGGGAATTACTCATTTATATGACGGTTAGTTATTATCGTTCAACGTATTATTCATAAGAGTGACACGAGCAATATACCCAACTGTTTTCGCTTTATCCAGTTAACGTTAGCCACCTCGCGAACACCTAACGTTACGTTAAGGTAAAAAAAACACTTCATCTTTCTCTCCTTCCCTTGCTAGCTTGTAACGTTACTTATTTGAACAATGCCCGAGACTTCTTCTGTGTGTTTGCCTATTCAAGATTAATCGCTTTATGTATTCCACAATTGTAAATCGCTTTGGATAAAAGCGTCTGTAAAATTACTAAATGTAACGTTACCCATCAATCACTTGTTGAGCTGTGCGACACCTGAATAAACCCGCTAAGCATTTGTAAAACTTTAAAATAATAATGAATTACAACATGTTAGGATGCTACAAACTTAATTTTAAATCATCTCACGTTAGCTCAAAAGTCAAACAGAGACCACATAGACTTCTAAATACATTTAAATATACGTTGGCAATAATGACCGTTTGAATTTGATGATTGGAAACTCGACAAAGCCGATTACCTGGTAACAGGCCTGCCAATCATTCTAATCCGTGACTGATGGACAACACGATCCCACCTGAACAGACAGCGGCTTACTCACGTGATATTTAAAAATTAACTTAAAACACTTTTATTAAAGGAATTTTGACAGATGGATCGATTTAAATCTAATATTGCAAGCTAAAAACATTCAATCGCATATACATTACGTTGTATTTCGTCATACAATTTAAAGCTCGCTAGGCTGTCCAGCTAAAACAAGGCCGCGCGCCTTGTAACGTCACATAAAAATCACACATTACCTTTCATTCTCGGGTTTATTACGAGTCATTTCGATCACTGGCATCTTGGATCTATTACTCTCTTTTTCTCTGACAAAACAGTGGCTATTCAGGATCGTCTGGAGGTTGGATTTAACCATAAGGCCAACGTCAATGCTCTGAGCTTCTCCGCGTCCGCCGAATGTAAGCGTTAGTGCTGTAGGCCCGCAGCATTTATACTCTGAAACATGAGTGGGCGTGGCTTCTGAGGTACGTCATGCGCTTTAGCAAACAAATAAGCCCCGAGTGGAAAATAAACGAATTAAAATTGATTGTAGTCACAATATTCGTAATGATAAGCCTAACGTTTGATTTATGAATGCATATTTGTGCAGCACTCAAAAACAAAAATAGGATGCATTATAATTTATAGCTAATAAAGTTACAAAATTGAATAATTAATTATACTTCTCATTGTTACAGTATTCAACATGATAAGCAGTGCAAGATGTAGGCTACTATATCTAAGATTCATTATACTTAATGTATTTAAATTATTAACTTATAAATAACAATATTAACTGAAAAAAGTCTACTTTGTGTGTATATGAACATAAATAGGCTAATACCAACATTCAATTCAAGATTGCAAACCGGCCATGTAAAATCACAAGTGCTTGTATTTTTAATAATAACGTCTCAGCTGTTCCTGTCCATCAGGGCTCTGAAGAACTTGAGACTCCTCCTTACAGACAGTTTTTGCCTGACCACTCTGGCTTTGCCTGGTAAGATTTGCTCGTTTAACTATAACTAGCACTAATGCAGTTGTTTTTGTTTGTTTATACTCAGAATTATATGCATTACATTTATCAGCCCTATTACTCAGTTGCCAGCTCTCGAAATGTTGTACTGTTTTCAGCTGTAAAAAGACTGTAATGCTTTCTGTTATATTTGTAGGAATTTTTAACACAGGTTTAAATCGTTTTAAGTTAGCATTTCAACGTTAGCCACCTCGAGAACATCACTTGTTGAGCTGTGCGACACCTGAGACAGACTTTTGTGAAAATATCAAATAAAATCATATAATAAATAACAATATGTTATAAGGGTACACAATTAAGTTTAAGTGCCCTTTAATATACACATTAAGTGTAAGATATTTACTTTGTTTTAATCTTCAATTCCACAGAAACTTCCAGAAAGGATCATCAGAACAAGTATATATAATAATTCACTGTATATTTGTCATTACATTGAATTTCTAACTGTATCACTCTTCATTTCCGAGTTACTCAAATATCTCCATTCAACAGTGAAGTATCGGTGCATATTTCCGGTGCAATCCTTGAGCTAGGTGGAAAACCCATGGAAGGGCATCACTCTGAACCGCTGTATATTAGTGGCCATGGTCGTTGTGGTGGTCAGCTCAACGCTTGAGAAGGTGAATTCTTGAATGTGAGTTATGCAGTAAATATTTGTGCATGCAAACTTAGCCAGTCAATTATTATTGCAAATTAAACCCTGATATTGTAGGGGCCCGAGGTGTCTTGTGTCACCATGAAGGGATTTACCGTGCTTACCAAAAAAACTATTGATCATGGCCCGTATTCACAAAACATTTAATCTTACCAATAAGAGTTCTCCTAAATAGCAGTAAAGGTTTTTAGCTAAGAGTTTTCTCTTAAGACCTATTCATAAAGCTGCTGAGACAAACTTTTGCTAAGGAATAGAAAGAAGTGTTCCTGTGGCTCAGTGGTTAGAGCATTGCGTTAGCAGCGCAAAGGTTGTGGGTTCGATTCTTCGATTCCCAGGGAACACATGTACTGACAAAAAAAATGTATAACCTGAATGCACTGTAAGTCGCTTTGGATAAAAGCGTCTGCTAAATGCATAAATGTAAATGTAAGTCTTAAGCTAAGAGTAAGGGCGGGGTTGACCTCGTTGCTATAGATGACGTCAGCATGCTTACTGACTATACACACAGTCAGAGTATGAGCGGTGTGATTCTGAATGGAGTGAGGAGCGGACTTTTTACGATTTCGAATGAGCAGAAATCTGTAAGAAATGCATCGATCCGTAGGTAAAATAACTGACGTAGTTATTTTCGCAAAAAGCAGCTATTATAATGCTGACAGCCATGTTATTAGCTTGTCATGTGGATGTGGTAGGAAATAAAAGTTTGCACACCAGCGTTCCAATAAGTCACTTATTATCCTTTGACTATGCTCTGGCCCGTCATCTAGTGGGGCATTTCTTTTTGGCCCGATGCCAAACTTACTTGCCCTGCAGTACACCCACTACTTTACATTGTAGCAAAGTGTAATTTCTTCAGTGTTGAAAAATGTTAGGGGTGTACTCACTTATGTAAGATACTGAAAATCAAACAATAATTTCTTAAAAAATAAAAACATGCAGTCATTAAACCTGCAGATTTCTACACATTCATCTTTCAGTCCAAGTTATGAGTAGTGAGGTACAAAGATGTGTGCACATACACATAAGGAGAGAGAGAGCGCGAGCATGTCACACACACACACACACACACACACACACACACACACATATTATAGAGTGTTGTCTCTCCGTACAACACTCTATAATAGCTATCTATATCTATTCTCCACTAAGGAGAACATGAGGGAGGAAACTAGATGACGTTAGCTAGTTAATTAGCCTTGTTATCTGCCTCGGTAGCAAGCCAAATAGTATTTATTTCAACACTGAAACAAACAGTGCGTGGGTGAGTCTCTGTCTTGATTGGGGGTGAAAGAAAGAGAAATAAATTTGACACATATGTTGTTTATGTAGCACCTGGAAATATTTATTTAGCGATCAGCACTAAAACGTCATCTGTACTTAACATCATTGTGTACGGAACATGGTTAGTCCTCGTTACCTGAAAAATTACCATTCTTCACTGCTCACAACTGTACTGCACTTTCCGTCTTTGACAACACGTAAAACACTTTGCATAACGCAGGAAATGTATAATGGAAAATTTTAGTGGTTTTGAAACCGTGAATTTTCCAAACCGCGGTATACCTTGAAACTGGTTATCGTCCCATTGCTAAAATGAACATACATTTTATATTTTTTACGTTTTTAACATTTATATTTTTTTTGCTATATAATATAAAAAGAAACTAATATGTATAAAAAAAATTACAATATAAAATGTTTATTTTTTTATGCCGGTGTCCGTCAGAGAATCTGCTAATGCACACCATGCTGCGTTGTCACGGGAACATTCCAGCTGAAGATGATGAGGAAATTAGATCTCTCCCTTTGCTAAGTGTATTTCATAGACAAAATAATTGCACGTACATGCTCTGTTCACTCCAAAGTCCCCACCCCAAGGGGATAGGGATGATACCTTCCATTTTTTATTTTCCCTGTCAACCGTACGGTTCAGTACCATGACACCCCTAGTATATACGCATGCATAAGCGCATTTCAAAGAGCAAAAGGAGGGTGTCAGCGACATTCACACTTGGTCGCTACCACATTGGTCTTGAAGGAGATTTTGGTGCTCTTGCTCTCCAGCTCAATCACACTCAGGTCATCAAACTCCACCGGTACGCAGCAGAGAGAGCGATTGATGGGCTCGCCGCTCTGAATATGGCTGTTCAGGAGGATGGCGTGGTTGTTGCTGCCAGTTAGGGTGAATCTACACTCTCCCTCACAGTTGTTGATGTTGATTTTAGAGGGCTCAAGTAAGAACTTCCTCAATGACACGGATAAGCTCTGAAGCCAACACTGACTGGGCACTGATGGGCCAACTTCATCTGCTCTGGCTGCTCTTTGAGCTCTTTCCACCTCCCAGGTACTGAGTACCATCTGTAGGGCCTTCAGAAGCAAACCAGACTGGGCCTCTTTGTGGTCCTTAGCAACTATAAATGAATCAGTTTAAATTAATTATAGTATTTTTGATCCATGTAATTCAATGGAGACATATTGAGCTGGGT
Organism: Oxygymnocypris stewartii; assembly: GCA_003573665.1. Taxonomy (NCBI): domain Eukaryota; kingdom Metazoa; phylum Chordata; class Actinopteri; order Cypriniformes; family Cyprinidae; genus Oxygymnocypris; species Oxygymnocypris stewartii. Next base: position 2,554,726 of record QVTF01003285.1, read on the forward strand.
TTTATTTTGAATATTGGTGCTTAAGAAATCTTTTGAAAGGTCCATATGTATACCAGGTGTATATGAAAATATATTTAATTATCACCTGCTTCATTGTCCTCTCTGATTGGAGAAAGGCCACACAGTTTTCTCAGTTTCTGAAGCCTGTCAATCACCTTTTGCCCCACCTCCTGTTGTTTCACCTGAGCCATGGCTTCATCCAGTCTCATTCTGAGCACAGACAGCAGAGGATAATCTAGTGTCACCTCTGCTCTGTGAGTCTGCAGGCCTTGCTGCCTTAACATGGAGGAATTCAGCAGTCCTGATAGCAGGGACTCTGTGGATGACACTCCAAGGCTGAGAGGTGGAAGGGAATGCAGCACATCCAAAGAGACACTGTTTGCAGCTTGCTGAGATGTTGGTCCCTCTTTCTGAGGAAGGATGTCATTCAAGAACTTCTGCAGCTCGCAGAGGAAAATATAAGTTACCAAGACTTACCCATTAGGCAAAGGTAGGCGATTGCCTTGAGCCCCCAAAAGGCAAGGGCCCCATAAAATGCTTTTCATATACAAGATACGCATTAAGCGCTGACACGCGAACATTTATTACCACAACAACCATCTGCGTGTCTGAGTTGAACGTGCTTCTTGTGTATCCTGCTTGTAGCAAATTAAAATATTATGCATCTGAAACCGATGTTCTCACCAGCTCGAGTTCTCTCTTTCCCAGGGCACACATACCTCTCTCTCTCTCTCTCTCTCTCTCTCTCTCTCTCTCTCTCTCTCTGCGGTTGTTCTGCTCAGCGCGTGCGCACCTCTTTACATTAGCGGCTGAAAGGATCTGCACTTTCAGTTAAAACACAGATATGTTTCTTCTCTAATTTTACATGCAAGTATAGCTGAAATCATAGCTCAGCTATTGTCTTTATCTTATGTGTAGCCTATTTGATTTATCGGATGACGGCACGATTATAAATAAGGATTTTTGTGCAGATTAACATTTCGTAAGGGAGTGCTTGTTATGTAGTCTTAATGGGTTGCATTTCAGTAATTATTTCATATTCATCCCATTGTCTGACAACAGAAACAGGAAAATATATAGATGAAAACACTTTTATTGAGAACTTAGTTGCATCAAAATACACTATGTGGCACAGAGAGGCAAACAAATGTTATAATAAATAATAAATGTAGATTGTGCATGTTCAGTAGAAGTGAGCAGCTCTGTTGTGCAAAGGAAACCTGTTATACAGGTTTGTGTAAGGAAACTGCTCAGTACAAAGAAAGAGAAGTAATGGGAACCTGGAATTTCTTTTTTCATGTGTCTAATAGACATGAACAAGTTCTTTGAAAAACATCTATGATCTATGAAACATGTCTACTTTTCATGCTCTGTTGACTATGGTTTCACTAAAAATAAACCTACATTTGCATAACGCATCTATATTTGTCCATGCCCATGTTGATTAGAGTATTACAAACTTGAAAATTAATAAATTAAGGTACTTTTTAAACAGATAAACGTGCGAATAAGTTGTGATTATTCGCAAATTAACTCATGACAAATGTGCAATTAGTTGTGATTAAATATTTTAATCGTTTGACAGCCCTAAGTTAAAATTACTCAAATTAAATGTAGGGTATCTGGTAACTCATCAGTGGACTTTCCTCATCATATAGGTTATATTTTTCATACTTTACTCATCCTCCCTAATTCAAGTTTTTATATGAATGAAACTCTTAAGGGAACTGATTGTCATCAGAAAAGTTTCGATGGCATTTTCATTTTACCTGATAAAGTATAATTTATGAGCTGAGTGCTGCTTTGTTTACAGCCGTTACCGAGGAAACCTCTATATTTCTGACTTTCCAAAAGCACCTCCGTACTGGCAGAGAATTAATTAATAATCCAGTCTGCAGTTTTCAAAAATCCACCCAATAAATATTCAGTTCAATTGTGAGGTTAATCATTTTTCATTTATTTAGTTTTTTTTGTTAAAACTTAATTGCTATTTCGTGATCTACAACATGAAAGAATAAAAGTGTCTGCTAAATTAATAAATGTAAATGAAAGAATCCCACTGTAACGTACATGAAAATTTTTGAAACATTGGACTCAACTATGGGGCACCATTGTGCAGCAGCAAGCATCACGACAAAAAAACGGTCAGCGGTTCTCAATTCCAGTCCTTGCGCCCCCCCGCTCTGCATATTTTGCATGTCTCTCTTTGTTAACACACCTGATTCAGATAATCAGCTTGTTAGAAGTGTGCTCCATGCATGAACTGTGTTCCGATTGACATTGTCCCAACACAGGGTCCATTGCTCCCTACTCCCTGAGCAGGGGAAATCTGCTGAAGTTTACTTTATTTCGGAACATTCATTCATGGATTTGCGCTGTGCAATGTCTTCACGCACGGATGAGTGTAACATCATATACCTCTGTAAATATATACAATTTTAATTCACGTCTTGCACACTTCAATACACTTTGAATGGAATATATACGTTCGCTTCGAACTGGAATCATGGCGGAATATCCTGTGATGTCCACTTCGCAGGGCACTTACGTTCGAATAGAACAAACATCTGAAGCGAAAAGAGTAACATACGAAATATGCAGAGCGGGGGGGGGGCGCGAGGACTGGAATTGAGAACCGCTGATCTAGGTAAATGTGTGCAAATGTAGGGCCCCATTCCTATATTTCCCTGGGGCCTTCAATTCACTAAATCCGCCCCTGGCCACAGCTCGGCACAGTTTAGCTCCAACACTAATCAAACGCACCTGATCTAGATAATCATAGTCTTCAGGATTACCAGGAAACTACCAAGCAGGTGTGATTTGGAGTTGTTTGGAGCTAAACTCTGCAGAGCTGTGGCCCTCCAGCAAGTGAGTTTGAGACCCCTGGTTTAACAGCTTGGTTATTATCGAATCACATAATGCAGGATTAAATTGAGCAGTTTAAACCTTTAGCAAGTGCATAATTTACCTGTGATATTATAAGTGCAGTGTCCTTTGCTCATCACGGTCAGAGAGGAAAACTAAGATCTGCCTCATTGACACATTGCTGCCATCTACCTTTCTTATCAACACATCCCGAAGCTCAGACACACACTGGGTTTCGGCTCTGAGATGTAAGAGAAAGAGTACAAATTTACACTGTGAAAGGCTTCTTAAGAGAAGTCTGTTTTTGAAGGGAAAAATATCTCACTGTTTTCATCTTTCCATGTCTGAATTGTTACACTTAGCTTAAGGTGAACGTGGGCATGACTTTGTTCTGCTGTAAGGACAAGGAAACGTGTAGCCTCAGAGATGCAAACCGTCTGAATTGCAAATAGCACAGGAATACTGAGGTCATAATGAATATTAATTAGGGAAGATAATGTTGTTTACCCAGTTGAGGAAGAAAGACTATGCAGTGTAGGTGGTTACTACACCCCTGCTTTAATATGCCAGCAAAATGACATTTCACATTCCCGTTGCCCCATTTTCACCCCATCATTTCATGTTCTTTCTCTAACATCATAATCAACAAAGTGTCAAAAATATGAAATCATTATCATGAGGTTAACCTGTGTATTTGGATGGATGGAATGACTGTTGAATTTTGCTCTCAAACCATTTCCTTTCATTGAATCGACACTGAACAGGAGCGCCACTGAGGCTGGGCTGGTTGGTTGTGCATGCCTTGGGAATGTGAGGGTTAAAGCCATCTCTCCTTCCTTCTCAGCATCCGAAATATCTACAAAAAAATAACCACAACTTCAATGGTGTTAGCTAGTTGAGAAGGATTAACATCAAACTTAAACCAGGGTTTAGCTGGAAATCAAATTTCAAAGCCAAGAAAAATGGATTTACCTTTTGTGGCACGTATGCCCTTGAGGTCACTTCGTTTTTGGTCAAAATTCAGTACTAGATGTGAAATCTGCAAACCCGAATTCCAGATGAACATATTCCGAACCGCTGGGAATCCATCCTCCCCAGTTCACTCTCCCTGTTCAGGGCTGACAGGAAGTCATCCATGGCACGACTGTGAGCTAGTTGCTCTTCATCACATGGCACGTCTTCAGTGGAATGTGTTGAATGGGCAGATGGACCAATTGGTTGTTCACTGGCACTGCGGGGTACGCGTACCATATCTGCAACTTCCTGCTCATCTCCATTCCATCCTGTTGGTCAGATAACCATTCAAGGGCAGAACACGTAACCTAAAGCAGTGGTTCTCAACCCTGTCCTGGGACCCCTCATCACTGCACATTTTGGATGTCTTGCTCATTGGTCAACCTTTGGATGTTTTAACCTCATTGGTTAAAAGTTTCCTGACCCTCTATAGACAGCAACGTAACTACCACATATAAGGGCCAGAAAGGTAAAGAAAGAAATAGTTAAATCAGTCCATGTGACATCAGTGGTTCAACCTTAATTTTATGAAGCTACAGCAAAAATAACTACTTTATTCAACAATTTCTTATTTTTTGTGTCAGACTTCAATGCACACTTCCCAACAGGACCAGGACATGTGCATTCATCTGCTTGCAAACAAGGTGCAGCGCATCCGGGTTCTATGTCAGAATGCGGCTCCTGCATTAGCAGCATCACATGCATGCATCAACGTACTATCGTGGACACACGTCAAAGTCTGACAAGGAAGAGAAGATTTATTGAATAGTCATCATTTTTTCAGTGACCATAAAATTACGGTTGAACTATTGATTTCACATGGACTATTTTAATTATGTCCTTACCTTTCTGGGCCTTTGATCAGAAAGCTCTCAGATTTCATCTAAACTATCTTAATTTGTGTTCAGATGACGAACTAAGGTCTTACAGGTTTGGAATGACATGAGGGGGAATATTAATGACAATTTAAATTTTGGTGTGAATATCCTTTTAATGCATCAACATACCTCAAGACAGATTCTGGACAAATGAAAGAGACTGACCTAATAGTTGGGTGACCTTCGGGCTGTTATTCTGCTCTTCGTGTCCAAAACTTGCACCATATAACCCAGTCGCCATAGTAAGCAACAGCAGCAGACAAAATCTTGCATGGGACAGCATCTTCTCTGATTCACTCGCAGAGAAACCCAGTACTTGTTTTAGGGTGGGTCAACAGCGGAGATGTTTTATATACACCCCCGAGCTTGCCAAGAAAGCTCGTCCTTAGGAGTAACAGTGGGTATTCGAGGCATGTGGTGGACGTGTGAATTTCGAGGGATAGTAAATGGACATCACATGCCTTTGAGCTTTGATAAGGTGAGGAGCAACTCTTCCAAACAATGGATTACTTTGTAGACCCTAGAGCTGTAGTAGCAGATAATAGTTTAGTCCTCCTTATAGGGCAAATTGCAACAATGTTGTATTTTTTGTTTGTACACAATTTCTTCAATTCATTCCCATGAGACGCAGTTAGACTTCTGATAGTGTCCTCATCTCTTGGGGTACATTTTGTTATCCCCATTGTAAATGACTATATTGTGCTTTTGACTTCATTTAACATTGTATGGTAAAAGGGCATATCTGGGTCAGTAACTGAAAGGGTTTAGGTTCAAACCCTGCATAGAGTTGATCCAAAAACAATGAACAGGGGCACTGTTGTGTCTATATGGCAAACCTTGTCCTGAAAACTCTCAAGAGAATCTCAATAGCTTTTCAAAGTAGCAAGACTTACCATTTAGACAAGACAGTGCCATGACACCTGCAACTTTTAGTTTTCTTATTGCTAGCAAGCTGAGTTTGTGTGCCTTGCTGGGCATTATATTTACAGATCGGTAATATAAATTATGCAAGGGTGATTACAACACAAGAGCTGTAGTGCTTAAGGGGACCAAATATGCCTGCACCATTTCCCTATCTCTCTTTTATGATAGACTTCTAAATTAGAAGTGCTTAAGGTTGACGGGTTAGTTGCTGACTGTCAAAGGAACAGCAACAATAATCCTTTCATTACTCATAGACCTGATCTCTGGAAGACATACAGCTGCACTTGTTTTCCAGACTTTCAAGGTCCTTCTAGCGCTGGTTTGCTAGATGTTTGACCAGTCCCAAAAGATAAGGCAGGTATCTTTTAGCCAAAAGAACAGGAACAAATCACAGAGGACAAAATGCTAGATTGTTTGCCATATCTGGGATTCCTGATGAAAGGAGTCTTTCTTGAATGCTTACGAGCTTACTCTCTTTCTAGTATAACGTGATGCATTTCTACAAAAACATAACACTTTTATACTTTAAATGTTGTTGATTAAGTATATATTGGTAAATTAAACTGCAAGTGCTCTCTTATGAGTATTTCTCTATTTTAGGCCTGTTTGGCAAGTACACAGAAGAGCAGAAAGGTTTTATTTATTATTTGATGTTGCTGCAAGGGAATGATCTTCATTGTATGTCAAAAACATTACATTCTTTTCAAACTCCATCCAGCAAATACCATTTATGAGCAGGTCCCAGGGAATATGTGGGCCACATTTTTCTGAGGCATTGCCTCTGATTATTTTTAAATTGGGTTACAATAGTTTTATTTCCTAATGGTTGTGTAATTACCTTTCCCAGCTGGACATTAATCTTTGTACATCATGCTAGTAAGGCAATAAAATAAAAACTGATCAAATTGAGCTTTCATTAGAAACACTTTATTAACCTTAACAAAAAGCTGAGATTTAAAAACTTATCAACTGAATTAGGCTGTCATAAGTCGTTTAAGTTAAAAAGCACCAAACAGTCTGTTGTTGCACAATTATCCTGTGATATTTCTACTGAACCATGAAAAAGCATATGAATGTGATTAATCGAAAATAGTAATGCATGTTACAAATAACTTAAAAGTGACAAATTACAACAGACAAACTTTGAGTTGGTGACTACAAAATAGTAAATGCCGTTCAGTGGAAATTTCTATCACAGATAATATTTTTAACATTCCCTTTCAATATGCAAAACCATTAACAAAGCTAGAACTGACGTTCCTGAGACACTAGACAAAGCCTATATCAATTTACATGTTTAGACAGATCTAAATTGACATTCAGAACATGTTCTTTATTCTATTTATAACATGCAAAAGGATTGGAGTTGTCTTTTGCAAAGCAACCTCATACATGTACCTGAGAAAACGCAACCGCAAGAATTATCGTTTATATTTTAAACCGCTTCCACATCAATTTCAAGAATTGCCACCCCTACAGGAAACAGCGTCGATGGACAAAGAGTTGAGACATTACAATAAAGTAAAACAAAGCTTGCATTGACGTTTATTAAATGTTTACCCCTTGTAATGCAAGAGGTGCATGAACTTTATAGCTGCATTTTCCCTGTATAAAGTGTAGAAGAGAGAGCACCTTACTGTTCTATACTGCAAAATCATAAAACCATCATTGATAAACAGTCGCAAAGACATCAAAACACAAATTGCCCATTAAAACAAGTAACATTAACAATGACTATTACTATTTTGTTTTTATAACTTAGTGCTGGTAGCAATGTACTCACGTACTGGTCAATATCCTATTTCATCAAAATGTCCTCATTGTAAATGGACAGAAAGAACACATTTACACATTGTTTTTGTTTTGTTTTTTAATATTATTATACACCATTGTCTATTACACAGCATTCTGACTAAAGCTTAGGTGAGGTTGAGTTTTCCTTGAGCACACATTTGAGCAACAAAAACACAATAAAAGAAAATAAGGACGCAAAACAATGAGGACGTCCACTCCTGCTTTGTCTTCAAGTTGGCGATGTTGTACACCAATGACAATGTTTTAAATGCTTGTACCAGTTAGTGACAGACCGATATATCGGGCAGGCGGAAGTCTCCCAAATTGTATACAAAGTCAATGGGGTGCAAATTTTAGACCCCTTTGACTTTCATTGTGTGAATAAAAACGGTTTTTCGCATTTTTCAAAAAAAAATATTTTATGTTCTGCAGAATAAAGCAAGTCGTACAGGCTTCGAACAACAATTATTATATATATTTTTGTCCTATTTTATTGTCCAGAAATTTCACATACGTCATTATATTAGCCTATTCTCTAGATATGATAACAGTAATTGGAAAACCCATATCGGTCAACCACTAGTACTAGCCAACTGACAAAACACTAGCCAAATCTACGACCAGTCACATCAGAACAACTTTACATCACGATATGCAATAGGCTCAAACTCTAGGTTACACAACGCACTCTAGGACAGGCTTTAACAGTGGATTGTAGGTTTTGGTACGGGCGCACTGATATTTTCGACATCTGTATGAACAGCAGCACCAGTTTGTATAAGATGAAGTGGTTTGCTTTACATTTGTAAAAACAACGATTTTAAGAAACAGCACCGAGCCGTACGGGCCCAAGATGGTAGGCAAACAGGCGTAGCACACGCTCTCCTTACAAGAAATCAAAACTGATACGAAACGCCACATGGCACCAGTTTCAACAGTGTGCCATGTGCGTAATTCAAAGCATTTACTACCTATCACAGGTCGATTGCGGAGCACCATTGAAGTAAATACTTCAAAAGAAAAAGTTGTATTATTCTATAAAGTTCTGCAATGTACTTTCATGCTTCTTTACGTTCGATTAAGACCAAAAGGTGTTTCTTCTATATAAAACGGCACTGATCCAAACAGGCAAGGGCTGCTTCATGCTGGGCGCCAAATAATACATTATAAATATTGAAAAAATAAATGCCGCAAGGCTTAAAAACATCCCTGCGTAAAAGCACCAAAAACCTTTATTCCTTTCTTTTTTGTTGTTGTTGATGATCTTAATATAAATAAGCACAGTCTAAAGTTGTACATATTGTAGCACCATTTTTTTTAGACTGAGTCAAGTACATACACTTTTGCACGTTGTGCTCTTCTCCAATACAAGAGCAAATCACAAACCAAAAGAAAATGATAAATAACCCAAATTACATACACAATTATACAGTCCAAGAGAGACTACCATTCACATTACAGAAAAAACACACAAAGGAATAAAAGAGAAACAAAAGGATGAGTTGAAGTTGCCCAGTAGTTTTTTTGTCGTTTCGTGATCTTGCATTTTCCCAGTGTGTGTGTGCGCATCTTTTAATCAGTGTGTGTGTATGTACAAGCGCGTGCTGGTTTTCCAGGTTGCGAAGAGCACCACGACAACATCGGATTTGGTAATCTGAAGGAAAACACCAATGAAATCTGCGAGGAATATGAGTTCAGCACCAGATTCACCTGAATAAGCCTGTACCGCGTAAGACACCGCGTTCTGATTGAACAAAATATGTGCATTGTATTAAAGGTTCAGGAGTAACTGTTAGGAACATGGAAGCTTGAGTATTAAAACAGGGCACTAAATCAAAACAAACGGTAAACGTAGTGATTCAAAAAGATCTGGTAGTTAAAGTATCTAACCAGATAAAATACTCCTTACAGGCCTGTCGCTCATTCTGTGGCTCTAACTACTTCTCTCCCTGCAGATTGTGATTTAATCGTGTATTCCTGGAAGGTGCATTTGTGTTTGCTTCATTTATTTTAATTAGAGCTTATTTTACGTGCATGTAAAATTACCATTTTCCCCTTTGATTAATAAAAGCTTACACTTTAAAAATGACGTGCTGTTTTTATACGTTTGTCATAAACAGCTCCACAGGTAAATGATCCAGTGTAAAAATGAAAATGAAATTATTGGTGCATTTCATGAAGCCCATCAAGAACATGCCTGGTCATATTTCACCCCAAAAAGGAAAGTAAAATAATACAAATTAAATAATAACAAATCCACATTTTTTTGTAGTGACTTGATTTTCATGACAATCAATTTCATCGCCCAATACTGTTATGCAATAATTTTTTTATAGATGTGCTGCGCAACATTTTCACAAACAATAAGCATGTTTAGTACTGCAAAGCGAAATAGTATTGCAATGGAACTAAATTGCTACGCATATATATATATATATATATATACACACACACACACACACACATGCATGTGTAATGATTATAAATAAATCCTAATTCTAAAAACATTCAGATGAATTACAGTACATGACAAATGCTTTTTTTTTTTTTTTTCATTATTGTAATGAGTAGGGAAAATGTGCTCAACGGTCATGAAAAATTTCACAATTACCAAAATAATGGTTTTAATGTTAAGCAATAACTTCAAATAGTCTTTTTGAGGTAAAATATTACTTGGAGACTCACCCTTATACAGCAATATACGGAGTTTGTGGTTTCCAACATATTTCACCTTATAAGGCAATTAATTAATATGATAAGTTAAAATGCCCATGCAAAGGTGACAACTACACTATCGGACAGATTTGTTAACATCAGTTTCACTAAAATATTGAGTTGACAGCACAAGCTCAGGCTGTAAGGGTGACGTCCCAGCATGGGAACAGTTTCAGGCTCCAGGGGCTTCATGGAGTCCATCTGAATAGGAGTTTTCAATCCCAAAAAGCCACATTTCTTTCCACTGATAACAGCAGCAAGGTTACAGAGATTCACAAGTCTTTGTGTGTGTGTACGGCCCATTGAAACCGGATTGTAATTATATTCCTGACATTTAAAACACTTCCTGTGTCATCGATTGTGAATCCACCAGATGGCGACTGCAAATTTAGTAACCATCCATCAGTAAGGCTATGTTAAACTCACAATTATTGATAAACGACTGTTAGCATCAGCCCAACATGGTGCCACCTGAAAACACTCTGAAAAACAAGGAAGCTGCGTACGGTGTCAATCTGAATGTGATTCAGGGGCTGTGTGTGTGTGTGTGTGTGTGTGTGTGTGTGTGTTAAGCTGCACCTGTGATAAGTTCTGATACCCATGCCAGTTTTACAGTGGCGTCTTTTAGCAAAAGTTTGAGCACCGGTGAGCGAGTCGAGCCCATTGGTCCACACCTGTCCATTGCATAGGTTATGTTGGGTTGAGGTAGATTTCTTCAGTTACCTGTAACCAGTCGGGGGTAAAATCCAGGAATTACACAAAATGTGGACATATTTCATCAACATCAGGGCTCAACAATTAACATGCCTGGCAAACTTATGTATTTGGACTGCGAGGTTTATTAAAACTTTGTTTTTCAAATTCTGCAAGAGGGACTTGCTTGTAAACAACTTACAAATGGGTTTAAATGTATATTATTTTTATTTTAAGTAATAATATTACATACAACATGGTTTTATAACCATTTTTCCAGGATGATTATGGCTTACTGTACAAAACACGATTTCTTAATTTATATACAAATATAAAAATATGAATAAATTAAATGTTTAAGTTGTTTGATAATTAGTTTATCTTTTACATTATACTATAATATAAATCATACAAATATTCTATAACTATTAATAAATCGGTTTATATTTTATAATTACAGTAGAAAACATCCTGCACACTCAAAATGTGCCGCATCAAAATATTTGCATTGGCAACATTTCAGTCAATTGACTAGTCCTTATGGTTTTATTTAATTCATAATGTATTAATATTATATAAAATAAAATATGAATAAATTAAGATTAAATTAAGTAATTTAGATAATTAAGATTAAATAAGCTATTTAAATTATTCACACATTTATAAATCAATTAATACAAAATATTTTTTTAATATTGTGTCTCAATTAGATTTTGCACAATAAACCATCATAAATCAAACCAAGCAAAAAAGTTAATGAAATTTAGTTACATTATAAAATTACTAAAATATTCTACTATTTAATTGAACCAGTAAAATATCCAAATTAGCCATTTTAAAATGTCCTTTTCGACGGGGGGGGGAAATATTTAATGAATAAAAACTAAAATTCCAAACACTTACAAAAATACATTTCTAATACGTTTTGTGTATTCCTACTACGCAAAATAAAATAGCATTTTTGTGGGCTAGTAAAGACAGAAATCACTCCGATTCACTCTTTGTATTGTTGAGCCCTGAACATGTAATGATATTTTCAAACAAAACAGCGATTCTGACATAAAAAGTCATAACAGCTGGTTTCTAAAACCCAAAGAACTCGCAGGAAATGCAGCTACGAAAAAAAATTAAAAGACAAGCAGCAAAGCATGTAGCCCATTTCCATGCCAACACCACATACCTTATTGGGACTCATAACATTGCCGCTGGCAGAGTGCAGTAACTTCCCTGTGTCCGTCTAGTAATAGTCTATTTTGAAACGGCCCCCTCCCCCCACCCTCCTACACCGGACGTGTCCTATCTGGGGCGATTGCCGGGGATCTGTGAGGTCGTGTAGGACGCCTGCATACCCAGAGTCCTCCAGGACATCAAAGCCCCACCTGAACCTGCGCTGCCGGGAGGGTGCGGAGGTGGCAGGTGTGGGGGATAGTGCACAGCGAAGGGCCGGGAGGAAGCGGATGAGGTGGAGGAAGCAGATGTGGCGGCCAGAGACGGGGAGGAGGTGGAGAGGGACAACTGTGGCCTTGAGGACTGGTGGCTCTCGGGACGCGGGGAGGAAGGTTGGGACGGGGCGGTGGATGCCGTGTTCAGGAGGGGAGGTGGTGGAGGGAGGGCAAGGGCAGGTGGGGAGGGAGCGTGTAGGACTGTCTGTGTGCGGTTGTGCTGCGAGGGGCCAAAGGCCAAGAACGAGGCCCCCGCTTTGGGGTTCGTGTCCAGATGCCTCTGCTGGGAACTGAGGGCCCCAGGGCCCGGGAGATTGACCCCAGACTGCTGTGAGGAGACTGAAGGCACCATGTGGTGAAAAATCCCTGCAGACATACAGCAGAGAGAGAGCAAAAGACAGAGAGACAGAAAATGGGGGCTCAGCCAGATTGTGCACAGCAGCAAGCCAGTCCAACAAACAAGCACAGATAAAGCGACGAGGCACTGTACTGATGCACCAGAAGCACCTCACACCAAACCTGAGAGTTATACGGTACAGAAAAAGTTTAATTAACGATTTGCAATTAATGGAATTAATACAAGTGTGTGCAGGAATTTATAGCTTTCAAGGAGATTATAGCTACATATAGTTTAATTTCTACACTTGCCTATCCAACTATATACATCTGTCTATATTAGGGGTGTAACTACACATTCGTACTGAACATTTTCGGTACGAGTCTTTCGGTTCAGTATGCATGTGTACCAAACAAATAGTAAAACAAATTCTGGAAATTCAGACAATAAATGCCTTTTTGATGCTCTTTGTTGCAGCGCGACAGAACGCCATATACAAACATCAGTCCTGATGGCAGTGCGGAGCGCGATCACCTCTTCCTCTTATGGCTCGTTTCTACCGAGCGGTACGGGTCAGTGCAGTATGGTACGATTCAGGACTAAACACCCTGATCCAGCTTGGGTTTCCACCGCCAACAGTGCCCTTACTTGGTAGGTGTGGTGTATGCCGGAAAGTAGCGATCGACTGCCTCTTTTGTTAAATGTAGTTTTAATGAACAATACAAGCCATTATAAAAGAATAAGTACAAAGTATTCAGTCAAGCGCATGCTACAATGTCAGCGCGGTACTACGGTAAAGTTCAAAATAAATATATAGTTAAACATAACTTTGTGCTCAGCCAAAACGATATGACCAGGAACAAATAATAGATTCAGGAGACCCTGAAAGCCTGTTAAATACTCAAAACAAATTGCATCTCATGTTTAATTACTACAGAGACAGAGCCGAGCGCAAGGCTGCTTTAGGTTGATACATGAGCACAGAGCACCCGGGGATCGCCCGGAGCTCCAAAATCAGCACATTTTCAAATAGGTGCTCTCTTTATAAATAAACTGCAGATTTTAAACAACTACATTCTCGCCTGAAGAAATTTAGTTTTAAGAGTTTATGACACAATAACAGTAATATTTTGAAAATTACGCCAGTTTTTGGGCTATGACGTTTCACAAGTCCGCAAGAACAGATAAGAACGCATATCGAGAAATATATAAATTTATATCCGTTTATCCATCCACTCATCCATTATATCTATAGGCTAGTCAGATTATTCAAGTAACTAATTACATTTTTGTGGATTGTGAGGTGCTGGTACACAGTGAAATGCCTCAACACCCAAAAACAAGATCTGCAATTAAAACAAACACCCAGAGAAAATAGGACTGCTTGAAATACTGTCATAAAATTTGAGGAGTTTCTCGCCAATCTCATAACTACAGAGACCTTAACAGCTCTAACATTTTCACAGGCCTTTAAATCAGCAATTTACACCATCAAGGCCAGTGAAAAAGATTTAAAAGGCCTGAGCTTTGTAAGTTTTGTATTCAAAGAGTAAATGTTTTGTTGGGTGAATCCCACAAAGCATGTCAAGATGGTACATTTCACAGCAAAATCAAAAGAAGAAATAAGTCAGCAAAAAGACTTCCTAAGAGGGAAAAAATAATACATATACTTTTTCCTTTTCGATTTTGGGGTGAAATATATGTTGGACATGTTTCCGTGAAAATTACCTTATAGGTGGTTTGCAAACACATGATTTTGATAACGTGCCAAAGGCAGCTGGAGGGCAGGAAGTGATTTTCTCTCAATAGGAATCAGAAGCAGAAACTCAAGATGCCTGTGTTTTGCATGGTTTATGAATGCATAAATCGGTCAAAAAAAGAAAACATAAGGATCTTTTATCATCTACGAAAATGTGTTGTTCATGGGGGGGGGGGGGGGGGGGGGCTTGTAAACCTGCGTCTGCGGTCGCCAGGAGCCGATCGGATAATGCTTGTGTGTGCAAATGTTTAATATAAGACATAATAATAAATGAATAAAGACATATATAAATAGATACAAGGTGACCCAGTGCGAATTCACTCAGTGCTAAAAGCCACACGTAGATGTAAATAAGATATCATTTGCAGTTCAGAGCTTCACTGATTATAAAGGAACCATGAAATTGTGATAAACAGCATTAGTGATTACATGGAAGAGCTATTTGCTTGTTTTCTAGTCTATAATCAAATCAATTTAAATAAAAAAGTTATTTTCGTGCTGCTAACAGGAACCACAGCCACAAACTCTTTATGCAGCAAAGTTTCAGGAGTGATATATCTTTCATTTACATACGGGATTTGGTTCACTTTCGAAATAGCTTGTTTGCAGTCAGGGTAAGTTGCTTAGCCTATATCCAACCCCCCTCAATGGCAGGCAAATATTTCAATTTAGTTTAAAAATGATTCCTCTTTATAACATGAGGATCACGTAACATGTTGTCTTTTTCAGTTAACATCTCTCTCTTGTTATAGCATCTAAACCAGTACAGTATGGACTTTCCTCAATCTCATCCGTTCTCTTTTTTTTGTCACTTGACACTTTGCTGCATACAGGGGTTGTGTACATGGGTCAGCAGCATGTAAAGCAAAACTTTTATTCAAACTCTGAATTGTTTAAAGCCTATAGACACAGAGTAGCGATTGTATATAATTGGGGTGGGCGATATGACCAAACTCTTATATCACGATATGACAAATTTTATATCACGATAACTATATATATCACGATATAGTGATTTTTTTATTTTAAAAAGGTTTTTATTATATTAAAATCTTTAATACCATATGATTTTCATAATCCTTGTCACCAATGTCAATATCAAACTAATACAAGCATAAAAAGAGAAAAAATAACTCAACCTCACTGAAGATAAATAAACAGTCAATGATAAAATAAGGATAAGAAACTAATTGCAATAGGACAAAGAAATACAATAAATAAGAAACACTACATTGTGTAAATTAATTATTCTTCACTGTGTTAATTAAATCTATCTATCTATGATAGATATAATTAACACGTGTATTATGTATATATTCTATAAATATATCTTTATTATTTATTCTCATTAAAGTTACAAAAGTGATTTAGTCCAGAGCAGTGAGAGATTTTCTAGCAGTGTGCTATGATTAACATGAATGCAGACAGAACAAATATTGGACAGACTCCCTTTTAAGACCGAAGTCCGGATCTAATACACTGTTACATTGCGTTTTTTCTTTCTGCCTTTACTCGCTCTTAAAATCGATGTGTTTATGAGGATACTTGCAAAGATGGGGATTCTGACGCATATAAGTGTTTATGTAATTGTTCAAAGTCGGCAAAAAAGAAAAGGCGCACTCCTCTCACACAGAAATAGACGGCACACGCATATAGCTCTGTTGTTTGCAGTTTTAAAACAACCGATTTTAAGCCGATGAAACTCAGTGCTTAAAAACACATGCTACAGATGTAGTCTGTCATTTAGGAACGAGCTCCTCGTTTTGTCCTGGCTGGACGTTCTCCACCTGCTTCTGTCTCCCCTTCACGCCCCGTGGTGGCGTATAAAGATCGCAGTCACTCAAATGATGAAAAGGTATTACCGGAAACAATGTATTTTGCGACACCACGATATAAACGATAGAACATTATATGAAACGATATACTTTTTATTTCGTCCATCCGATATATATCGTCATATCGCACAGCCCTAAATATAATCACAAAAAAATGGTCACTCCCTTCAATTTATTGCAATTTCACAATGTTCCGTTAATAAGCGAAGCTCTCTGAACTGCAAATAATATCTTATTTACATCGTCATACTGTTTCTCACACTGAATGCTTGAGGTGGCAGCCCTGGACTATCTATTTATATCTGTTTTTTATTAACCATTTGCACAAACAAGCATTATCCGATCGGCTCCTGCCAACTGCAGACGCAGGTTTACAAGCCACTTTTTCCTGCATTTTTTAGTCGATTTCTTGACTTTTCCCCCTTTATGAATAGGGTTGGGTAATTTTTTTGTTACGGTGCCACATAGATACTTTTAAAACGGTACCGGTGCCTAAACGGTGCCTGAACCGATTCTTATAAAAAAAAAAAAAAATACCAATTAATAATTGGATTGGCCATTAGCATTAAACACATGGGCCCGGTTTCACAGACAGGGCTTAGACTAAACCAGGATTAGATCATCGTTCAATTAAGACATTTAAGTAATTTTTATAAACATGCTTCGAAAAAAAACATTACTGCATCTTGAGACAAAACAAAGGCACTGATATATTTTAGGATCAGTCAGTGCAAGTTTATTTCAGTTAAAAAAAGCTAAGAGTTACATTTTAGTCTAGGACTAGGTTCAAGGCCTTGTCTGTGAAACCGGGGGTGTTTTTTTTTTCATTCATACTGGACGCCAGAGGGCGCCCTAGCACAAGTCCAGTCACAGAAGCAGCGGAACTCATGCTGCTCCAGGGATATGGATAAGTAAACAGAAGATATTAATATTTTGAATGATAAAATAAATACAATAAACACTCGACTACGACTATGTATAGCTTCTTGGTGTTATTCAAGCCATTTCTAGTATTTTCATAATAATTAAGTATATTTATAATCCATTGCTAATTTATGTATTAGTAGCCTATGGAGTAGCAGTAGCTTAGCTAGTTAACGGAAGGTTACCTGCTGTCATCCGAGCAAGTATAATTACTGCATTCACGCGCTCCTCGGATGCTCTCATTTCCCGAGATGTGCTTTTAAGTCGGAATGTGAAAACCGCACACTCGCGTTACTACAAAGATTTGTTGGACTTGTATTATTAGAGCTTTCCGATTGGAGTTCACGTGCATTTTCTCAGTCGGGAAATTATTTTTCACATGCAGTGCCAGTGATGATGCTTCTTACATCCGTAAACAAAGGAGAAATATTTCAACCGATCGCTCAGGCAAGGCACCGAAATGAGGCACCGAAATCTGCGTTCTGGTTCGGTTCTAGTACATAACGGTTGCAAAGGTACCGGTGCCTTATTGGTACTGGGTTTCATTACCTAACCCTACATATGGACAACACATTTTCATACTCTATAAAAGCTCCTTGTGTTTTCTCAGTTTGACCGATTTGAGCATTCATAAACACAAAACACAGGCATCTTGAGTTTCTGCTACTGATCCCTATGGAGAAAAAAAATCACTTCCTGCCCTCCAGCCCTCCAGCTTGGTGCCACAGCAATGACGTCATGTGCAAACAACCTATTACAACCTGCTGTCATTTCCTCTAGGTGTGTAGCTGTAGCCTTTGCACAGTCAGCACAGCAAGCAGTGTGGGAGAGCCAGGCAAGGTGACAGCGCTGGGCCTTAACTTACCTTTTCTCTACACCCAAGCAACTGTTCTGACCATGGGCTCAATATTCACCGGAAAACAGAGACAGAAGATATCCAACTTACCTCCTGCAGCGCCCCCTGCCAGCCCGGCGCTGGAGAAACTGCTGAGTGCCGAATGTCCGTTGACCAATCGGGGGGCTCCGCCGGTGGCAGGTCCGGGCGTCTGAGCTCCGAATAAAGACTGGAGGACTGAAGCTCCACCCAGGGTGAAGTACTGTCCCACTGAGGTGGCGGAGGAAACTGTGGCGCCCCCACCTACTTTCCCACTCAAGATGCTTCCACTGGCCGCGGCGGATATAAAAAGATTCTGGCTAGCCAGTCCGCTTACAGATTTCAGGTCCCACTCCCGTGATTTCTGTTTCTGCAGCGGCCACTCTGATGCACTGACGACTGAACGACCGCTGCCATCCTGACTGAGGAAGAGGTTTGAGTTCCCGTAAGGCTCACGTTCACGTTCCCCTCTCCTTTGTGATTTCTGGTCGGAGTCAGAGTCCGTACTGCCTCGGGAAGCCCCCACACCGAATGGCGAGCCACCCTGGCGGAGATCCGAAGGAGTTGGCTTGGAGTCAGAGATTGGGGAGAAGGTGGATTTCCACTTGCTGGCTCCGGAGGAAGATGATACCTCACTGCTCACGCTACTAGCACCTGATTTACGTCCTTGTGAGCCTGTAAAATGCCATGTTCCATGAGAAATAGCTAGTGGACTCATAACGTGAAATGTCCGTAAGTCTAAATGCACTGCACTTACCCCTTTCCACATCTCTGATGGGTCCATCTCGGTCTAAGGAAATAGTGGCGATTTTCCGTTCAATTCTGAAAGAGTAAACAGTTGTCCATAAACCATCTTTTCGATGATCTGCAAAGTTTACACCCTAATTAACTGGATTTGAAAGAAAAGAGCTATTACCGGCTTGAACTAGAGGTGTCCAGGGCAAAATTGGTGCCCTCTTCATCTGAACTAGGGGAGGAGGAATAACGACCTGTGTTGTTGATCTCCAGGGGACGCTCTCTTTTCAGCACTGGAGGCTGATCTAGATCTGTCCCGCACGGGCTTCGTCTTGACTGCTCTGGGGAAGAGATGGCGGAGATCTCCAAAGGCTGGTTTATGTTGTTCACCTGGTAAAAGAACAAATATTTTGGGTCTGATTTCAGGTCAATCGTAAGTTTGAGCAATACCAACAAACGCCATTTTTGGTCTGCTCACCATTGAATTGATATTAAGCGGTGATCCAGAAGAATGGCTTGAGCAGCCAAGTCCCGGAAATGCCCTTCTTTTGGGGGATCCGCTAATGGGGACAGCCCCAGAGGAGCTGCGCTTCCGCCGCCCTCGTTTCCGCCCCTCTTGGCTGTGGGAGCTCGGAGAGTGATGATGATGATGATGATGGTGGTGGTGATGGTGCTTACTATGATGGTGACCCTGCTTTACCGACCCATGATGGAGCCTTGAGCCTCCTGTGGAGGACGAAGATGAGGAGGAAGAAGAGGACGAGGAGAAAAAGATACGGCGACGAGCCTCGCTGTCCAAGGGCTCCATGTCAGATTCATGGCCGTCCTCGGGGGGAAGCCTCAGGGGGGCGTCAGCGTACTGCAGTACGCCTCCGGTGCCCAGCGCAGGACTGAGGCCAGAGCCACGTGGCTGGAGGACCATGATAGGATTGCTGTGAGGGGATGCAGCGTCACAGTCTTGGTCCTCGGTCAGCATGGCGGAGTGAGAGCCATTCACCAACCCTGAGCTGGAGGAATACCCTAAGAGGAAACGGATTTGGGATTTAGTAGAGTACAAAAGTATGTAAACTACATGGATGGATGATGTTAGATTAGATTGGATGTTCTCAACTCTTTCTGACTACAGGCCCACTAATGTCTATGACAATAGGCAAAAGTTACATTTAAACATATGGACACTCCTTGGTTCTGTGAAATACATTTCAGAATTCCAGATGTTTTAAGAGTTGAATGTCCTTCTTTTTATATTTAAGGGGTTATTAAGCCTAGGACAAGACAATAGAGTGATAACAGGACATCACTGGGTGGAGAGAGAGGAGCGGGATCAACAAAGGACCTCAAGACAGGCATCGAACTCGCAAGCGCAGTATGTCGATGCGCTAACCACGAGGCTACTGGGACAGATGTTCTTTTTTTTAACCAAAGAATTTTCAAGCCTGGATAAGAACGTTTTTTTTAAGGTGCAATATGTCATTTTCTTCAGAAACATTTGGGACGGTAGAATTTTGTTATGCTGGTTAAAAAGTCTCTTCACATCCCGATAGAAATAAGTTAAGTGGTCTAAAAGTATTTATATATTCCGTGGAAGGCGTTAAGGCCGTGCAATTAATCGGATTCGATTAACATGCGCATCTCGACAGTAAAACCGGTTTCTTGATTAGCAGTAAATCTCCATAGCCTGTTTTCAGATGGAGCAGCAGTTAATACACAGCCGTAGCTCACTGACAAGCTAGGACATATCGCGTTTGCAATCGCAGACGAATCGCCTTCGATTATGAATGCAATATTGTGTAGCTTGTCAGTGAACTGCATCCCGCGCACGTTAATCGAATTTGATTAATTGCACAGCCTTAGAAGGCGTGGGACCAAAAAAAATTTGTCCAATCACTTTCCTACCAGCCTGTCAACATGTGTATTTGTATACCTCTGCGCACCCGCTTCACACAGACAGGGTACGACATCAGCACGTTCACGTAAGCTATACAGAGCGAGAATTGCAGGTAAACATCAACCTGATCTTCCTTCCTGGTATTGTAGTACTTTTACTAACTGTACTATAAAGTTCTCACCACTTAATGACACAATGTATTGTAGTAATGTTGTCTCTGATCATCTGATCTGTGTGCATGTGTGTGTTCAGGGGGCGCGGCTTTGGACGACGATTTGCAGGGAGGGTGGGATGTTCGCTTTTAGTGCTATCAGGCTAAAGTCAACATTTTCCAAGATCTCCTAATGCACCTTTTAACGTAAGATTTATTTTTTGTTGTTTTTGCCTTTATTTTGATAGGACAGTTTAGAGTTGGCAGGAAATTAAGTGGGTCAGAGAGAGCGAGAGGGGTGGGATCGGGAAAGGTCCTCAAGGCGGGATTCAAACTCCATTGCGCCTGTAGCACAACCGCGCTGTATATCGGCATGCTGCCTATAAGGCTGTCGCCGTCGACTAGGGATGCAGCAATTAACCGGTTTTACTATTAACTGCGCTTTAAAATGTCACGGTTAATTAATCGTAAAAGCTACGCTAAACCGAGTGTTTCTGTTGCATGGAATGGAACGGTTGCAACTTGCGCAATACGTAAAAGGTTACACTAGCATACCTACATCTGCGTGTCACTACAAACAATGAAGATTTGAGTTTAGTTATTTAAACAGTCATTTTACCCCCTATTTACTGATTAATATAATGTAGCGATCTAGTATCTAAGCCAGTGCTTCCCAAACTGTGGGCCGTAGCGGTATTGCAGTAGCTATGCTAAATCTAAATAATTAAAATATTGAAATTGTTCTAAAATGTGCCCCCCCTCCTCCTTACACAAATGAAATTGAGATGTTTAGTTTTTTTTTTTTTTTTTGGTATTTCATTGCAATAGATTTGTGAACTATGTACAGTAGCTTCTGTTTAGGGATGCACCGAAATGAAAATTCTTGGCCGAAGCCGAACAAAATGAAACCCTGGGCCAAATACGTTTTTTTTTTTTTTCATGTAGGCCTATTTTGCCTACATTCCCCCACTATCGCATAAATTAAATAGCCAAAATCTGCTTTTTACTGTTTTGTCCTGCTTTACAAAAAAAAAAGATTAATAATAATAATTTACTTAACACTGAAAATTTTTATTCATCCTATCAGACATTATACCAACAAAGCACAATCGACCCTTCGGTAAGCCCCACCCTCCGTAGTTACTGTTGCTACGCCTGTCAAGTTTTCGTGCCTAGCACGTCTATTACAGTATGTATGCACCAGTGTCAGACATTCCCAAGGAAATAATTAGTAATTTTTGGCAAACCGGTGAAATATCTGAGAGAGCAAAACAAAAGGGACTACAGTATGCATTCAAGGGATATATCCACGACATAATATGCAACCGATTAGAGAATAATTTCATCAAAATTGAAGCTAAAGCATATAACGTTAGGTCCCAGCGCAAGCAGCAGCCACCTCACACGCTGACCATATCAAATGGGAAACACACAAATTGAGGAACAGCTATGTTCATGCACCGCAGGGTAAGTGAAATTTGAAAATCTAATAATTATAAATCAAACAGCTTATCCATAAATCTTGTGGAATAAACAAGACATTAGCCTGACCACTTTGCAATGATAACATTCTCCCGCTCAAATTTTTTACGCGCCAGGCTACTGCTCACATGTCGTGGGTCTAATCTACGCCTTGGACCTGGCAAGAGCCAGAGATGCTGAGCCATACACCATCAACACAAATAAAGTCCTCCTGCACGAGTCTGCCACAGTAGTGGCACAAGCCAAGGGGTAACAAAATAAGGGCAGTGCCAATATCATCGGTAGTTGTCGCTAAAGCCAATGAAAACCGTATGCGGCGACCAATCAACTGCCGGTGTACCGACGAAACGTGCTACCTTTCAGATTGTGCTACTAGTAATATATTTGCATTGTTTTAAGGGCAAGTTTAGGGTAAGGGTAGGTGTGGACGGGTAGGTTTAGGGTAGGGGTAGGTATGGACATTAAAAAGAAATCCTCAAACCGCATGAATAAGATGCTGGTAGCACAATCTGATAGGTAGCATTTTTTCCTATCGATTTGTGCTACCTATTTTTTTTAACGGGAGGTTGCACAATCTGAGCGGGTAGCACAAATCGTCAGAACACCGGTATGCAGAAAGCAGACAAGTTGAAAATTATGTTTATGGTTAATAGTTATGGGATTTGGCAGATGCAGACTTGCACAATTCATACGCACAACGCTTCGACATGTTTCCCTCGCTCAAAAGCTTGCCAGACCTGCCGCGCCTAGTTACGGTTGGTCTGTGGCGATTTTCAGGCGTGGCTTAGCGAAGGGTCAATTCAAATCAAATTAATAAGTTAGTAAAATAATATTTTTTGACCATTTTTGAGAACCCCTTCTTGAATCAGGCATATATTTTTTACTGTACAAATAAATGCAGCCTTGGTGAGTAGAAGAGACTTCTTTTAAAACATTAGAAAATATTACAGATCCCAATTTGAACACTATTGGTGAATGTTATAGTAACTGTATTAATAGAGCTGTTGTAGGGTAATTATTATTATAATTATTGTCTTAATTTTTATTTTATAGAACAACAGTAAAATTACAACAATAACATTTATGAATGTTGACGGAGCTTTTATTTTGGCGGAAACACACAGGAAGACCTCAGTGCTTCTTTTTGCTGACAACAGCATGCAGATATTTCTCAGATATATCTCATTACGAATTTGGGAAGATGTTTATCACACGTATCACATTGTCACACGCTAAAAAAAAAAAAAAAAAAAAGAGCGAATGATGAGTAACAGTGTTTCAGCGGCGCAGAATTTTCTTGCGCTTTGGACTTTGAACCCTGGCGCCGCAAGCTCCTGCAGCGCTGTTTGAATATATGAAATTTGTGCGTGTTTTAGAAAACATAACATTCCGTAATTTATTTACTAATCGTTTGAGGCCATTTCGCGATTTCAATCATCACAGTAACCAGCAACAACCACCCCTTCCTCTTCTCATCGGAGACATGAGAGGCAGCACTAAGCACTGTTTCGTGCTTGTAATGGTGTCTGCTTCCACACTGCAGATGTGTTTGCTGCATTAGTGCACGCCTCTATCTGATCGCGTAACGTCATTGTTCGGTACAAATTATTCGCTTATTCGACCGAACACCTAAATAGTTTTTTCTTTCCTATTTTCAGCGGAACATTTGGTGCATCCCTACTTCTGTTACACAATTTGATGCAATATAATTGTACATGGTATGCAGAAAGTGTAGTGTTAAGGATTTAAATATTTTTTTATATATTTGTAAAGAATGTTTACGTCATCTTACTTTCACCAGCATATAAAAATATTACATTTTATGGTAGTTCTCATAGTTCACATGAAATTCTTACAAACTTGTTAATAAATGTTGATAATTTTGTGCAGAGACAATCTGCTTTATTTAATATATCGAATATACAAATATATCTTTATACCATTAATCTATATATTTTTTAACAAAGAGGTTGGGAGGGGGGGTCATGGAGCCTTTGCTATGTTTTTGGGGGGCCTTATCCCTCTGAAGTTTGGGAAGCTCGTATCTAAGCTATTTTCCAGGCAGCGTTGACATGTTTCTGTCCTCCTAAATGTTTGTGGGCAGCTCGATTTCACAAACCAAAATAATAGACATGATTTTCTCAGGCCATATGTAAAATCAGACGAATAAAGATTATTAAATTGAATAAGTATGGATGACAGTTGATTACAATAATAGTTCAGTGTATTCCCCTTATTAGTAACAGTGTCCTGTCATCTTATCATCCCTGTTATAGTATTATTCATGGGTCATTATACGAAAACGTGCCATTTCCCACTTTTAATGTTTGATTTTCAAAGTACTGTTTTGAAAATCTTTAAGCCCCTTTTTGGATGAAGTAGATCCTTACCTCTCAGGAAAATGTGCCGTGCCATCTCAGGCTATCTTATTTTTATTTTTTTATTCATATAACCAACGTAAATGTGTGTGTTTGGTCAACCCTGTTACCGACATATTAATTACTTTTTGAAAAGTTTTTAAATACATATATAGAACAAATCTGATATACTGTGAAAGATAAACCCCCCCTTGTTACATTAAGAGTGTTTGTGAATTGAGAATATTGAAAGTTTTATTTTTTTTTAGTGGATGAATATGTTCATTTCCAAATGACACTCTTCCAGCATCTTCTGTTTTAAGAAAAATGTATGGAAACAAAAATAAAACACCTCAATTCAACTTTGAGTGGATTATTAGCCTCTCTTACTAAACATTTACAATTAGTTGATTGCATTTTTATTTTCATTTTTTTTATTATATTAGAATATTATACAAGTAACAGGGTTGACACATCAGTAACAGGGTTGACAACAGTTATGCTTGTTTGAGTTACAGTTATGGGTGTAATGGAGTCTTAATTGGACATTCATAAACCTTTAATTCAAAAATTCTAATCAGCATTTTTTGGAGACAGCTCTATTGAGATATTTTAACATAAAAATTATGAAAAATTATGATGATTCTGCAGATGTAAATGTAAACCAATTGTTTTATTAAAGCATTAACATTACATCACAATTAAATGACCAATTGAACATGTTTGGCCTTAACAGAATAAGCAAAAACCAATAACGATCACTTACTAAAGGCCACTATAAAAAAGTATATAAAAAAAAAGATCATATAATGATTATCTAGGCATTTGGTGAGTGTGTTGTAACATGGAGGAAGTAAACTGGTGAAAAATCTTATGTCTAGAGAAATTGGGTTTAAAGATTAGACACATATCGACATTTCAGAGAGGCCATTTCCTGCTTCTATCCTGAAGGTGAATGGTGATGCAGCGATTTCTTTTGTTAACCATTCCCGCCCAACAGACAGTCGTTAGTCCTCAACTACGTCCACAACAACGTTTTAAGTACTGGCACTTAGGACCGGAGCAAAAGGACTCGGTAAAGGAAAAGCTAACTGTTGAACATGTTTGGCCTTAAAAGAATAAACAAAAGTCAATGATCACTAATGCACACTTAATGTAACATTCCTATCTGCCTACCCAACAAGTTTTGACCAGATGTCTTTCCGTATTTCTACGTGCCGTGCTGTCACATTAAGAGGAGAAGGAATCATTCTTAAAATGTCATCAAGTATGTACCAGATGCTGTCCTCACGGGCTGGCCAGAAATATCTATTTGGGCCAGCACAGTGCATGCACTTCACTTTGGCATATCCTTCATCCTTTGCCACGATGATTCCTGGGTAGATCTCCTTGTCATATGTCAGGACACACCATTTTCCGATAATCTGGTCGTCATTCCAGTCGATCTCCTGGGGTCCCTGAAGTTCTTCTGTCAGGTGCTCCTCTGACTGGATTGGTTGAGGTCTGACTGGTGTGCTTGAGGTAGCTGACAGTGGAGGGAAGGTGAAGTGGTGAGTGTTGAAACATGTGCAGGACAGGTTATTCAGTGTAGCACACAGACAGCTGACGTCCCTGGAGATCAAGTGGCCTTTTCTGTTGGTGACCACTTGGTGTATTCGCATTGTCCCAGGGACCGATGGGATGTTTGCTGGAATGTTACGGTATGCATCCACAATATTCTCTGTTTCCACATAAAAGAGCTTCACTGTGGTGCCAGTGGTCAGTAGCGCTCGGTAGAGTGTGATGGCATCAGGGATGTCACGCCCTTGACTCACAAGCTGATCTGCCAGTCTTTTTAACACTCCCCCAACACCATCAGGAGCACCCTTGCCGTGGCTCGCTTCAAAGAAATTCCAGGTGCCACTCTCAAATCCCCTCTTGCTCAACTCAGTACTGAACAGGAAGAAATTACCTTTCTGCCTGTATTGAGTACAAGGGCCATCACTGAAGAAGTGGACCACAGACACAGATGGATGATGGGCTTGTATGTAGTCCAGTACTGGTTCAAGATGTTGCCAGATTGCCGGGGGACCTTTTTGCTTGGATTGAGAGATGGTGCAGAAGCAGAGAGGGTTAGCATTGTCACCAACATATAACACACCTGTGTGCATTGTTGCCTGTTGGTGTGAGGCACCGAAATGTACAGCCTGGATCTCAGCACTGTATTTGCACGAGTAGTTTTCCGAGAAGTCCACATGTATAATGCATTCATGTGAGGACAGACTTCTCTTTAGTTCTCTGGAGAATGAGAACTGCTGCTTGATGTTGAACACATGCTTCTTGAACTTATGCAGCAGGCACGTGAAATGCTCAATGAGCTCCTCTAAAGAGCTTTCGATTTGTTTTTTTGCTGTCACTTTGAATGACACAGCCTCATTTTCTCGTGGCATTCTGTTCTTCTCTTTCTCCTCCAGTACCCACTGTGTGTATGTTATACGCATTGATGCATTGGTAACAGTATCCAGTGGGAAACTTTTCAGTTTGCATTTGGGACACTCTCCATACATGCACTCCTTACTGCTGGTGCTGCAAGATACCTCCTCTATTAGCTTCTCAAGGTTTGAGTTGGGAAGCAAATTTAGTTGCTTCAACTTGTCAACCACAAAGCCAAGGTTCTCATGGATTTTGCACATGCAAGTATCTCTGTCTTGAATGGTTGGATGTACAACCCAGAAGGGACGAAGTCTGCAAAAGAGAGTGTAGGACAAAGCTCTGTTTGCATTTTCGGACTGAAACTTTCTGTGAAGGTTTAACAGTGTATCAACAAGAAATCTCTTCTGTTTTTTTACTTTGTTTCGCGTTATTGTCTGTTTTCTCCCAGTGGTGACCCGACTGACATCATCCCGGCCATAGAAGGCTCTGATACTTAATTTTATATGTGTTGGAATGCGGAGCTTTTCTTTACGAGAGAAAGAAAGTGCATTTCCATCTAAAGTCTTCCACCTTCTTCTTGGAAGACCAATGGCACTCTGTCCATATTTCTGCATGCGGTACTTTTTCACAATCTGCCCAGATACCAATTTGGAGATAATCTGCCTCTCTCGTTCATCATATGAAGTTGTATATTTGCTTTTTATGTCCCTCAACAGCGCAGAATGAAATTTGAGGGTTTTTCGAGCTTGCGACTGCACAGCTGCGGTGCTCAATTGATGTTTGACTTTAGAAGAAGGGGATGTTGTTTTATTCTTTAGGCGGAAGTATCTTTTTTTGTACTTATTTGTCTTTTGTTTTTCTTTTTTCAGGCTTTGCCTCAATTTCCCCAGGTCATGGTGGAGCCTCTTTCTCTCCTTCTTTGACCTTAAACGACCCTGATCACGTTGCCTGCAACACAATGAAGCACTGATTAATGAAATACTTGTACTGACAATCAAATTATCATAAATAAATAGGGAGATGCATGTACATGAACATGCATGCACACCCACACACACACCCACACACACACATACATGTTGGTGCAACTGCATTGTGAGGACTCTCCATAGGCGTAATGGTTTTTATACTGTACAAACTGTATATTCTATCCCCTTACACTGCCCCTATCCCTAAACCTACCCATCACACACACACACACACACACACACACTGCCCCTATCCCTAAACCTGCCCATCACAGGAAACATTCTGCATTTTTACATTTTTTATAAAACACTGTTTTTTATGTTTTTTAAGCTATTTGATTTACGAGGACTTATGAAATGTCCTCATAAACCACGTTTAAGTTGTAATACCAATGTAATACACGTCATTATACAAATTTGTGTCCTCAAAAATCACATAAACCAGCACACACATACACACACACACACCTTAAATTGAAATTTACAAAATTTAAACATTGAACAAAAGCCATAACTTATATTTACTCTAACCCTAACCTTGAGGGCCCTGGTGCTGGCTCTACACCTGGTTCTGGACTTAGAGGTGGCGTCATGCACTGATCTATGATTGCTGTACTTGCTGCTTTGGCTGTTCTGCTTTTCACTTGTGCTGCTCTCCAGTTCCTCCGCTTGGCTCTCCTTTCTCTGTCATTTAGTTCACTAACTGACCGCTTTTTCCCTGTGTCTCTGTCCTTTCTCCATTTTGCCCTCTCTTTTCCTAAATATGCTTCTCGTCTCTCAGGATCAGCATCTCTACGTTGTCTGTATCTGCGCTGTTTCTCAGCTGCAGAAAGAGGCATCCTAACAAAATCAAATCAAAATACATAAAACACTTTAACAGCAACCTTGCTAATTTATTGACTTCTCATAATAAAAATAATAATGACTTTTGGTTTATAAAGCACATTTATAAAACCCAATGCACTTGTGTGTATCAGTATAGATCAGTAACCTCAACACATTTTAGCCTACCTATCAGTAGAATAAATAAAAAACATGATTTTTAGGGATGAAAACTGTAAAAACATGCATATTATGTAAATACTATTAGTAAGAAAAGTATGTCTGTGGAAATTCTCAGTCATCCAGGTCATAGTTATCCAAGAAGGGTTGGCTCAGGGGTGAGTTGCCCTTGATTTAACCCTTCTTGGGTATACAACATGGGTAAGACACACAAAAGCATACTTTCGTCAACCCTGTTACCCTGGAATGGTAACAGGGTTGACGGTAACAGGGTTGACGAAAAATGTTATTGGTCGGCCATTACTAGCCATGAGGTATAGGTAATGACACCACATTATGTGCCTTAATGAGAGGCTTAAATTTTGTTATATATGTACATTTTTAAATATGTACAAATAACTTTTTAACATATGCTTTTCTGGTAACAGGGCTGACACAATGAGCATGTCCCTGTCTTTCAGACATTACATAAACTCAAAGAAAATTAATTAAAAGAAGAGAACACTTACTTGTCTTCTACCATCAACTTCATGAAAGGCAGATGATGTCACTTCCTGGAACTGATGCAACTTTTGGAACAGTCCATTTTCTTTAAAGAGGTGTTTCATAAAAAGTAACAGGGTTGACGAGAACCTAGGGACCCGACTAAATTGTGTTTTTTTTTCAAAATTTGACACGTTAAGAATAAAATCCATTCATGACTAATGAACTGACACTTAAGGCTTTATACAAGTATATGTTTTTTTATGATAGTTTGACTTTTTTGGCCTCGATAGCAAGTAGAAGTAGAAAAATCATACTGAGGGACAGGCCATTTTCAACATTTCTGCAAGATGCTTTGCAGAAAAATGTGATTAAAATCCTTTAAAAACAAAAGAAACTGAAATAAATTTATTCTTATATTATGAGACATATTATGGAAACTAAATTATAAAATATTTTATTTGTTTTCTGGTTTATTAAGATTTACAGAGCTTTTTTTTCTGAGGGACACAAAATGGCACGTTTTCGTATAATGACCCTCATAAGTAAATTATTTTTCACCATCTTTCCAAGTTATGTACCCCAGGTTTAAAATAAATGTAAAAAGAATATACAAAATAAAAACACCAAATACATTTGTGATTATTTCCATTTGTTATTTTCAAAAGGGAAATACTGATATGGATGTTTACAGAGCAGAGGTCACCTTTTTAATTCCAATAGAAGAGAGGGACTTTTTTTTCTTTAGTATTATTTGTGCTGTATTATTTCTGTTTCAAAAGGCAGCAATAAATAACATTTTAATATCTAAAGAGTGTTTATGTGATTTTAAGTTGTGAAATGAATAAATGCCTAGTAATCATAAAACCGTGATTATTCCTCAGACTTTAATCGTACCAACAAAATCTATAATCGTTGCATCCCTAGCGCCGACTGGATAAGAATATTTTTTAATAATTTTCGCTCACAATTTCTACCTGATAAAATATGTCAGAGTTTGGAATAACTAGAAAAACGTTTATTATAACAACTTTAATTTATTAATTTACATGACTTATCTAGGTCTAGAAATCACACTTTTAAAATTAGGCTTCCTCATACAGGTTTTCCAAAACTGCGGGAATCCTTGTCCTATTTCTGGATACCTGGTTATGTGGTTCCAAGATGGAGGTGGCCAGAAAAAGCAGACCTTTGGCCATTTTACCAATTCTTACAAAAATGAAGAACGCACAGGAAACGATGGGGAAAATTGGATCAGGAATGGTCACAAGTCGGAATTAAACACTCACTGCCCATGTGCGCACCACAGGCCACATTCAAAAACCAATTTTTAGGACTTTTAAAAAGGCTTAGTTAAATTGTGGTCATTTTTAAGCAGTATTGTTTATTTATTTCTAAAAAGGAATAATTTTAATAACATTTACATTTTAAAAACATGGCAAGTGTCAAGTCTCTTAGTACAATGGTTTGAATTACATGCACTAACTAACTGCTAAGCTTCATCTATGACAAAAAAAATCATGCCAAAGTAGGCAGTAGGACTATACCTGAGGTAGGCGTGAGAGGCGGCTTGCCATTGCTCTGTCCAGCAGGATTCAAAACTGGACTAGGAGTATTCCTCTGCCAAAAGAAAACCACAGCTTTAATAACTGCTAAAATGGTTGCAGAAAACACCCACAAGACTGTATATCATGACTTCCTCCCACACAAATCCATACCAATCTTTCTGCACGGTTCGGCAGCACCACGCTGGCCAGTGGGATGCTAACAGGAAGCTTGCTGGGATGCACAGTGCTGAGGGGGATGCTGATTGGTAGACTGGTTATGGTGTCGCCAGGGGCAGCGGGGCTCTTTTCCTTATCTGTGCTCTTAGGTGTGGTGGTTGCTTGAATATCAGCTGAACTGGGTGAGGAGCAAGAATGTTTTAATACCAGAGTTGGAGATGAAACAGCACCGGTGTCACCCCTGAAAAGAGCCGTGAGTGATCAGTGACCAATCAAGTACTTAGTCAACTAAATGTGTTAATTTTACCCACCGGTGGATGTTGCCAAGGGCTCTAAACTGATTGGCAGCAGAATCTTGGTTGAGGTGCCTGCGGAGGGCGATCTTAGCTGGAGAAAAGCGGGTGTAGTCGGGCAGGGGTTGCCCTAGCTGCCTGGTTCTTGAGTCTGGGGTGGGCGGCACAATTTCGTGGTCAGGGAAAATAGGCAGGTAGCGGGTGAGGAGCTCGTTTTTGCCCATTCCGCTGCCACTGCCCCTCTCATAACCCGGCAAGGCTGTGCCGTTGATGGATAGTTCGGGACTGAGGCCGTTGAGCCACACAGAGGCATGTGGGGCGAGTCTGGGGGTGTCGGAATCCAGTGTGGGCCGGGGCTCTGGACCAGGAAGGGCCTTTTGGTAGGGGGACTCCTCACACGGGTTGTAAGACTTGAGCTGCAGGAGCTCTTGCTGCCTCTGGCTCTTCTCTAGTTCAACAATGCTGATCTGCAAAGAAGCACCAGGGGTCGTCGTTGATGTAAACACAGACACAGCCAACCCACACTGCTCATGGTAAAACTATCCTTGTAAGAGCTAGTTCGGTTTTCTGTAAACAAGCTTTTGTCAGAACATTTACAAACAAGTCTATGACAAGAAAGATAAAAGCAAGAAAAATTGGAAATCTTATATGTCTTTTCGTATTTTTCAGATGTTTAATTGGTTAGAAAATGGTACAGTTGTGACAACCATTCATGTAAAACACAAGGGTTACAACACCGAAAAAAATGTGTGTGGTTGTCATCCTAGGGCATCTTGGCAGGGTTTACCTGCCTGTATGAGACTGAAATAGTGGGGAAACAGGAAATAACTAAAGACCAGAGAGGAAAAACGAGATTATACCATGTTGAAGACCAGGCTTAAAACAGTGCAACCTTCACAAGCACCAAGATCAGCGTGCCACAGCATCAACTGTACCAATGGTATATATGCAATGGCCTATTATCTCTGATCTGACAGAGAAAAATGTGCATGTGAGTACCTGGAGCTCCAGACAGTGGCGCTGTTTCTCCGAGATTTGTCTTCGCAGAGCCGCTTTCTCTTTCAACAGACTCTCCAAACACAGAGATCCCCAGTCCAGCTTGAGCTCCTCACACCGTGCCTTCAGCTGACAAACACACAAACATACAGTTCCACTTCTGCCAGAAACTTTCATTTCTGAATCATAAGTATCCTTCTGCTCCGTTGAGGCAGAATATGAGGGTTTGTTGTGGATCACTCACCAGCACCAGGTTCTGATTGCGGAGCTCGGCCATGTCCTTCTCTAGCTGTTTGGTCTGCTCCCTCAGCTGCATGTTGTGGGCTGTGATCTCTTTCTGAGCTTGTACCAGGTCTTCCACGGTCACCGCCTTCACGCCTAGCTGTGAGAGGGGCGGCAGAGGAGTTACATTCAGCACAGATGCCTACACATCACCGATCTGAAAGTGTTGACTAGGTATGCAGCTCATTAGGTTGTGAAAAGTCTTACCTCCTCCAGTTTGGACTGGAAAAGGTCTCTGATCCTCTCCTTATGAGCGTGACAAGCGTTCAGTAGCTGCTGGGCTTGACCGGACAGTTCTGTGTGTCTCAGCTGTGACACAAGAGAAAAGTTAAACAATAATGTTATGACAAAACCATAAAGTCCATATATTTTCTGAGCTCACAAATAAAAAAAACTGTGTGTGTGTGTGGGGGGGGGGGGATAATGCTAATTAGTTAATACATTCGAATATATATGACACTAATATTTATAAAACGAAAAATCACGAAAACACGACAAATCTTTTTATTAGTTTATAAAGCAAAACAAAAACAGTAAAAAATATTTTCCCAATTTATAAATAATAAAAAGAATTAATTATATATATAAAGTATTTTGCTTTCTTATTAATATATTATTATTTATATTACTTGTAGTATTGTAATTAAACAAAATATTTTAAATACAATGCATGGTATTTTTAAATACAAACAAATTAAACTAACAAAATACACAAATTTATAATAACATTATATATTTAAAATATTTTCTCACTCAATTATATTACTATTATTATTAAAAACAATGTTATGACAAAACCATAAAGTCCATATGAAGAGCTCTTTTCCAAAACGCGATAAACGCCAAATTAAAAAAAAATGAGTTCGTCATGCCATTTTGCTGTGTACTGAACCTATTCACTGCTCCATCAATGTTTCATGCCAAATCGCTATATTTCCTTGTTTAAAATGTACTGCAAGATGCAGTTCTTTTCCAAACCGCTATAAGCGCCGAACCTGTTTTTAGCCTAAATGCGATATATCCTCATATGACTGGACAAAGAAAAAAAAAAAAAGAAAAAAAAAAAAAATAGAAGGTTCGTCACTCAGGTGGCGCGTTAATACCCACGGTGGGATGTCAATGTAACAGATGTGTATGCCAGTAAGGGCTGTGTGTAAACCTCACTCCCCTGACCTCAAAAAGAGGCGCTCTAGCGACTGACGGCTAGAGGCTGTAGCCTTTGGCGTTCCTTGTTAGAGCGCCCGCCTCCCGCAACGGAAACCCGGGTTCGAGACCCGCTCGGTGTGATGGTGCGGACCCGGGGGGGTTACATCAACACAAGGCTGGTGCCGACCGGCTTATAGTATGAGTCCCTTATGTCATATGTTGCATGTTCTCTTTTTTTTTTTTAAGACATAAACCAACATAAAAAAAAAGGTTGGATTTGTAGCGTTTTGAAAAACATGTTCAGACTGAGCCAACAGACCATTTTAACAGGATAAATTGAAAATTAACAAAATGTATGGGTCTAGGTAAAAAAAATTCATTTTCTCTAAAACTATTAAAATGGATTTATAGCGTTTTGGAAAAGAGCTCTTCATATATTTTCTGATCTCACAAATTCAAAAACTGTGGAAAAAATACTGTTAATGAACTAATAAGTTATAATAATGAACAACAAACAAAAAATATATTTAAAATATTTTATTTTTGTTAGTGTACAAATACTTTCTCATTGATTATTATTTCTTCTACTAGTAGTGTTATTATTAAACAAATATTTGAAATAATTTTTTTTGCAATAATTGATCAATTATATATCAACAATATTTTCTCACTAACTAATTCATTATTATTTATACTATT
Source organism: Oxygymnocypris stewartii (assembly GCA_003573665.1). Taxonomy (NCBI): domain Eukaryota; kingdom Metazoa; phylum Chordata; class Actinopteri; order Cypriniformes; family Cyprinidae; genus Oxygymnocypris; species Oxygymnocypris stewartii. Next base: position 2,589,398 of record QVTF01003285.1, read on the forward strand.
ATTATTATTAAGCTTATACAATTAATAAATAGTAATACCAATATTATCATTATGTATATAGTTGTATTATATTCATTTTATTATTAATTATAATGGAGATTTGGATCATTAGTAATATACACACACACTAAGACGACAGATTTACCTTTTCCTGCTCAAGGGCTTGCTGCAGGTTGGTCCGGTATTGTGGTGTCTTCATGTAGGCCATGAACTGCAGGTACTGGACTTTCATGTTATCTAGAGCAAGAGTAAGGCAGATTATGTTAACTGGGTGATTGACTGTAACTAGAGCAGATACACGAGCATGTCTGTGAGAATAAAATGGATCTCCTCATGTTAAATATGAAAGGAGAGCAGAACTTACCAAGCAGAGCCTGCAGGCCTGGTGGAGTGGGGCCCATGAGAAGCTGGCTTGATGTATAATGCTGCACTTTGGGAGGTAGCTGATAGAAAGGACTCTTAGGTGACCTGTATGCATCTGCGGATTGAACCAAACCACAAGTCAATGTCAAAGGTACTGATGCTGATAAATAGCCAAAGACGTGTTTTAGGTAAGTGTCTCACCCTGAGGGGGGGCCGCTGAAAGGGTCTTGGCATGCAGAAGATCAAGTGCGCTCTGGCTCTTCTTGTTCTTGCGCTCGGCTGCAGTGGGAGTGGGAGCCTTCTTAGGCCGGCCACGCTTCCTGTTGCCGAGCTTGCGGCCCCTGGGCAGTAGTTTGGCCCGGCGGGGTTTGGATGACGGTTTTACTGGCATGAGCAAGTTTGAGCGCCGCTCCTCACCACCAGAGTCATGCTGGGGCTGGTGCACAAGGTAAAGGGATTTTTAATTAATACAAATAAATTCAATTAATTAAGTTTAAATAAATACATTTCAATTGTATAAACAAAATACACAGATGAATTCATAAAAGTGATTCCTGTAGGTTTACCTGGTGCTCCTTAAGCAGAAATTTAATTAGTTAAAAACATTAATGTAAAATAAATACATTTATTAATATGGAAATTTCAAACAAATTCAAAAATAGACTTCAAATGAATAAACAAATAGATAAACTTGAAATAAACAAGATTTCTGTAGGTCTACATTGTGCTACTTGGAAAGAAATGTTATTAATAGTAAAGTAAAACTTAAAATAAATTAATGTAAAACCGATTCATACATTTTTAAATAGATATACAGTATTTGAAATGAATGTATAAATAAATAATTCAAAACTAATTTAATTTAAAATAACAATATAATAATAAATAAAATCAAAATTAGGCAATTCAAATTATGAATAAATAAATTAAATGTATTTATTTTATATATAAATATATTTTAAATAAATGTAGAAAAAAATTAAATACATAAAAATTATACATAATTTAATTAGAAATGGAATTAAACAATTTAACAAAACAATTTTAATAAATTAAAATTATTTATAAGAAATGTTTTTTTAAATAAATGTAAAATTATGTAAATTGAAAATGTATAAATACATTTTAAAATAAATGAATAAATACATTTATAAATAGATTATTCCTGTTTGACTACCGTGGGCAGAATTCAACTAAAAATAATATATGAATTGAAAACAAAATAGTGTAATAAAATATTGATCACTTGAGATATTTATATATCTAAATGTATTAAAAAGAATTATAAATAAATGAATAACTCCTGTAGGTCTACCTTGTGCTCCTTGGGCTTGGTCGGGGTGGTGGTGTTGCTCTTATTCTCCTTACTGTCCTTCTGCTGGCGCCTCCGGGTTGCCTCCTGCTCCTCCTGGAACCAAAAACAAGCCGCATGTGTTGTTGGAAGGGATCTAGCTTGATATTTTGTCCAAAAACCCATAAACATGAGAACCAAACAAGTCTTACCCTGAGTTTAGGATTTTTGAGACTAGAAAAATAGTTTTCAAGCTGCAAAGTAGACAAAAACCGTTTGGTTAGATATCAGTACGTGACGCTCAAAGAAATGTATTTTTGGATGACTGCATGACACGAGAAAGCCACACTCAACGTTGTTTGTCTGACAATAATGGCTAATGCAAATAAGAGACCCATTGTACACCAAGAGGAACAACGAAACCCATGTGACACAAATGAAAGGGCACTTACTATGGTGCGGTCTATCGTATGAAGATAGTACGACACTGGCTTCCCCGTCCACGAAACCGAACCCCTCAGAGGGGACAGCTCAACTACTCTCATTATTGTGCCAATATCTTAAAAAAGAAATGCAGTGAAGACCATTAAACATTGGAAAAGTGTGGTCATTTAAGTTGCGCTGCAAAATTTGTATAATTCTGTACATCTGAGAATTTCACATAAAGGTGAAACTCCTTCCTGCGCAGATTTCACATTGGGTTCAGGTTTTTCACGCGAATTTGCCACGTTGGCCAACTAAAACCTGCTTTTGACTTCTATACTACACTATTAACACTAACATTTTTGTCACAACATTTTTGCGCATTAGTAAAATTTCGCACACAAAAAAGAAAAAACCATCAGTTGCATTAAGATGTATGACCAACTTTTTCACACTCACGATGGTGTAGATTCCTATCAGAATGACGGGATTTAACCTGTGAAATTTCGCCAAACAACATTAACTATCTTAACGCTTACTTTTACAATGGTACTAAAGTAATATATTGTATAGTACCATCTTTAGTAAGAGAAACCTGACGTATAGAGTTTTATACTTACCACTCAAGTTTCGACTGTTTATTCTGAAGTTAAGAGGTGCAAAAGGTTTTGAGGATACAATTTTTCCACCTACAAGAGACAAAATTGATGTGCAATTTGAGCTACACTGACACGGACCCCCTTCTTTTTCAAATGTTAGCAGACAAGTGCTATTTACTTCAAGTTAGGGCTGAACAAAATGGTCAAATGTGATTAATATTGTGATTTAAATTGATTAAAAACATTTTACACAAAAATAATTACACCATCTCTCATGCTTTTCAATTTGACTGATCGGTTGTGTAGCCCTATCTTTTTTTTTTAATCGCGTGACACCACATACCTTCCTTCATGTTGGCAAATCGTTCCTTCAGCTGGTGGTCCACCTCAGGACCAAAGGCAAAGTTATTCACAAAAATAACACTGTAAAAGAGCACATCAGACTATAGACTTACACAAGACATATAAAGCAACATGCAAACGGTTGAAGAAATTATGACAATAAAAAAACTCACGAATCTGAAAAATGTTAACTTGTTCTAAGCATCTAACTAGTCTGTGTGTGATCATACCTTGTGTTGGCTATTCGTTCTCTCCATTCTTCTGAAAGGAAATCTCCCCTTTCCAGCTGCCACACAAGACCAAACAACATCAGTACGTATGGACTTCATCCCTTCAATCACAATAATGAAGTAATAACATCTGTTATAATAAACAAACACACACTTACAGTGTACTCGCCATGTTTTTTGCCATACCACTTCATCCATCGCTTAAACTCCCTGTCCATTGACTGTAAACACATTCAGACATGTATATTTGTGCGAAACATTCACTTTGAGGCAGACTCAAAAAGTGTATATGGAGTGTTTAATGTTGGCTTCCTGTTGGTACCTCTGCATAGGTTGCTGGAATGTCTGCTTTCTCCACGCCATAGTAGTGTTTACAGTTTGTGGCTGCAGCGACTTGCAGAACGACCTGACCAACTCCTGCAAATCAAGGGAAGACGACACTGTGTCACATTAAATGAGCTTTCAATCTTAAACTGGTAATGAAGATCTGTTTTAATGGCTGCGAATTTTTGGTTTTCTGATTCCCAGTTGCATTTTCCAATGCGCTCTTCTATTTTTATTATCTAAAGGGTAGGGTAGGCGATTTTGGAGAGGCTAGCAATAGCACGCTAGCTTTGACAACATAAGATCTCACCCTCCCTGCAAATACTCTCCAAAGCCACGCCTCCTTCAAAACACATGAACGCGCAGCAGAGGTTAACCAGTGACACGATGAGAGACGGTGTTGGTGGAGGGTTAAAAGCAATGCTGTCTGATTACCTCATGTCTCATTCACTGGTGAGAAAACTTTACAGTACAAAGTGCTAATAAAATATTATAATAACACCTTCCATTCTCGCTCAGTTTGCAATAGTGTAATGCAACGCATTGATGATGTATCATCTTTGTGTGAACAGGCTGCATGGAAGTATGCAAATACATACCTTGACAGGCAGGTAGGACAGCCTATCATAGCCCTTGGGCCAAGAGATATGATTGGACAAATGTTTTTGTCATCCACAGATAATATAAACACATAAATAATAGCTTGAATGCCCCAATATTAAATATATTAAATGAATGAAATGGTCACTAAATAGAATAAATTATTATTATAAAACATTACACTAATCTACACTATTTTAATGTTTCTGTGGGACAATGTGAGAGACACCTATCAAATTCAATTGATTATTGTAAATATTATCAACCCTCTGTGAACACCCTGGCAATAGAATCTCCATTGGCTTGTTTTTTTAAATTTACTCACCAGACTAATATTACTTATCTGATATACATACATATATATATATATATATATATATATGTTTGTAAAATGGCATAGTTTTTTATTAAATCTCACTTAGCATCAGTCAGTCAAACATTATAATATGATATAATGATAATTTAGCATTATATGATGATAGAACTTTAGTAATTAGAATAACCATGAATGCATATTTGTCATGTTGACTGAGCTTAAGATATTGTTTGTCATTTAATGTTTCTATGAAAAAGGGGGAAAAAACAATATAAAAATAATACTGATAAGATAACAAAACTACCTTGAATTTTACTATTAATAACCATATAAAAGGCACTAAGGATTATTGAGCTGCTGGGTTCAAGAATATTAATCACGTAGTCTGCTTTCACTTGAATTGATTTGCTGAAATCAAAACCGGGCCAATAATAGGTGAGCGCCGGCCAATGAGATTGCCGTTTGTGCATTAGCTCCGCCCACTACAGGAGAAACTGGAAGTTCTTAAAAGCTTCTTAAAAGCTTCCAAATGAACTCCGTTATTTTGACAGGAAAATACAACAAAGGATATCGTTTACATTAAGCGCATCAATTCTGCATGTTATGAAAGACCCGCGGACACGAAAACAACCCGCGGCAAACTGCGGACTTGGCAACATACCGTCCCAACTTGATGCTTCTTCTGAAGACAGCTTAAATGTGTTCGACTTGAAGCAGCGCTGCAAGACAGATCGTCAAAGTACCGCGAGAGCTATACGAGAGCGGACGTCTCCTAATGCTTTCTCTCACCATTCTTTAATGTCATACAATACTCTCGCATTTCACGTCACGTGACCGTGTAATCGCAGCGTTTGCTGTTGAAAAATCTAATTTTTTCATATAGCAATAACACAAATGCAATTAATCGTTCAGCCTTAATTATTAGTGATTAGTTAATTTAATTTGCACTTCAGGGCCACCATAGAATAGGGCTTCAATAACACCAACCACTGCCTAGATCCACGAAGGTGTCGTCTTCCATCATCTCCATCTCATCAATGATCTGAGCCACCAGGTCGAAGGAGGTCTCTCCGTACACCTCGGGAGAGAACGGCTCGTAGTTGTTGAGTTTCTCTGGGTCTGTAACGGAGTGGTTGTAGACCTGCTGCAGGATGTGACGCAGCAGGCCATTGGAAGGCCGCTTGTTGAGTTTCATGGGTTGGGTGGTCCCTTTCCACTGCAACACACAATTTTACATGTTTGAAAAAAATCTAGTCTGTTTTCAACAAAAAAAGACTTGACGTACCAGTTGGTGAATGCTGTCAATGGCTCTGTTGTACTTATCACATAGTCTCTGCATACTCTCAAAGCTGGAAGAAAACACAAAAATAAAAACTACAAATGAAATCTGTTTTTATCTCATAATAAACCATGAGGCTATGCTCAGACACAAGAAAAGCAAAAGAGTAGCAATATATTCTATTTGGAATGTACATAATAAAATCATCCATTCATCACACTTTCATTAAATATTTAATATGTTTAAAATGAAGAAGAAATAAGTTTAAAATATTTAATTGGTAATACAGTGTGAAGCTTTGGTCACTTCATTTCAAATTTTACAAAATTACTAAAAGTATAAATAAATAAATGATTCATGAATTTCTATTAAATAGTATATAATTAATACAATTAAACTGTAATAAATTATAATTTAATTTGTAATATTCTGTGAAACTTGTTGTATCATATTACCTTTCATATAACTAGCAATCATAGTACAACTAATAAATTGATGCATGATATTTCAGTTAAATATTCTAAATTACAAATTAAGAGTGTAATTACAAGTATTTAATTTGTAAATTTTGAATCAACTGAATACATTTTGTGAAGCTTATTTAATTTCATATCTTTCACAAAACTTGTATTTAATTGTTTCATTAGCATACAAATGCCAGCTTTATTAAAAATAATAATAAATTAATACTTTAAATAAAAACAATATTTATTATGAACTACTAACATTTAAACTAATTAAACAATTATTATAAATAAATAAACAATTTAAAGAAGTAACAATTAAAATATTATTATTTAATTGTGTTATTATTATTATTATTAATGACTTATGTTATTATGATCCTGCGGCTCAGTGGTAGAGCATTGCGTTAGTAGTTGCAAAGGTTGTGAGTTCAAATCCCAGGGAACACACATACTGACAAAAAAATGTATAGCCTAAACGCACTGGTAAGTCCCTTTGGATAAAAGCATCTGCTAAAGGCATAAATGTACTTATTTTTAGGTGCCATTTTCCAATGATACATAATCGTCCCAATCTTATGAGACCCATTTCCTCACCTCTTGGTGTCGTAGTCGATAAGAACGTAGTTCTCCATGGCCAGCTTAAGATCTGGGATCTCTTCACACACCCAGCTGGACAAAGAGAAGAGTCAGGTTTTAATTATGCACAAAACTCGCAGAGCAGTCAAACACAAGAGCAAAATCAAACCAAAGGACTTACCGAATAGTTTCGATGATTTCATGTGCGGCATCGTGATGTTTATCCTGTGGAGATGAAATAAATCCTGAGTTAGAAGCAAAGTCCAAAATTAATGCTTTACTTACTCGCTAGACTTCTCATTCGACGTGTAGTTATCCATCTACAAGAAATAAGCTTCTACAACTACAACAGACTCTTGACCTTTCCAGTTTGTGACGGGTCACAGATCACAACTGTAGCACATTGCTGCACACACAGCAGCCAGTGTGCCTTCAAGCACGTGAACAAGTTTATCGGGCACACATGGCTGGATAAGTACATTATGTCACTATAAGCCGACACTGATACTGTGTGTTACAGTATATGAATGCAAGTGAAGTCTTTTTGTTATGTGCATTATTATTTTTGTATTTTCTATTTATGTAGTTTTAATTCATTTTAATTTTAGTGTTAGTATTTTTAGTACTTAAAATTAGGACTTTAGTCCTAATTTTTGTACTTTTAGTTCTTTAGTTTTTTTATTCTTATAATTATATTATTTAAATTACCAAAACTGGAATGTTAAACAAAGCTTTTTTCAGCTTTAGTTTTAAGAATTTTAGCTATTAAAAAACGCGCACACTCACAGTATGATATCACAGTTGCGAGTATACATGTTTCGCGTGAGAATAATTCTAATGGCATTCAGTGTACGCGGCGATTGATAATGCATTTATGTTGTGCCAGATGAGGCTTGAACAGCCTGTGAGTGTGTGAGAGAGACAGCACACACAAAGTAACTCTCAGAAATGTATAGGTGCATACAGTGGTAGAAAAATAAAAGATATTTACAAAATATGATTTAGGTGAGCAACATTATACGACCATGATGTTGCCCTGAATATCAATATCAATACGACTGCAATGTGACACTGATTTTATCTAATCTAACATCTAATACCACTTCAGATGCAGCTGTTTCCTCAGCAGTGGAAAGATCGTTTGTTAATACTAATTTAATTTGAATGGTAACAACTCTAAAGTTTCTTATTATGCTAATTTAATTAATTGAAAGAAAGAAATAATTTGATGTGAAAGATGACATTTAAAAAGGTTAGGGGGGAAAAAATTACCATTTATAAACCGTGGGAAATTACATCTGTTTTGTTACATAAAACAACTCATTTTAATCAGGGATGCATCGATCCGATACTCTGGCTCGGTATCGGCTCCGAACCGGTCATTTTCTGCGGATTGGGTATCGGTCAGACGAGACCGATCCAAATCCGATGTTGTGCGTTTACTATTCTGTGCTGTTGTTAAGCCCACAAAAACCACATAAACATCATAAAGCACCATAAAGTGTTCATGCATTATATTTCAAGTGTTCTGAAGCTGTTCCATAGTTTAATCCGAGGTACAGATGAATATTTAAGTCATTAAATTCAAGTTCACAAACTCTTCTCTCCGCATGGTGAACAATATTTGAGAGAAATAGTCATTTTGTGTACATAGAAAAAGTCGTAGATCTTTGAGTTCAGCTCATGAAAAATGGGGGCAAAAACAAAAGTGTTGCATTTATAATTTTGTTCAGTGTATTTTTTTTACTTCAATTACCAAAACTGTTGCTTTACATATAAACAAGGCCCAAAAGCCATCAAATATGACTGTGCTGCATTTAAGATGTAACCCTGGCTCTTTAAGAGCTCCGAGGTTAATATTACTAATTATCAAGGCTAATTAACCCCAGATTGTGTCTAACATGTAGATGTGAACCCGCCGAACTCACTTCGGTCCTGCTGCTGGAGCTCTGCTGCTGCCTGACCCAGTGACCTACTTTCCATTAACAGAGTCCTGAGAAGCCCTCTGCATGCCTGAGTGGGCTGTTGCTGGGCTTCTCAGCCTCACTAAGCTCCTCCTAGCCTTTTTTCCACTCAGCTGCAAGTACAGCGGGTCTCGTGCTCTTCTGCCCACCCCTGCAGCTCCGAGGTGGCATCACAGGACTGGGAAATAATGCAGCCATAGTCTGAGGCCAAACAAGGGCACTCATTTAAAGCAGGAATGCAGCGTTATTTCATTACTGCATTAAATGCAAACACTAAGACACATGGCAGAGTGTGTACATGCACAAGCAGACACTTCAGCGCATCGTGCCACTCGAGAGGAGGGGGGGGGGCACTGCACATGTACGGGGTGTTCCGGCACACAGCAACACCAGCTCCACAGCTAAAAATATCCAGAGGAAAGGAGAGGAGGATGACAGAGAGCAAAAAATATAAAGCACGACAGCCCTCGGTCACGAGCAGGCTTGACTCACAAGCACAAAAACAGACTCCTCGTTCACCTCACGTACCATTGACGTGACTCACAGTGGGAGGTGAGAAGAAAAAAAATTATAATACACACCTCGTGAACACTCATTCTCACTGCACTGTTTGTTTTGGCAGGGGTGGCAAAACGCCACACCTTTCTGTATTAAAGGGTTTAACCAGGTCGTAACGTTCGAACTGTGAGGTGTTCAATTGTAATTCCTCATACTCCGAATGAATCATTTTGTAGCCAAGTTTTAGGAATTGACGCTTTCATATGGAAGCAATTACAGACCAGTTTCCAGATATGGGATGTAAATGTGGCCGGATACATAGGTTAGACAGAAAACAGTGAAGCTCAGTGTTTGATAAAAACCCTCTCCTTCCTCCCACGACAGGTGAGTGGGATGCTTTTGTTCGGAGCACAATGTGAAGCCGTGAGGCAAAATGTGATGCAAGTGGACAAGGAGCCAGCAACAGCCAATGCAACACCGGGAGAGGAAAAATCACTCGGCTGACTCTCTGAAAAACAAGATTCGAATGAATGGAGGGCTTTTGGTTCTTTGTAAAACACAACATAATCTCGAATAAAAGCAAGAAATATTTTAAAGCAGGGAGAGAATAATGCAGCACTTCAGTTTCTCACCTTTCCACGTCTGGGGTGTTTAAAGGGTTAATTTGCCCAAGAATGAGCATTTTATTATAATTGATTCACTTGTGTAATGTTTCTAACCTGTATGACTTTGTTCTACGCAGCACAAAAGAAGAGGTTTAGTAGAATGTGCATGCTGCTCTTTTCCATACAATGAATGTGAATGGAGACTAGGGTAAGGCATTCACAAGCTCTTGATTCAGTTTCAGATAAAATGTCAATTTTGATAACATGAAAGAAATTCTCTTTCTTTAAATGCTGTAAATTATATAGAGTAGATTCAAATCGTCTTCTAAAAACTGTTCATTAATAGAACCTTGGCTATAGGGATGGCTCGATACCATAATTTTGGCTTCGGTACGATACCAGAATACAATACTTTTGTATCGATACTAAATCAAAATAATCAAATAATCAGCCTCAAAAGGTAAGTGAACTAAAAACTATTTTATTAAAATAATAAAACAGATTCATATATTGTTTAATCATTTTTTTTTTAACTACATGGAACATAGGTTACATCTTGATGTTGAAAAAAAAAAATATATATATATAAATAACTGAAGTAGCCTAATACAATGATTATATATTAAAATCGTATCTTTTCAGTGCCAACAAAATGTAACAAATAACATTATTTCTCTCTCTCTCAGATTGTTTTGATATTTCAGACTCAGCTAGCCAAATAAAAAGCATTAAATCTAAATCTCTTTCTCTCTCGACTGCTTCATATTAGCAGAAACATTATCTTCATATTATTGATACTATATTTAGTTAGCAACTGGTAGCCAGTGCAATGAAAAATTAATATAGCAAAACTCTTGATTAGTTGTAAATAAACGTTCAAATTAAATCTGAATTTATGAATAATTATTGATGCATTCACCTGTCGATCTCTTAATTCTCTGAAAAGATCAGGATGAGCAAGCAACAAATGCTTAAAAGGGTTTGATGTGATGTGAACGCTTGCATACAGTTGCAATAAGGTCAGTTCGTTCACCTTTATCATCCGTTTTGTATCCAAAGTAATGCCATATTTCACTTCTACTGTTCTCTTTATTTATTAATTTCAGGCACGTTGATAGAGTTTAATCTGTTTGATCAATCCATCACGCTGTTCTGTTGTCACATTTACCGGTTGCACTGCAATTTGGGAAACACTGCCACCTACAGGTGCACTATGGAGCAGCAACGTATGAAATACCAAATTGAGCAAACTTATGATATCGTACCCTTTGAAACATAATATATACACACACACCGGTATTTTTCCAGTACCGGTAGATCGCACATCCCTACTTGGCTATATGTTCTTGATTCACTAAAAATAAATGCCATTCTTTTCGGAAATCAGACTACAATGGTCTTGCTGTGCATTTCTGGTTTACTAAAAATAATTTGCTCATAAAAAGTAATATGTTTCATGAATCCAGTTACAGAGCAGAATATTTTTGTTTCACTAGACAATCAAAAAGTAATCTGTATTCATCAGACTACACTATAGTGTTAATTTCATTAACGAAAACTATGACGAAAATATGAATTGACTAGCTTTTTTTCCCCATGACTAAGACGAAATGACAATAAGGTCAATAAATGAAATAATTACCAAAAGAAACGGCTCGTAAAATAATTTGTTTCGGTAATCAGGCTAAACTGGTAAATCTGTGTATTTATGATTCACTAAAAAGAATCAGCTCAAACGAGTAATTTGTTTAGGAATCAGGCTACACTGGTCGTGCTGTACAGGAAAAAAGCAGCATGAAAATTCTTCCAAAAATATATTTTTGTGATCTCAGAAGAAAGTCATATGGGCTCGGAACAACATGAAGGTAACCAAATTAACTTTTCCTTTAAGGGAAGTCTAAATTAAAACAAACCTAAACAAAAATTTGCTAGGCACGTCTTAGGGATGAAACAATTACCGGTTAGATGATAAATCATGATAAAATTCCAGTTTTGTTTTCATCTTCGCGCCATGTAATACCTAGAGAAGTGTTCTTAATCACAAAACTTCTTTGTCCACGGAGTTCACGGGAAACAGCTGTAATTCAGCTTCTCCATTTAAAGCGCCACTTCTCCATATAATGTGCCCCCTCTCCATATAAAGTGCCACCTAGTATCAGTGAGTGGATTTACAGAGACTCATTGCCTCTGTGCAGTTTCTGTCTGGACAAAAACGGACCGAATTTGCATGCCCTGCTGTACATTTTGACCAGTTGATGGAAAAACAAGCTTATGTGGATTCTACACATTTAAACAATTCAGAGAAGGTATCTAGAATTATTTATGGAGCAGATAAAATACATAAAATCATTCATTAACCAATTATAATTTTGACTTAACCCTTTCTTTGATGAAAAAACTATAGAACCCTGCCAAAAACAATAGAAAATGTAATGGGTTAAATGGTTATAATGGGAATTGCATTGGTTTTAATGGAAACTATAATGGTGTCTACTGGTATGTGATGGATTCTATTGGTGGGATGTTAAATCCTATTGGAAAAATGCCCAAAACACACTACAAAAAGGAATTTTGTAATGGTTTTACTGGAAGAACCTAATGGTTTATAATGGTATTTTAATGGAAACCATTGGGAATTCTGTGATGTTTTCTATTGGGCTTTAGCAGGGTTTTCCTTATTTAAAGACTGCAATGTGAGGGTTACCTTTTTATGAATCTTTTTCAAAGATTTATTTGAAAATTTACAAGAGATATTTGAACATGATATTAAACTGTTGTCAATCAAGTTGTCATTTAAAATCCAAACATAATTGTTAATTTTATTGTTTTAGTGGTTATGCAAACAAAGTCATTTTAATTGTTGTTTGTTGATTTTTTTTTTTATCTAAAACTTGGTGAAGTGATTTATGTGTTGGTATTTTTGAACATCCGTTTACCCAACAGCAGGTCTGAAATATGGCTCTCAGTAGGTGGGGCATCCATCCTTTATCAGCCAAAGTCAAAGACGGAAGTCATTTGAGGCCAAGCAAGACAGTAAAACAGCTGAGGTCACGACTTCTACACTACTAGCTGAGTGACATAAACGAAAGTGACTGGAGTTTTTAGTGATGCAGCAGCTCTAAAAATAACCTACGCTTCTGAGAAACCCACAGTCTCCGTAGTACATTATTCGTCGGGAGGGACAAATGAGACCGTCGTTTCTGTGGAAACCACAGGCTTTGATCTGCACCCCCCATTTCTGTCTATAACAGCATTGGCAACTTTGGTGGCATGAGAAATGTGAACTTTCAAATGACGTGAGGACTTACCGAACACGTTCTCATAATAAAATATTCAAATAAATAACCCCGTCTCGTAATTTCTTTGGTTGAACTGAATATGAAGACATTTCCTCATCTCTTAGGTCCTAAATATTACTCAATTGTAATATTGCTCTAACAGGGTAAAAAGCAGTGCATGTAGGGGTGGGCGATATGGCAAAAATATAATATCATGATTTTTTTTAGAAAGATCAAAAGTTTATCACGATTCTTTGCCATGTTGGTTTTACTATTTTGTCTGAGCAGTGCAGCCAAACTAATGTCCCTATTATAAAGACAAAGCCTTTCAAGGTAACGAAATATAAAGAATAATGGTGGATAATTAGGCCAAAGTGGGCAAAGATAAAAATCGGTCATTATTTTATATTTGTTATTAAAAAAATAAGAAAAAAGATACACATTACAAATACACAATATACAAATATAACAAACCGTGCTTGATTTTCAGGTACAATAGGCATATTTAGCAGAGTATTCAAGAAATTGAATGAACAAATATAAAAAAACTGTATAGATTGATTCCAATTAAAGCAGCTATTTTATCATGTTTTCTGTCAAGAGTAGAGTTATTTTTTTCTCTCTGCGTTTTGTTGTTTTATCATTAAGACTAAAACATTCTGTCATCTGTCTGTATAGTCTGTAGTGTTTTATATCATTGCTTCCCAAACCTGTCCTGGAGGACCCCTAGCCCTGCACATTTTGTATGTCTCCCTTATCTAACACACGGTTTTATATTTATACCATAATTTACTCAAATTTAGTTTTAAACCTGAATGAGTTTCTTTTTTCTGCTGAACAAATGCTATTTTGAAGAATGTGGGAAATCAAACAGTCCACAGCAACCTCCATAGTATTTTATTAGTATAGTCCTATCAGTCATCTCTCCTTAGTCTGTGGATGTGGTAAGTAAACTTTCATGTACTGTAACAGGCTGCTAGCCAGCGCCATATGTACCTTTAGTGCAGGGGTTCTTAATTCCAAACCTTGCGTGCCCCCACTCTGCACAATTTGTACGTTTCTCTTATCGCTTCAGGCATTTGTACTATTTGACTAAGTGCCCTACAAAGTGGCCATCACATCACAGGATATTCCACCATGATTCCAGTTCGAAGCAAACTTATATTTTCCATTCAAAGGGCATTGAAGTGTGCGAGACGTTAATTTAAATAGTATTTATTTACAAGTATATTTATGTCACACTTCTCTAGTAAGTTTTGTCTGTGTGTGAAGATGCTGCAGACAGCGCATATCCGTGAATGAATGTTAGGGGTAGCATGGTACATGTATTTGTACCGAACCATCACGGTACGGACCTCTCGGTTCCGTGCATGAGGCCTTACGACGAATACAGGCAATTCACCCTAAATCCAGAAGGGGGCACCCGCAGTAATGCAACGCTGTTTGATAACCGCAAGCGCCTGCAGAAATTATGTTACTTCAGTCATGTTCCAATGGCAGGTGAGCTAATGTTTGTATTTTATTTTGATAAAGTAGCCTACCAACTTTAGCAATGCTGGAACTGATTTGTTTTGTGTGTGTGTGTGTGTGTGTGTGTGTGTGTGTGTGTGTGTGTACGCTCCAGCGCGCGATCACTTCTATTTCCTTATACCAGCAGAATCAACTTTAAAGACTTATTGTCTTAATAATCACTGGATAAAGGTCTGCTTTTATTTTTGTACACTCACAATGAAATCAAAAAAGATTTTATACATAATATAACAATGTAATAATAGTATTAGCATTTATAATTAGTATTTACACATCTAGGTGATTTGTAGGTCTAGGTCAATTGTAATTTGCACGACTGTCTGTTCAAACACCTCTCAAGCGGTGGACTTCTACATTCTGATTGTTTGCCGCCCAACCAGCGTCATAGCTCATTACCATAAAGTTGACCTGATTTCAACTCTCCTCGACGCTCTCATCGTCCAAACGCGCCGCGACGCTCTCGACAGAGTCTGTTAGCAAAGAGAGACATGCAAAATATGCCGAGCGAGGGTGCGGGAGGACTGGAATTGAGAACCGCTTATTTAGTGGCTGTGTAGAACGCGTTATCTGTTTTCCGTGCCTTTATGCATACGGATTCACACTTTAGGCACACCCCTAACCCCGATGTCATCGTCCATCACAATGTTTCACTGTAGACATCGTCCGATGCCAATTTAGTAGACATCGTCCAACCCTAGTTGAATGTTGTTTCGCTTTCAAAAAAGAAACAGAACAACAACAGACTCCTGCGCTTGTATGAGTTCAGAAATTCACAACTCCACTTTAAATAAGTACAATGATAGGTCATATCAGGATGCAAGGATGGATCTTTATAGCGAACATGTAAAAAACCAAGGCATACTTTGGCCTTTTAAAAAAAGATGGGGTGTCATTCTTGTTTTTAGTACAACAGTACATGATCAATAATACACAAAATATATAATAATTTGAGTTAGGAGTCCATTCAATGTGTAATAGTAGTTAACAAGCTTCAGTAATAATGCATATGCTGGAAAGCCACATTTAAAAGCCAACATTCAAGTCCAGCAGGCTTTACAACCCATAGTAACCCCTAAAAAGTCAGTTATTGCCATACTTACCAGAGAAACCGGCATACCAGCTTGTTTTTCAAGAAATGTCAGCCATGCGAGTTAAATTTTGGATACATCCTGAAAGGGACGGTGTGAAATGGTAACCAAAACAGCACTATCCCATTGCAAGGGCTGCCAAACTAGTAGACCCGATTTTAGACATTAGTGACAAATTTGACACTTCCAGAACAGTACACAACCGCAAGACAGTGCAAAGGTAACATCAAAACTGAAAAACGGTAAGATGCACATTACGGGACACAAATAAAAGCTGTCTGTCAATAAAACACACTAACAATATGGAGATACCGTCCTCTCGCCTAGTGCACTACTCGCCTTTTGTTTAACACCCTCCGTGTGATATTGAGCCGGCACGAAGGTTATTTCAACCTAATATACCCACTACAGTTCTAGACACAATATTAAGGCAGATATTTACAATGTTTAAGTTATCTAGAGTTTGATGACGGTTAGTGTTGGGTAAAAAGCGATAAAGTTTGCTAGCCCTGCTATCTGACTGTTAGCATGACGGCTAACGTGAATTTCAGCCTCCAGAAACATTCATTAAATGCATTGTCATACAAACAATCGTTTCAGGCTGAATATGTGCATTAATGAACGTCTAAACAGTTTATTCGTCAATAACCTTGCGTTTCTGAGTTAAATTAACAAGTGTTGTACACACGCTCTCTCTGCTATGGCAGGTTTTGGTTAACGGCGGCGTCTCAATCACTCGTGAGCTAACTACCTAGTGAGCGAAACATTTCGCTCGTTTAAGTTAACTCATTCGCATGATAAAGAAATAAATAATGTAATAAATGACGTAAGACGTGTTTCTGTATTTGTATAAATAATCGTCTGAGTGAGTAAGTGTGACTTCCTCATAAAATCCAAAAATAAACTCACTTGTCAACTAATTGGCATAATACATATATCCTCCAAAAAGGGTAACTGACAAATTAAAATAATTCAAATTCAAAAGGTTTGAATCACAGCAAAGACTGCATTTTGTTTTTATTTACGCGCTTAATCGTATTAGAACTGCTTAGCAAGTATAAACATGTTGCCTAGGAAGACAGCTTACTAGGATTTGAAACACAACCACTGTGCGAGATGGCCAACTGGGTCAGCAGGCTACACACAGCGTGTATTTCCTGCGATTCACATATTAATATTAGCTGAAAACAGATTTCATATTTTTCAAACAAAACCGACTCTCATTTCAAGTCTGACTAATGTTTAGTGGTCATATTAGCTAACATTTATGAACCTATACACGTTTAGGATATATTCAATACTTTTAAGATGTACGGACACACCCGTGACACAATTTTAAGCGGTTCTTGATTCTTAAAACACTAATATTGAAACAAGCACATCAAGAACCAAAACAAGACATTCAAACACCATGTACTCGTTCAGATACACGTTCGTGACCCACTTCGCTTTATCGCAAGGGAATCCCGGTGTTGCTTTCGGTTTGTATTAAAACAATAATACTGATAGTACTTACATATACAGGTAAGGGCCACGGATAGCCTGCAGCTTCGGCTCCGACCGGCGACTTCAGTTTTAACTCCAGCTTTTCTCCCATTCTCCCCAATACAGCTAACGTTAATGGACAAGACACAAGCTAGAGTAAGAGCATTTCCGTGAAAAAACACCGGGTTTAACGCGATAGGATCTCACGTTGGATATCACAGGCTGCTGGTGCTTTCCGCGCAGTTGTGCCGCAGGACTTGGTTGGTTTGAATCCGATCTACCCCGGTGATTTGGAGAAAATGATCGATTAAGCCGAGCGGCTGCTCCGTCTCGGCAGTTCCGCCGCCATCTTGACCGGCTCACGATGAAGAAAAAATGCGCCCTAGTGTGTTTGTCGGTGATGGGAGGTCCAATTCATTTCCGCGAATCGGTTCTTTTGAACAATTCTTGTCACAAAAAAAAAAACCTGCTTAAACGAGTCTTTTAAATTCTGAAACGTTCCAGGCTCGTTTATTATGTATCTAAAATAAACTTAAGTAATGTAATGTATGTGTCCAAGTTAAGTTTTTTTCATAGAAACATAAAATCATTTAGAACATAATTTTAATTTACATTATAAAAAGGATAGTTCCGGTCCTTGATTCTGATTGGTTAAGTCGCGTGCAAAGCTGTTGTAAATTACTCTACAAACACACACCTTTGTTTAGGCCTGTTCATTGCGTCGCGTCGTGCTTTACAACGCCCCTTTAGCTCTTATAAACTCACTGTAAACCACGCTTCACGGGGCTTATTGCTTTGTTAAATAATACTACAATTAATCATTAATTATTCAAAAAATGAATTAATCAAAAGGGTGAGTAAATTATCATTTAAATTTTTTTGGTGAACTATCCCTAACGAATCGTTCTCAGCTGTTTTGTGAAGCGGTTCAAGTGATTCATTGAAAAGATCCGACTCACATGAATGATTCGTGCGTGTGAAGTCCGCAGGTCGTACCATCAAAACCGAAACGAAAGGGAGAGTGGAAACTGGTATGTATAAAACGAGAGGGGCAAGGCGTCTGTTCTCTGACACACACACGGCGGGGATTTCTCCTCGACAACTCTCTCACATTGGCTGGGTAACGATGACACCGTTCGACAATTAACCGGGCGGTTTGAATCAGGATGCCGGTGCCAATAACCGTTGAATGGGCGGGACGTACCATTTTTCCCCCCAGCACATGTGCAGAACGTGAAGGATCCATGTTTACTATCAGGATCAGTTTGCTGGACCGTTACTTTCAACTTAAAAAAAATGCTCGGAGAAAACGTTAAGTGAAACTAATATATTAGCTTTTTTAGATAGCAATTTTATTAATGTTCTTAAAGATTTGAGAAATTATGGTGGCATAAAGGACCATCAACATTCGTATAACGTTAGACACTTCTTATATAGAGCCTGAAATCCACAGACAGACAGACAAACAGATGGATGGATGGATGGATGGGGAACAATTAAAAGCAGTTTCATGTTTATCCTTCATGTTCAACAGGTTATTTTGATATAGGATCATGCTTATTAAAAGTGGCTTTGAGGTCCTACGCTAAAGTGGCCTTGCGGTCCGGTCTGTGCAGTACGAACGATACTAATATGCAGAGTATGCTGTTTGCGTAGGGCACCATAACGTTACCAGTTGCTCAAAAAAAAAGAACAGGTGACGCGCCATTCCCGCGACACGCGCTCACACCTCATGTTTGCAGCTGAACGCAGATGATCATAATTGATGGACAACAATGCCCGTGAAAAGGCAATCCTACAAAAATGAACCACGGTTTAATCGTAGTAAAACTGCTTAGTTTTCTTTTGCGTGATTTCTGAATGCTTGTATTACTGCCATAGGTCTGTCTAGAGCTACAATTTAGTAAATAATACAATTTAATTACAATTAATTAATGTATTTACTTTTATATTTGATTAAAGTTCTATTTTGACCCCTATGGTAGGTTTGTTTTTACTTCCATAATATTTGAGGGAGGGGGCACAACAATAAACCCCTGCTTAGGGCAGATTTGGCCAGCAGCGGTCCTCATAAAGATGTCTCTACGATCTGCTTTTGAAGAAATATCGTTGTTTCGTGCTACAGCACACATTCTATCAGCGGCAGTTCTGGTGCCGCCGTATCAATATACTGTACAGCGCCACAAACATTCACATCAGTAAGAAGATATTTTGAAGAATGTGGAAAACCAAACCGTTGCTGGTCCACATTGACTGATAGTAGGGAACACTGTTTGGTTATCCACCTTCTTCAAAATAGCGTTTATGTTTAGCAGAAGGAGGAAACTCCTATTTTAATTATTGGGTGAATTATTCATTTAATGTTAATAAAACACCAAACACAAAGAGAAAAATCACTCACTACTCTTGACTGCAAACCTTTAACTGTTGCTTTAATAGAAATCAATCTATATAGTGTTTTATTTTTATATTTGTTCACAGTTTCTGGAATGCTCTGCTAAATACACCTACAGCCTACCTGAAAATAAAACACTATTTATTTTATTTGAATATTACAAATATATTTTAATATTAAAATTGTGCCCTCGCAATGCCATTTCGCCCCTCCTGAGGCCTGCGCACACCACTGCTTATTAGTAATAAGTAATGCAATAGGTTTTTAGAGACAGTTATCTAATTGCACTGTTGAGGATTTAATTAGAAATAGGTAATAGTGGGAAAATAATGCAGTGACAAGCGAGCAAAGCAGTTTTACTTTGTATATTTATTGTATATCATGTATTAGGCCTCAGCTGAGTTTTTGCTTTAGAGAGAAATCTGTTAAAGGTGTCAAATAGCACTCTTCACTCCTGCAATTTAGCCACCCCTATGTTTTAACCATAATAAACATGCTTAGTAACTAAAAAACAATGTCATCTTGGTTTACTTTTGACATAACCATAGTTTTATTGTTACCATTGTAGTACTTTTTGTTATGAGAGAAATAATCTGTGAAAATAATTGAATGCTGTAATGAGGACAAAAAGCATAGGCTATGTTGGCACATATGACCGGTTTTCTATTAATAATAGTTTGTCATTTCTTGCGTCTCGGCTAGAAACAAAGCGGTTTAGAATCGAGATATATTTACACAAGACTAAAACCTCATAACAGATAGGCCTTCCAGGAACACATCTGAAGTAGCCTATATCTGTGAGCTGCGCAGTTGTAGCATGTGTGTTTCATGTAATGTTGAAAAAGCCCCGATCAGAACAATAAGCAGTCGTTTCATCCTAAAAGAGCCCAAAACCAGTGTTAATATGACATCAAGACTAACTTATTTTTTGCCACTACTGAAATGTCAATTTCCTTCTTGCTGAAGTCTAAAGAAACATGACAGGATAATATAAATAATCAATTAAGTCTTTGTTACTTAGTACACTTATAGTGATTGTCAGTGTATTTTGTTGACATTCGTATTTATTTTGTTTCCGTTATCTAATATTTGTTATTTCTGTATAATAAATAACAAATTTAAATAATTTGAGTTAACAAAAACAATGGAAGTAGTGATTTATTTTTGTATTTTAAAGCAGATTTGTGTGTTGAGGTTTGACTCAGCCTCTCTCTATATTAAAATAAATAAATAAATAAATAAAGCAGAGAATAAAACTACTACAACCACAATAACCTCAAAAACGAAATATTTTAAATAAAAAAAATAAAACTAGTTTAATTCAAAATATGAATAAATGCTTTTGTAGTACAGAACACTAAAATAACACATCTGGATACACTTCTCAAATTATTAGATTTTTTTTCTCGAAGAATCAAACAAAATTAACTCTTTGCTAAAATGAATCAACCTCCCCAAAACTACTTTAATTTCTATATGATGTGTGTGACCTGTTGTTATTAATTTACATTTCAAATTCAAATTGTGGCTTATTAACATGATTCCTGGCATATTAAATATGTAAGCATTCCACCATATCACAAACTGCATAAACCAACAAACATGTGTCCTGGATAACTCTCCAATGAAATGTGTTGTTCTACGTTTAACAAACAGCTTGTATATGAATAGCAAACCCATCTCAACCATGGACGCAGAGATATATTAAAAACTGCATTCCCACAACGTTGAGCGAAACGTAAACGCGGACATTAAGAGTGTAATTTGCGGGCCTAAGCAAACACGAAGGAAAGCCTTAAATCTTGAGGGCGTCTTCCAACTGTCAGGGGGCTCGGTGTGTCGTAACGGGATGAACGAGGACAGGGATAGACGGAAATGAGCCAGCAACGAGTTTGGCGCGGTGCCACACTGAACTCGCTGACTCTCCTCGAGCTCCCCTAAAATTGAGACCAACGGGAACGTAGCGGCGTGAAGCCAAACCAAGAACTATGAAGCCAGCTTTCATACATGACATTTCCCCGAGTATACATCCACATGTATGCGTCTTCCACTCGGAGCTTAGTATTTGTTACGGTCGTTTACAAAGCGCGAGGGGTTCGAGAACCAAAATAAGTCACTGTGGTAAGTAGCGTAAAGGTTATGATATTTGGGAACAGATATAGAGTCCTATTTACCCAGATAAACGGTCCCACTCGAAGTAAATAAGACAAGTATGACAGCTCGATTAAAAACAAAACCCGTGGTGCCATCTAGCGTTCATTGATTGAACCGAGGCGTCTTTGCATTAAAGGCTGCTGTTTGCCTGCTCAAAATTCTGCTTAAAGACGCAATGCTGCTTGAAAGCTGGACTAAATTATGCCTACTCTGACCCACCCCTAGCATCAAACTACTGTATTAAGGTGCAATTGGCGTGTAAATGCATTTATGCCACCGTTAAGCTGCATTAAACAGTGTTTAAAGACACGTAAATGCCTCTTCAGAAGCGCTTCTGTACCACTTCTGCGGTGGAGATGTATTAGTTAAGAGCAAATGAGATAAAAAAAACATCATCAGGAAACACAAAACACTATAATAAAACGCAAGTTTTCTCAAGAATTTTATTGAAATACCAAGATAAATTTCAGTCCCAGTCCCTTGTTTCAAAAAGCTGTGTTTTAGCATTGACATCAAGCCTTCATCCCAAAGCTCCTCCCACTCCCTTTCTTTTTTTTGCTAAAACAGCAACATTTTCATCCGATCCAAACCTATACAACAGGTCATTTGGCACATTTCCCCCCAGTTGTCTCATCATTTTTTCAAAGTATCGTAGCAGTTTCAAATCCAAACAAACATTTCGCATTCGTCGTTGAATTTGTGCATAATTTTCAGACCGTTTCTGCAGGTAACACAAAAGACCAAAAAGCAGATCAAGATCAGTGTTGAAAAAATAACTAATCGTGTTTTACGTGCTAAATTTGTGATTGAGCATTATTTTCAGTTAATTCGCAAGAGTCAAATTCGACTTTATTTAAATTCTTGCAATTCCGCTCCTAAAATGGCAACACTGAACCAATGCTGGCCAGGTAAATTCAGGGCAATTTGATCAATATTTGTCTTTTTAATATCAAACAGCAGTGTAAATCTGCTGTAAACACCGGCCTTAACCCTGTTTTGTGTCTTCAACAGTCAGAAAGCATGCATACACAGACAAGGCAGGTGTCTCCTTGCAACAAAACCCAGGTAAGAGTAACAGCAAGAAGCTGAGCAAAGTGCTGAGTTTTAATATTTAAACATAAGAGTTCAGATATCAGCAGTACAACTGATGCTTCAACAGGACCCGACAGATGAGCAACTTGTGGTCGAGCGTCCACAGGTAATATGAGGAGCACATCAGAGGTTTGTAAAGGATCCTCCACGATGAGATGCCTTAATGATATTTAACAGTCATCTCATAACGAAAATACTGTCAGAAATATTCACCCCCCAACAAATACTCCGTATTCAAGCAAGCATTGTATTGATAAAGGGTTCAGACAGTGAGCAAGGTTGCGTTTCTACCATTTTTGCGTCGTTTTCACCAACCAGCCCCTCAAGGCTGCGTTAAAGGGATAATCTCTATTTTCTGGAAGAATACCAAGAAAGTTTGGCTGCAAATGTGATATGTTACCGTCACACTCGTAACTAGCAATACTGGATTACTGTAGATATCTGAGGGACGACAAACGGCTCACATGAGGCACAATTTTACAAGATTTGCCACGTTTTTTTGTACAACCACACTTGATTCGTGATTCGGGTTGTGTGTAATTTTTTTCCAGTTAAAAGCATAAAATATTGTAAAAATGTGCCAATACCGAAGCGCTCCCTCACCTTTGGAATGGCAAGTTCATCTGTATGGAGTTCTACCATGTTAATACTGATACTGTCAAAGCCTCTAAACAGATGGTTATCTCCTTACCGTGGGCATCCGATTCATGTCCATTGCACGTGGTCTAGCGTAGTGCACAAAATAAGGAGCCGAACAGTGCCATTTCAGACACTACAGCACTTGAGAAAACGGGGGGGGGGGGGGGGGGGGGGTGTACAGTACTGCATTAGGAATCTCTCGAAATCCAAAGAAAGACCAAAGGGACGGGACGAGATGTTTAGCAATCTGAGGAGTGTGAAATCATAATTGGACTGATGTATCCCTATGGAAGACGAAAATAAATATAAAATAAAATAAGATATAGGACCTTCCATTTAAGTACATACAGAAAACAAATATCCATTACATTTTTTTCTAAAGCTTAAACTATGAGACTCTGGGAATGGGTGTTGGCTGTTCAGAAAAGATCTCCAGAGAACAGATCTTCCTTTCACACTTTGAGAAGGGAAGAAAGCTGGCAACCAATCCCATAATGCATTAGGCTACACAGGTAAGCATTGGCCGAGTCCAGAGTCTCAAAAAAAACACAATTCAAGGGTCTGCATTGTCCACACTAAAGCACTTGGCCCACTACGGGGGAAAAAATTAATCAGTTTCGTGGCATTTTACATTAGAGCAACTTGTTTTTAGAGCAAGCCAAGAAAAACAAAAAAATTATCCAGAGATTCTCTCTCTCTCAAAAGAGACTAAGATTAAGGAGAAAAAAAAGTGCCAGTTAGTGCCAGGTTTGCAGTTGATCATATTCTGCTATCAGTTTTTTTATATGTGCCAGTTTGTTGTGTAGGTATTCACAGCGGTTCTTGTCTTGGCTATAGTTTGGATTAGTCTGTAAGAAAACAAAAAGAGAATGTGATCAGCATTTTGAGCGTGATATTTTTTGGATGTTAAGTGACAAAAGAAAAAAAGTGGAAGAGACAGTCAGCTTACCTTTTTTATTTTGCGATACTCTTCAAGTATCTGATTGTTGATTGTCTGTGAAAAGAACAAACAGATTGTTACAATGAAGTTCCTGCTTGCATACAGTCGTTTTAAATATGTAATCAGATGGAATACAGTCTGATACTTTCATATTAACTTCAAATTGTGTTCAGTCTCTTCTTTCAGGTTTGTGGAAAGCTCTACAGTGGTCGGCAACAGGCGGCCCGCGGGCCAAAACTGGCCCGTCCGCAATAATATCCGTGCCCGAGGCCAGATCATTTTGAAAGTGGATGGTTTAAACCTGTTATGACAGCAACAGTTACTCACAATCAGAGTATGAGTGGTGTGATTCTGAATGGAGCGAGGAGCGGATTTTTTAAAAGTTGGAACGTCGTGGTTTTCACTCGCTCTAAGAGCACTCCACCACCATCACGAGTACAGTTCATGCCAATGACCCATAATATAACTGCATATTTAGCAATAATTCACATGTTAATATTTAGCTATTTTGATAGAGAAGGATCACTCAAATCAGAAAGAATAAGAAGGCTATATGATGACGCAATGGACATGAGCTGGGATCGGATCGGACTCATTTAGCTTCTCGCCTATTATTGTGCCCAAATACGCGCACACCACATGTACTGTATGAAATATTGTTATAATAATTATATTATAAATATTATACATCGCCTATGCAATAGGCAAGTACGTAACACATACGCACGCATTAGCATACAGGTGACATTTGACCATGAAGAGCTTCAGGGAGAAGTTGAGCGTGGGGAGTTACTAAAAGTTCCCAATGCTTCGGGAAAAGCTGCGTTTTGTCTGTATTGATATTTGTGGGCATGATTGTCGGTGGTGGTAGTTATGTTTGAGGCCTATAATAAAAGTGTACCTCTTAGCGTGCGTGTGTGTGTGTGTGTGTGTGTGTGTGTGTTTGTGTATAGCAGAGACAGCGCGCATCAGAGAGCGCACGTCAGAGATCTTAAAGTGATATTGCTGTTGGTCTTGGGTCGTCATGAATGTGTTCAGGGGAAATTTTATATTAATAAACTGGTGTTTTCTAAGTCGGTGTCGCAAGGATGAAGTTGCAGATCCCGAACTTGCCATCTCCTCATTAGACCCGCCTTTAAGAAATGCATCTACGGATTATGATTATAATTAAAGAGTTTTTGTTTTCTATAGGTTTTATTTCGTTAAGTACTAATTTAAAGCTTTCTATAGATATATTTATCATGTCTAAATTTATCAAACACGCTATGATCAGCTGGCCGCTGGTCGTTAGCTACTTAAAAAAAACAAAAACTTACATTTAATGAATAAAAAAATGCTCCAAATGTTTTTTTTAAATTATCTTAATAAAATAACGAAACGAAATACAACCACTTTTCCATTTCATGCAAAACTGAAGTATTCTAATTGCTGAAACAGTATAGTATAAGCTGTTTTGGGAGAAGGGAAAAATAAAATACGGGCTCGGTCGGACTCGGGCTGGTAACTCTGATAAGCTGTCGGACACGGGCCGGGCTAAGGCCTATATTTCAGGCCCGTGCAGGGCTCTAATGAACGGTATGTTATAGTTCTCAAGGAATTTGTTTGTTGTTTCTAGTTTAGATACTGAATATTTTAAGCTTAAAGCATGATTTAAACAAGTAATACAACACTTGTTCACACGCAGTCGCTCTCTCAATAATGCGTTCAAACAAATGTAATCTTACAGTGCTACTTCATCTGTGTCCGATTTCGAATGAGCAGAAATCTGTAAGAAATGCAGTGATCTGAAGGTAAAATAACTGACGAAAACCTAGTTATTTTCATCATAAACAAAATTTGCACCGCAAAAAGCAGCTATTATAATGCTGACAGCCATGTTATTAGCTTGTCATGTGGATGTGGTAGGAAAGAAAAGTTTGCACACCAGCGTTCCAATAAGTCACTTATTATCCTTTGACTATGCTCTGGCCCGTCATCTAGTGGCGAATCTTTTTGGTTTTTGGCCCGATGCCAAACTTACTTGCCGACCCCTGGCCTAGGATAAAGTTACCTTCTCAAATCATATCCAGTAGTGTCATGTAAAAGTCAAGCTTGAGTAAAGTCTGTTGAATGCCTTTAAACACTGTCAAATGGTAGTTTAAAGCATACATTTTTTTACAGAAATTTTAAATAAATACATACATAACAGAATAAATTAATAAGAAATACAAAATAAGTTATTTTACTTCTGCTGGCTTCAGTTAAGCCAGAACCTTTTCCAAGTTGTCCAATGGTCCCAACAACTATAATAATAATGTATACTTCGTCTTTTTTTATATATGTTCCTTTCTTAAACAGCCGGCCGCTTTTATACACTCAAAGTCTTCCAGGTTTTGAGGAAATTCACACAAACACTAATCACTAGTCTGGCCGCTACACAGCATTTGACCACTGGATTTACAAATATCTTTGTAAAATACTTTTTTGCTTATTTGCTATAGCCAAATCTGGCAACGGTTTTACAGCTATAATATAAAAGTATAAGTTCTGTCAGCTGACCCGAAAGCCCTATAACAGATCATGACTGCATTTAGGAAAAATAAATTATCCTTGTGAAATTCTATTCCGGTTATTTAACATCATTTCCTCTTGTTGGTTGATTGTGTTATTTAATTATGCTCCAAGACAATTCATCAAATGAGAAAACAACACTAGGACACTGGATGTCAACTATTTAATTTCTCATTTTCCGGAGGAAGACGCAACTACTGGGACCAGGCAGGGGCAGACAGCATATTAATAAAAAATAAGGAAGTTGTAATCATGCGCGTGGATGGATGCACTGCTTTTTCAGTGTGAAGATACCTTATACTTGTCTGTGCCTTGGTGGAGTTGTTTGAGCTCTGAGTCGAGTATAGTGAACTGTCGGGTGATGCTCTCTATCCGTGCATGGAGGCCTCGGTATTCGCTGTACTCCGTGTTGAAGTCGTTTTTGTAACTCTGACGTTGCTCTTGCGAGCTTATCACGGTGTACTTTCTGTTGAGGAAACCAAGCAAAAATATAAATCACCGTCATAAAAGTTTTATATTATTTTCTTTCAGTTATATAATACACTTTTTCCCCTAACAAACCTGATGTAAAATGTAAAAGCAACATATAATGTACAAAGAGATGCTTACAATAAATAGTCTGCCGTCTCCGACGAAGACCCAGGAATACTGGGGCTGTTGCACGTTCCGTTCAGGCCTGAAAAGAAATGAGGTGAATTCAAGGTCAGAGTTTTATCCTGCTGACAGAGGGACAAGGACAGTGTGCCTTGACATCAGTCCAAAATTATACTGGAGAGAAAAAAACCTGCTAGAAACAAGCTGGAGAGGGGTTTCGAAACTACACATTTTTTAAATTGACTAGTTGGTGGATTGTTTTAACTAATCAACCACACTGGCTGACTAGGTCAGTTACTAAACTAATAATTGACTGGTTGGTGGGCTGTCTAAATGACTATTCATCTAATTGATCTCACAGACCAAGTGTGTCAACGGTTGGACTACTAGTCAAATATTTGGAGGGTTGTCTGAATGCCTATTTAATGATTTGACCTCATAACACAATAGGTTGGCTGTTGGACTTATAATCAACTAGTTGAATTTAAAAACATCCATTTCAAACGCTACCGTGTACTTCTGTGTGAGCGCTCATTGAAGAACGTGACGTTAAGCGATGATCATTGAAGCCAATCACGATCACATCTGTTGAGTGTGTGAACAATGGCCAATCAGCACGGTTTAAGAAAGGGCTCAAAAGTGCTCAAATGTTAACGGGAAATGGATAATAAAATAACCTCACCAACTGAATGATTATTCAATAACAATTTAACTAACTGACCTCACTAACCGACTCGTCTGTTGTTAGGGGCGCCGTTCACACAGAATGCATCCATATCCAAAACGCGTAAAAAAAAAAAGTGCAAAGCAGAATTCATCCTGTCATGTTGTTGTCAAATCAAACCATTGGGGACAAATGAAACCGTTGCCATGCCAACTTGCGACTGTAAACATAAGCTCACAATGCTTGCCCTGTGTCTGGGGTCTTCTAATTGGCCCACTCTTTGGAACTGACATTGACGAGCGGTACCGTGTAAAAGATGAAATTCTTTTAACTTGCCACAGCGTCTAAAAACGCAGTGCAAAAGACAAACGCAATAGTCATACATGTCCGTGTAATGCATTTACACAGAAAAAACTATAGAAAAGTAGCACAATGGAACTGTAAAATGCATTCGGAGTTAACGGCTCCTTAGAGTACTAATCAAACAGTTGATAGGTTGTCTAAACGACTATTCAACTAACTGACCTTACCAACAGACTAGTCTGGTTGTTGGACTACTAACCGGCTAGTTGGAGTCATGGGTTCTCTTAACAACTATTCAACTATTAGTCCAACAATCAATTAAGTCATGAACGAGGATAAATCAACTAGTTAGTGGGTTGTCTAAACAATTATTCAGCCAACTAACCAACTGAGTTTTTGGACTACTAATTGACTAATTGGCAGGGTGGGCGGTTAGAACTGCTATACAAGTAATTGTCCTCACTAACATCTGGTTTGGATGTAGGACTATTCAACTAGTTGTCTGAAAGATTACCAGCTAATGACTTAAATAGATCTTATCAAGACTAGATTCAAGTGGGATAAAAGTTCATCCATTCACTGCTGAGGTACTTTCTAAACTCATAACTCTTGATAAATGATTCAGAGAAACCGATCCACACCTGGGCTCCTATCGCTCGTTGTGATGTTACAGGGTTTCCTCTGATCCAAGCCACGGTCTTCAACTCTCCTCTCCTTCTTCATGTCCCGCTCTCGGTCCCCATCTTTCTCCTTGGACTTGTCTTTGTCCTTGTGTTTTTTGGACTTCTTCTTAGACTTGCCATGCAGGGAGGGTTGAGCAATCTGGGTCTGAGACCCCTCCAGGCTACTGAGGGCCGGGGATATGGAGCTCAGCCCTTCCTCTTGGGTTGTGGAGCGAGGGGCGAACGACGGGGGCTGACTCAGTCTCTCTGCCACTGCCGCCTCCTGACTTTCACAGTCTCGGCCGTTGGAATCGTTGCTGACATCCGAAAGGGGGTCGAAGGGTCGTGGGATCTCCAACAGAGGAAAGCTGGAGCTCGACGACGTCTCTGCTGGTTGAGAACTAGAAGAGTCTTTCCCATTGGACGAGCTCAGTTTGCCGTTGATGAGCCCTGCAGACTTGCTGGCTAGATGCGATATTCTGGGTTTCTTACTGGCCAGGGGATCGATGAACTCTGCAGGTCGTTTCTGTTAGATGCGAGCAATGATTGTACGTAAAAATGGGACGGTTTAAACAGTCATATATTAAATAGTAATTAAATTCCAGCATTTTAGAGGCAGAGAATGTAAAAATTTAACATAAGTATCATTATATTTTGGTAAAAAATTATGTAAAACTTCAGAATAACATGCACAAAAAAACTATGCAGACTATAAATGATTTGATTTGTTAGTAAAACAATGCTTGTGTTAGTACACAAGAGAGGGCTTAGTCACATCTGCCAAAAAGAAAAGTCAGAGGCAGAGCATTGTGATGAAAGATTATTAAGAAATTAGGGGTTTCCTCTACTAAGGATTTTCAGTCGAATCTGAATTTTCGAATCTTGCCGATATTCGACCGATAGTCGAATCATATGTTTGGGGGCGGGGCAGAATACATTACCAAGAGTTAAGTCAGACATTCGACAGTAATTATTAATGAATTTAACACACAGGGAAAATGTGTAACTGATGCCTCGCAGATACAAACGGGGTAAATAATGTTGTAATTTTTGGTTAAAAGATAGTTAACATTAAACGTCAACGAAACCCTGAGAATTCACAAAATTGTTTTCAATAGTGCTCTTATAACGTTATGTAGGCTATAATGCCATATTTATAAAATGTTCTGCATTTCTGTTTTGAGCTGCTCGCGCTGAAGATGACCAGAAACATTTTTTTTCAATAAATGTGATTTAACCAATTTCTCTCATACAGTATACGCTTCGTTATTTATGTAACGACTTTACAGGCTATCGGCACAAACTGCCTTGAGTGAGTGCACAAATGAACGTGTGTGCGCGGCTCTGAATGAACTCCTTTTGTGGATGCGTTCTTCATGCAATAACGTGCAGAAACACGGCAGGTAAACTCAAAATGAACAGCGTTTTATCATAATAGTGTTCTCATTATAATGTTAGCTACAGTGCTCAGCGTAAATGAGTACACCCCCTTTGAAAAGAAAAATTTTAAACTCTCTCAATGAACACAAAAACCATTTCCAAAATGTTGACAAGACTAAGTTTAATATAACATCTGTTTAACTTATAACATGAAAGTAAGGTTAATAATATAACTTCGATTACACATTTTTCAGTTTTACTCAAATTAGGGTGATGCAAAAATGAGAACACCCCACAACAAAAATGACTAAATCTAGTACTTTGTTTGGCCTCCATGATTTTTAATGACAGCACCAAGTCTTCTAGGCATGGAATGAACAAGTTGGCGACATTTTGCCAGATCTATCTTTTTCCATTCTTCAAGAATGACCTCTTTTAGAGATTGGATGCTGGATGGAGAGTGATGCTCAACTTCCCCATAGGTGTTCGATTGGGTTCAGATCAGGACACATACTTGGCCACTGAATCACTTTCACCCTGTTCTTCTTCAGAAATCCAACAGTGGCCTTAGATGTGTGTTTAAGATCATTGTCATGTTGGAAAAGTGCACGACGACCAAGGGCACGGAGTGATGGTAGCATCTTCTCTTTCAGTATAGAGCAGTACATTTGTGAATTCATGATGCCATCAATGAAATGCAGCTCCCCGACACCAGCAGCACTCATGCAGCCCCACATAAGGACACTGCCACCACCATGTTTCACTGTAGGCACCATGCATTTTTCTTTGTATTCCTCACCTTTGCGACGCCATACAGTTTTGAAGCCATCAGTTCCAAAAACATTTATCTTGGTCTCATCACTCCAGAGTACAGAGTCCCAGTAGTCTTCATCTTTGTCAGCATGGGCCCTGGCAAACTCTAGGCGGGCTTTTTTTGTGCCTGGGCTTTAGGAGAGGCTTCTTTCGTGGACGGCACCCATGCATGCCATTCCTCTGCAATATACGCCGTATTGTGTCACGGGAAATAGTCACCCTAGTTGGGCTTTCTACTTTAGATAACTGCAGTGAACTTGCATGTCGATTTTCTTCAACCCTTCTCATCAGAAGACGCTCCTGACGAGGTGTTAACTTTCGTGGACGACCTGGACGTCTCTGTGAGATGGTTGCAGTTCCATCTTTTTTAAATGTTTGTACAACTTTTGCTACAGTATTCTGACTGATAAGTAAAGCTTTGCTGATCTTCTTGTAGCCTTCACCTTTCTTGTGTAAAGAAATTATTTTCTTTCTCAGGTCTTGTGACATTTCTCTTCCATGTGGTGCCATTGCTGACAGCATGAAATGGGAAGGTAACTTTCAGTGGGGTGTACTCATTTTTGCATCAACCTAATTTGAGTAAAACTGAAAATGGTGTTCTCTAAGTTATATTATTAACCTTACTTTCATGTTATAATTTTGGAAAATGTTTTTGTGTTCATTGAGATATTGTTTAAAATGTTACTTTTCAAAGGGGGTGTACTCATTTACACTGAGCACTGTATATGACAGTCCGAGTCATAGTCATTAATATAATTGTTGTTTGTCCTGCTCGCGATGCGTGCTGAAGAGATAATCACCGTACTACTACAATGAAGCAATACTCAACCAAATTCATCTCATCCGAGATAAATAATAGTAGACCTATATATACACTATACATAAAGCAGCCAAAATGTTTTGAAAACTTGTACCCTATCTGATCGAAAAAAAATCATGTCTTTAACTCTGCCCGTCTTTTTAAAGATTTAAATCCCCGCCGTCATGCTCCTCTGTCGGTCACGGATTATGAACATTGAAACTAAAACTATAGAGGTGGTTGGATTTATTCATGCATGTAAAAATATATATTTTTAGCTTATTTCTTTTCTGATATTTATTTACAGCATTATCATAATAGGCTGTATTAACTTATTGGGAGAAAACGGTAGTTCTGTGAAATCAGACATTGAGCATCCCCGTATAGCCAAAATGGCATGAACATAACACCCCGCGAATATTCGACTGAGATTGGGAGTCGAATCAGGCTCCTCCTATCGAAGCGTCGACTATTCGGGGTCACCCCTAGAAGAAATGTGGGAGCAGGAAAGGATTAACCCTTGAATATTTCCTCAATCTAAGCAGATCCATAATAACCGGCTTTGACGGGTCTAAAAAGGGGCAAAAGGCTGACCTGAGAGGGTGAGCTGCTGGCTGGCTCTTTGTGCGGGATGACCGGACTCTCCCCAGACACAGGGCCACTGCTCTGAGGCTTACACAGTTTTCTGCCGGGAACAAAGGACAGATAATCATCAGTTTTAAAAGAGCCAAGGAACTGCTTCAGTGAGATCCAAAAAACCTGACTAATCCAGAGAAGCGCTGTGGCTTGTGCTGCAAATGTAGGACCATTAATTGTTTTGCAAGTGTAACAAATATAAAAGCATGCAACAGGTTTGATAGTTTACCCAAAAACAAAAATTGTGTCATTAATTAATCACCCTCGTGTTGTTCCAAACCCTATTTTAATGATGTCCTTGCTACTTTACTGGGCCTGGAACATGGTAGTTGCATTACTGTTTATGCAGGATCAGAAAGCTCTCAGATTTCATCGAAACACCAATGAATATATTTTTGAAGATGAACGAAGGTCTTATGGGTTTGGAACTATATGAAGGTGAGTAATTAAGGACAATTTGAATTTTTGGGGCAACTATCCCTTTAACGTCAATAAGGAAATTATGATGGATAATAGACACTATTTGACATTCGCTAGTCCCATCTGTACTTGCCAAGAGCGTCGTTGTGGTCCATGACTTGTCAACAACATTTTTGACCAGTATTCATGAAGACCAAACCAGAGGAAGTTGTTTAAGTAACTTGTAAGTAAAATGCATTAATTGCCCTAAACAAAGGGAAAGAAACTAAACAAACTGGCCTTAATAAGATTGTAACTGGTGTGCGATATACCAGTTAAAACAATACACTCATCAAAATATGTCAAGCACAAATACGTACAAATTTGCCAAGTGGTATAAATTGTGTCGTTTGTCGCCGTTATGTGAAACACCACCACAGGAAAAGAATAGGCACTCCAATCACTTTAGGCAATTTAGTTTTCCATAGAAATGTGCATATTTTAATGTCAAGTGCATTAAGCACACTTAAAGGGAGAGTTCAGCTAAAGATAAATGATCATTTACTCACCTTAGAGTTGTTCAAAACCGTTTTTATTCTTTCATCTTTTCAACACAAATACAATATTTTGAAGAATGTTTGTAACCAAATAGCAGCTGATAGCCATTGACCTCTATAGTAAAAAATAAAATATAAATAAATACAAAAAAGTCAATGGCAACCATCAACTGTTTAGATCCCACATTCTTCAAAATATTTTATTTTCGGACTTCAGCATAAAAAGAAACTCATTCAGGTTTGGATCAACGAGGTGATGATAGAACTTTCATTTTTGGCAGAACTACCAACTTCAAAACATATAATGCAATCAAACATAAGTTTATAATGCGGCTTGAGGTTTATATGTCAACAGGGGGCAGTATGACACGGGTCAATGCATCCCAATAGCAGGCCCCATCTCCGTTGAGGGTAAACGGACAGGGGACTATGCCTGAGAGTAGGAGGCATGAGTTGCTACAGTTGCCGTCGAACTGTGTGTGCCCTTGCACGGCCGGACC
Organism: Oxygymnocypris stewartii; assembly: GCA_003573665.1. Classification (NCBI taxonomy): domain Eukaryota; kingdom Metazoa; phylum Chordata; class Actinopteri; order Cypriniformes; family Cyprinidae; genus Oxygymnocypris; species Oxygymnocypris stewartii. Next base: position 2,623,733 of record QVTF01003285.1, read on the forward strand.
TTGGACCTGTGCCATGCACACACATGGATCAGCATGTGCTGGAATAAGGTTGCATCACTACCCTCCAGCCTGCACACAGCCGTGACAGCCTGGTGTCCACGACCAGATGAGAAAGTGGGTGGTTGCAGGGGGGGGGGGGGGCGTAAATGGGCCCGTCAGCTGATAAGCATTGCCACCGCATTTCAAAGTGCAAGCGTGTTGAGTGTGTTCCACCTGGGTGTTGCGTTTGTTTCTGGCAAATATTTCCATTTTGTTTTGAACAGATATCACAACACCATGTTCTCGCCAGTCTAGCACAGCACAGCCTCTCTAAATTTAGCTTCCAGGGGACAGTCTTCCATCACCAGAGTTCATGGGAACCCAGACTTCTCCATGTAGAGCCAAAGAAGAGCTTGGAGAACAAGGGTGAATGAATGCAGCTGTACAATTACTACAGTGGGCAAATAAAGGCTCTTGAAGTATTGTGACCAATTGGTGCACAATATACCAGCATCAAATTGTATATATTTTGTTATGCAAAACTACTGAATGACAGAATTTTTTTTCCATAGAAGTGTGTATATTGGTATATAACATACCTACCATTGGTGCAATTCAAGCTTGAAGTACCACTTCATTTGATGATAAAACAAATATTGAAATGTGAATAATTTGATTTAAATGCCCTAAAATTTAATTAAAATATAATATAATTAAACACTTCACTGTAAGAGGCAAAAGAGTCCTTAAATTTTACTGCATAATGTACATGTATGAATAATAGCCAAACTAAAACATCACAAAAAATAATATTTTAAATAAAAAAAACATTACATTAGGAGTGGGAATCAAAATAAAATACAACAAAAATTCATATATATTTTTTTAATTACGAAACAAAATTACCACTTAGTTTCATGAATTAATACCAAGGTATAAACAATACATTAGGAGTAGGAATACAAAAAAAAAAAGTTTAAATTAAAATCACAAAATAAATATTTAAATAAAACAAATCACAGTTAAAACACAGGGATCTTACACCTTTTCCAAATTCAAATTCAAGCACTTTCAAGCTTTTCCAGCACTTTAAACTGTGGTAAATGACATGTCTACACAAACACACACTTGAGTTTTTCACTTTAAATCAGATGTTTTTGTGCTATTAAAAACCACTGGTCTGAATAGCATATAGCATATAGAATTGCATAATATAAATAGCCAACATACAGTAAAATAGAAATTATAAAATAAAAAAGAATTAACAGCATATCTTCAGGATTTTTTAAATAAAATGTAAGGCTTTTTAACCTTCAAAAAAAAAAAATACTGTATGAGTGGGGTGCGGTGATCTATTGTAACATATTAAACCATAAAATGACTTCAAAACGTTTGCAGTTCAAATACAGGTTTTCACAAATAGAAAGTTGTATAAAGTGACAAACCTCAAATAGCAGCCTTTACATTTTTTTTTTTAAATAAAGAAGGGTTGAATCAAAAGTATAAAGAATTATTTTGTTTCTCAGCAGCTCTGGTGAACAAAAATTAGATTCTGCTGAACCTCATATTCTACTGCTGAATGTGGCCCAAATCCATTTTTAAGTCACAATTATATATTTAAAATCCATTTATTTGATTTCAAACAAATATATAATTTACAATAATGACATTGAAACTTCTCTGAAGGCAGTCGGTTCACTTCAAAGATGCATTAATATAAAAACAACACCTGCGCAGCGTTTTGACTTTGAAATGCTAATTTTATTATTTCACTTTAATCATGAGATTTAGTTTAACTGAGCATGGGCATTTTCACTTCCCTTTTACACGGCTTGAAAGCGCAGACTCTCTCATAAAAAAGCAGCCTCGACAGAAGACTTTACATTATTTGTATTTGTCGTTTTCAAGGCAAGGCTGACTGAAGCCGCAACCTCGCTACGTTTTTTAATCTCCCGCTCTGTTCCATCAGAGGGAGCGCGTCAATTAATGCCGGCAGATCATCAGTCACGCGCAGAGCCGAGCGGTTTTCATTTGGTCTAGAAAGTGAACTAACGTTATTCAGTAATAAAGCAAATCATTATAAAACCAATGCAATTGCAATTTCAAGCAGTTTCAAGCACTTTATCCAAAATTCAAGCACTTTTCAAACCTTGAAAACACTACGTTAAAATTTTAGCATTTTCAAGGATTTCAACCACCAGTACAAACCATGAACACTACCTAGTTAAATAAAATTAATACCAAGGGAAAAGAAAACATCAGGAGTAGGAGTCAAAACGTAATTAAATAAAACAAAAAATTAATCACTTAAACGAAAACACCCAGTTACATAAATTCAAAGCAAAAAAAGTACATGTATAAAATAAAATAATGTGCAAATAAAAATCACTGAAAATAAAATAATTCAAAAGAAAACCAAATTAAAATCACTTAAAATAATACTATATAAACACTATATAAAATAAATTCCAAAGAAAAAGAGAAGAAATTCACTGTAAATGTTACGCTTACCGTACAAGAATTCTCTTCAGAATCTGCTGGTCCATCTCAGTATAACCAGGCCAGTCTTTCTGAACTTCGTTAAACAAACAATCCTTCAATGTGAAGGTGTTGTCCTTACTATTCAGGTTAGCCACCTACACCCGGCCAGAAAACACAGCAAAATAAAACAAGAGGCTTAAGTCTTTGGCTTTCTAAAATTATAAGTACAAGCATTGCCTTTCAACACGAGTGCAGAAAAACAAAACACTACAACGGCGTGCTGACAGCCTGCGTGTTATGTGCTCCGGCTTTACGCAGGGCTAAGCTTGTTTGTCCATGTAATGACAAATGTGTCTAGGTTGAGTCATTATGTCTAAGTAGAGTTCAAAAACATGACTTTGAACAGGTCAAACAAACTAAACTAAAGTCATAAACCAAAACCATAACTTTGAAAGAGTTTCTTGGTTGCTCTGGCTATGCTCAGAATAGGATACGTGCGCTATATTTACAATATGCAGTATGTATGTGTGTGCATCTGTAAGTAACTGAATAAAGTTATCACACAGTGTTATTGGCACTGCTTCTGAACCTGTTGCAGGAGGCTGTCCAGCGTCTCCTTGTCCTGAGGAGACAGACCCTCCTTGGTGAGCCGCACCAGGAGTTCGGGTTTGCGGTAGGGTTTTAGGGCCAGTAAATGCACCAGCCGCTCTCTCAGTGGCCGCGGCAGGCTCTTCTTCTGACTGCTGGAGATGATGACCGGCCGTGAAGTCTGTCGCGATGGCGCCACATCCGACACGCCTGTTATCGGCTTCCGGATTTGTACACGTTTACCTGAACGGCCAAGAAAAAAAAACAAAAACAAAAAAGAGGTTATGTAATGAGGTCAAAAAGGAAGTTTGATTAAATGTTAAATGAACAGACAAATATTAATTGCACATGTATAGTCACTTACACATGGAGTCCGCTATTTTTGAACATTTATTATGACCTCACGTCATTTCACATTTACACACTGCCTCAAACTTTCGTCAGTCATAAACTATATATATTTTTTTTTTATCTGCATTTTGGCATCTGAAGCAAGCATTTTGATAGGAAAGGATTATGAATACAAAAAATAAAAATTCGGACTCCGTGTGCAAGGACCTTTAATCTTAAATATACAAAATAGCAAAGTAATAACTACCCAATACAAACATAGCAAAGACAATTAAGCTAATAAATGTGCGTACACAATGGCATTCCATTTTTTTTTTATTCTTACATGTTTACTTCCGACAAAATGCATGTAAAATGTTATATAAAATGTAGAATATATAGAATGTTTATTTATAACAAAATATTACTCCATTCATTTATTCATATGTGAGAAGAATAAATGGTTTTGGGCCACATTCAGCAGTGTTAAACTAAATACAATTGATATATTTGCAATCTTTACATTTACATAAAATGTTATTTGTAATGTAAAAACATATATTTATTATATATTTTTAAAAGTTTATAGATTACAAATTAAATTACTACATTTAACACTAATAATATTAATTACCGTTTTATTTCAAATATATCTTATATTGTTGGAAAAGGTCATTTATTCGATTTAAGAATTTTGGATTTGGGCCAAATTCATTGGTTTTACCAAAGTATATTTTAAAAACAAATATATATATTTTTTTACAAATATATAAATAACCGTCTTTCACTACTGCTGAATGTGGCCCAAATCCATTTTTAAGTCACAATAATATATTTAAAATCCATTTATTTGATTTCAAACAAATATATAATTTACAAAATTTAAATACAATTCTAATTTAATCAGTTTTATAAAAAAAAAAGTAACAGTCTTTCTTATATATAAATGGTCACGTTTAATCAAATTATACATTTATAATCATTTATTTTGCATTAAAACATTAAAATAACTTAACATTAAAATAACTTAATGAATAGATATATTCTCTGAAGTGTTCTAATTTAAATTCTTCAAAATTAATATGAAATCTATTCAGATTTGAAGGGAAATAAATAAATTTGGGCCACTTTTTTTTTTGCTCATTCCATGTCGTGACTTAGCATTGCGGATCAGTGGGAATGTATTCAGCTGATTGATTTTGCTCATTAAATGTCTTTGGTGAACGCTAGTGTTTGGTAATGATAGTTTTGTGCGAGTTAGCAGACTTCTCCGTATAGTATTTTAGGCGTCTCATCAGTGAGCAGACAGCTTCATAAATTATGTAGCACGCTGCAGTTCCAGACATGTGGAGACGCACTGGCTCTAATCGCCCCCTTCCAGCCGTCTATGCGCACTACGTGTAAACAGATCAGATTTTGACCAGCTGATGGCCAAAACGAGGTTCGTCCGTTCAAGGAACGTGGAGGCCCGAGATGCGTCAAACCTACCCAAGTATCTCCCGCCGGGCTTGATGACAATGGCTCCACGGCTGCGGGTTTCCTCCTCGGCCTGAGCCATGCTTTGCCTGGCTTTCTGGTAGGAGTCGTCTGTGGCACACACCGTGATTTTGTCCTGGATTCCTCCCAGGCAGTCCAGCTGTATGCTCCCTTCACTGGATAGAGACAAAGCCTGTCAGACATTCCGAAAGATACATAGTACACCACCTTCTCACCAGCTATCCACTTTCAAATGTGTCGCAAGGGCTCTTTTACAGCATAGGTGGTCGGATGGGCATCCTCTAAGAGTTCAACACCTGTAGAGGTTTCTTACAGTCGGCTTATTCACCTTGAAACCCTGCCAACCGCCTCTGAGCTGTTTGCTCTAAGCCTGGAAATACTGGGAGTCAAAACATCTGATCACAGTCAAGGCACATAGTATTTTCCCCCCATGCCGCTGCAAAACAACTTACCTGCAATATAGACAAGTGGGCAGGTTTTCTGGACTAGTTGGAAGGAAGTCCTGTATAGTTTAGCTGGTTTAGGATCATGTCCACCAGTTATGTTTCTTGGAGCTAAATAACTTAACTAAAAAAAAAAAATTTGAACAGTGGCGTAAATTTATACACAAAGGATAATTTTTTTTTTTATATTAGATTATCATTTAAAAATCCAATTAATTATTCTAATAAAAATTAATAAAACTCACTAGTCGACCTGATAAACCAAACTAAACTGACATCTCGCATAGAGATGGGCGATATACTGGTAGAGATTTTGGACTATCGATTGCATCGCGGTTAGACGTGATGTTGCTATGCTACGTGGTCACAAAAACAAAGTTTGCACACATTTTTAGCATTGTGGTTTAAAAACAAGTGATTTTAAGCTGCTGAAATGCAATCAGCAGCAAAAGAGAACTTATTTCACTGTATGCGTCAAAGGGACTGTTTCTGAGCGCTGTCAGAAAGGCACATGGTAAAGAGTTTGCCTATTTTTGCTGCTTTATAGGCCTGGAACGGTTAAATACACCCATGTATACGTGTCAAAATGCCTACCTTTGCAAGTATCCTCGTAAACACCATAATTTAGATCTTAAGTGAAAACAGACAGCTGAGAAATAAAACATGTAACATTGGCTCCATGAAGCTCTTAAAGTGACAGCAGTCTAATATTCCTGCTGTCTATCATTAATGTCAAACAACAAAAGAGAATTATTTTCTCACTGCTCTTGAATAAATCACATTTGTAACTTCAATATATATTTCTTCTTAACATTAAATTCATACAGTGAAGAATATGCAGTGTTTTGATCAATTTGATTACAATTTTGATTTATACAATGTAGCATTTCTTATTTGTTCTACTGTAGATATTTGTAGTTCTACTATTGCTTGTAATTAGTTTCTAATTCTCTTAAAATCACTGACTATGTCTTCAGTGAGCTTTTTTTGGGCTAGAATTAGTTTGATTTTGACACTGGTGACAAGAATTATGAAATTTCCATGGTATCAATTTTTGATATCAAAGACCTTAAAGCAAAAATTTTCTATTGTCATATATATCGTTACTTTGAAATAAAATTACTCATCGTGATAAAATTTTGGTCATATTACCCACAATATATTGAAGTTGTGTAATTAAGTGGTTGTTAAAGATATACAGGCCGGCAGCTGTAAGATCAAACCCCTAAAGTGTGATCCACCATCTTTATCGTCAACGTACAACGATCTCCAATGCGAGCACTTTACCCCAGACTGTCCCTGTAATAAGTGTACCTTCATTAGGTGCAAGCGTAAGCTAATTGACAAATTAGCAAATTATGAGGCGCAACAAGCAGAAGAGAGTAAAAAGCTGGACTAATCATATGAGAAAGCCAGTGAAACATTAACACAGATCTACAACAAAAGTCCAATTCAACAGAAAAGGAGCAGTAATCGAGTAACATTTTTAGCTTCGATATCATAAGATTTAAAATGGTGCCTTTCATCTCACTGTGATGTTGAATAAAACTCATTACATTTACATTTATGCATTTAGCAGACGCTTTTATCCAAAGCGACTTACAGTGCATTCAGGCTATACATTTTTATTGTCAGTATGTGTGTTCCCTGAGAATCAAACCCACAACCTTTGCGCTGCTAACGCAATGCTCTAACCACTGAGCCACAGGAACACATTATTCAATAATGATTGTGGCTTGAGAAAATACTGTCACAGAGTTCACAAGGAAACGTTAGGCCTGAACTTCTGCTGACCCTTCGGTCTTCTTGCGAACATTTGAAGACATTAACGGCAAGTCTGCATTTGGATTTCTTGTTTCTTCCCATTTTGTTGGACAATTGGCCAAATTCAATTTATTCTCTCTGTTCTGGTGTTCGTCCAGTAGCGGAAACCGAGAAAGGAACAGATGGCGCTCGTAATGATGCCATGGACGCAATCACAAAGAGTTAACACTCAAACATCAGATCAACTGTTTTCATGGCAACAGTTCCTTTGCAAATACAAACACACTGGTACAGAAGTCGTTACAGTAGCTTGAGACGGTCGTGAATCTGTCTAAATAAATCAAGTGGATTAATTTTCCTTCTTACCTTGTAATATACTGCTGAATGCAGTCGAAGCTGCCCTGGGGATTGTCCTTCCCCACATTAGACAGGTAGAATGTAAACGTCCGCAGCTCATTTGGATTCTCTGACTGCGGTATTGAGATTTTCTGTTGACACAGAACAGAAGAACAGCCAATATTAGCATCGAGACAGACAAGAGAGGATCGCCTGTTAAAAGCAGCTGCTTGGTACTAAATGGTTTACACAGATTTGCCTGCATTTGTTAGTATAAAGATATAAATAAAAAATACAAATTAAAATATAAATACAACATTTTATATTTAAATATGAATTAATAAAATATAGAAAAAAATATACATAAATCAAATTAATACATACAAATACAAAAAAAATGAATACATACAATTAAAACAAATATTTTAAATACAAATAAATACTTCAAAAAATTATACATTCAAAATATGCATACATTTATGAAATATACATTAAAATCTAAAATATATAAATGTAAATTAAATAACAAAAATTATCATTATGAATAAACTAACACTAAATAGACATTTAAAATAAATGTTAATAAATGTAACTCAAAATATAAATAAGTATAGACCTTTGACTATATAAATTAATAAATCAAATTGTAAAAATATATACACTAATAAAACAAATATATATAAATATAAACAAAAATCAGATAAACTCTAAATATGTATATTACAAATAAAAGTCTTAAATGTATATCTAAATGAATAAATAACAAAATGGATAAATCAAACTTCTAAAATATATACAGGTATATCTAAAAAAAAATAGAATATGGAAAAAAGTAAATTTTTTCTTTTAACTTTTCAAAAAGTGAATCTTTCATATATTTTAGATTCATTACATGTAAAGTAAAACACTTCAAAAGTGTTTGTGTTTTAACTTTGAGGATTGGAGCTAATGAAAGTCAAAAATCAGTATCTCAAAATATTAGCATATTTACATTTGAGTATCAATAAATGACCATCCATACAGTATAAATTCCGGGTATCTCTTGTTCTTTGAAACCACAATAATGGGGAACACTGCTGATTTGGCAATGGTCCAGAAGACGATCATTGACACCCTTCACAAAGAGGGTAAATGACAGAGGGTCATTACTGAAAGGGGTGTCTCTTCACAGAGTGCTGTATCAAAGCATATTAAATGCAAAGTTTACTGGAAGGAAGAAATTGGGTAGGAAAATGTGCACAAGCAACAGGGATGACCGAAAGCTTGAGAATATTGTCAAACAAAGCTGATTCAAACACTTGGGAGAGCTTCACAAGGAGTGAACTGAAGCTGGAGTCAGTGCATCAAGAGTCACCACGCTCAGACATCTTCAGGAAAAGGAAACATAGTCAGAAACATCTTACCTGGGCTAAAGGTGAAAAATAACTGGACTGTTGCTCAGTGGTTCAAAGTCCTCTTTTCAAATTAAAGTAAATTTTGCATTTCATTTGGAAATCAAGGTCCCAGAGTCTGGAGGAAGAGTGGAGAGGCACAGAATCCATGTTACTTGAAGTCCAGTGTAAAGTTTCCACAGTCAGTGATGATTTGGGCTGCCATGTCATCTGCTGGTGTTGGTCCACTGTGTTTTATGAAGTCCACAGTCAACGCAGCCATCTACCAGGAAAATTTTAGAGCATTTCATGCTTCCTTCTGCTGACAAGCTTTATGGAGATTCTGATTTCATTTTCCAGCAGGACTTGGCACCTGCCCACACTGCCAAAGGCACCAATGAACATGGAGTTACTGTGCTTGATTGATCAGCAAACTCGCCTGACCTGAATCCCATTGAGAATCTATGGTGTACTGTCAAGAGGAAGATGAGAGACACCAGACCCAACAATGCAGATGACCTGAAGGCCGCTATCAAAGCAACCTGGGCTTCATTACACCTGAGCAGTGCCACAGGCTGATTGCCTCTATGCCACGCCGCATTGATGCAGTAATTCATGCAAAAGGAGGCCCAACCAAGTATTGAGTGCATAGAAATGAACATACTTTTCAGACGCCTGACATTTCTGTTTAAAATATCCTTTTTTTTATTGATCTTATGTAATATTCAAATTTTCTGACACTGAATTTTGGGTTTTCTGTAAGCCATAATCATCCAAATGTAAAAAAATAAAGGCTTGAAATATTTCACTCTGTGTAATGAATCTATATAATATTTGGGTTACACTTTCTGAAATGAGTGACAAAAAATATTGACCTTTTTCACAATATTCTAATTAATACCTGTAAATGTAAATAAACTAACACTAAATATACATACAAATCTAAATCAAAAATAAAATGTATATACATATATATTTGAATAATCAAAATATGAATGAATTAAAAAAAAAAATATATATATATATATATATATATATATATATATATATATATATATAGGTAAAAATAAAATCTATGAATATATCAATTATTAAATCTAAATACAAATAAAAATGAATGAATAAACTAAAGTATATAAAAATCACAACAAGATGACATGACTAAATAAATCGAAATATAAGTCAAAACAAATCAACATGCATACATTTTCATACTCTATTTATTTTAGTAAACTCATATTTTAAGTAATTTCAGTTAATATTGATTCTAAATTCAATGTAAAACAAATCTTCTAAAGGAACAGCTTTTCCAGCTGGTTGGAGATCATGGAGGATGGTGTGTGTCATCCATGAGTCAAATGAGTTTTTCTACAGTGACCAAACTGCAACTGGATCATCTTTTAAAGAGCTGTACTTGACCACTTAAGATAATTGCGGTTTGTGACCCTCAAGGGCCTTCTGTAACCTCCTTAATGTGCAAGCCTACAGACCAACGTCCGGCTCCCACAGCCGCCGCACAGGTGTTTCAGCAGCAAACAAACGAGTCTCAGACTCGGCGTCATGAGACAAATTACTGCCATCAACTGAGCGGCAGCAGCAGCTGTCATGCACACATGCAGAGCTGAAAGCACGGCCGATCATTTCCAGCACTTTCCTGAGACTCGCAACTCTCGTCAGCCTTGTTAAATAAATGAAACAATTAAACATTCACTGCATCACAAGCAGAAACAAGAGAACTGAACTCGTACAGATGTGTGAGCTTCTGCACTGTAGACATTATTATGCAAGCAGCAGCACATCTCCTTAAACTCCTACACCGCTAAAACCTACCTTTAACAAAGGGGAAAAACTGATGAATATGATAAACTAATTTAAAGTGTATTACAGAAAATTATATTAGCATTCTATACAATTATTACTATTGACTATTCTATTCATTTTGACATTTATTTGTTTTACATAATTATTTGCATTTGAAAAATACTTGCACAAGTAACAATTTCATTTTTAAAATATTTTAAGTATGCTTATTTTTTTATCATTTAAACTTGACAGTAGTCAATTAAAAAACTAAGATAAATTGTCACACATATTAATGTATATAATTATACACTATAACAACACTATAAATACAACAACAGATTTAAGCATTATATAAATTATTACATAAAAGCATCAGTTACCAATAAATAATTTAATTTATTGATAATTTACATTATACATTTAAATTTAATTATTAATAGTAGTAGTATAAGAATAATAACTAGGGATGTTCATTTTAACCGTTTAACTGGTAACCGACCGATATGAATTTTGACAGATTAATACAATCAGTTAAACGGTTTAAAGTCACTTATTTTTTCAGTAATTTATAAAATTATATTTTGAAATATTTTAAAAGGTTTGCTGCATGGTTAAAATAAGCTCTGCGTATAAAAAATTAATATTTTTTTAGAGAGTAAGAGCGAGAAAAAAAAAAGTCGTCTGTAAGTAACATTTTATTATTTCATTCAGAAATAGGCCGACGCGATTTACAAACATTATAATAAACACTGTAAACATAGCTAGGCCATTTTATTTCCCCTCACTCCAAAACAAATAATTTTAATTAACAGGAGGCTATTTAGAAAAGAACAAGAATTACAAATGTAAGAAGCTATAGCAATATAAATGACAAACAAAAACGAATTAATTTAGGCTAAAACTAAACAAACCAATGTTGGGTCTCTCGCTCGACACAAAACCAAATGTTTCTGTATTCACGATGTATTTGAATCCCAACATAATTACCTTTTATGTAGGCCTACTTCACTCGCGTTACAATATCCACGTAAAACGTTAATGTAAATTAATCGGTGTCGGTGATCAGAGGCGGCGGCGTGTTTAAGGGGCCCAGGTTAAGCGCTGGAGGATCCCCGCAGAGGCCCAGTGAACAGCAGCGGGACACACTGTGCCATTTCTCTCACATACACCGAGCTCTGGCTTCGTTTACCCAAGGTTCCTCACATGTGTGGTCTGCAGGTGGCCGACTATAAATAACAGGCCGTGTCCGAGGCTCCTTCAGCTCACGCAGCACTCTTCACACTCCGACATGAGAGATTCAACAAGCAGCTCTGCCACTCACAATCAGGATTTATATCAGTTGTTACACCTTTTATTCTGTTGTCTTTTATTACACGCCTTGGCTGAAATGTTGCAGCTTTAGCTGTTAAAATTGCAATTCATAATTTCTCAATTCAGGAAGCATGATGAGACATTCAGTTTTGAGATGTCTGCGCTGAGAGAGGAAAAAAGCCCACAGAAGAGAGGAAACGCTCTCAAAGGAAGAGCTTGCATCATAGGCCAGAAAACATGACGCACTTCAAAATGCAAAATCCAGTGTGATTAACAGTCAGCGCTAGTAACTTTTAGCAGGGAGTGGATTACAGAGGCCAAAACTACTGCCTCAATCCACCGGGGAACAAACTGATTTAAGAAGAGATAAAAATCTTAAAAACGTAGTTCCCAGGCTATTCTCATCTGTACAATTAAGCTGGTCACATTATATCATGAATGTAACAACTAACTGATAAATGGTTAATTTAACTATTTAAATAACTTAAAAAATGTAATGCATATTTTATTAAATAGGCTACAAATATTTAAAATGGCAAATATTGGTCTAAAATTAGTCGTGACAATGACAATTAGTGAAAAAATGACAATTAGTCATTGTTACAAGTGACTTCAGGAATCATAATGTACAGTATGAAAAAAGATCCATTTGATAAAGATTACATTTAACTGTGATTATTCATTTAAAGGTTTGTTATGTTTTGAAATTTTGTGTTCACCAAGGCTGCATTTATTTGATACAAAATGCAGTAAAACAGTAATATTGCTAAAAGTATTACAATTGTATTTAATTTAAATTTAAAATTACAGATTTTTTTTAAATTATGCTTTTTTTTAATTAAATTTACCAGAACTTTTGAATAATAATATTGCTTTTTAAAATTAAATTAACCTTACTGTTGACCACATCAAACGGCAGACGTTTCAGACGTCCAGCACTTTAAACTGTGGTAAATTACATGTTTAACAAACACACACTTGAGTTTTTCCACTTTAAATCAGATGTTATTGTTCTATTAAAAAACACTGAATATCATATAGCATCGCATAATATAAAAATAGCCAACATTTTGTTCCTTTTGGAGTCTCCCAAAAGTCCTTCTTTGAAAAGATATCTAAATATATCTTGAAATAAGTTTGCAGACAATACAGTTTTGTGAGAATCACCCTTCGATCTTTTGGTTTACTTCGCTGGATATAGTAAATAATGACAAAATTATTGTAATAAGCAAGATAAATAGCATATGCTTAATTTCATGATAAGTGTGCGCTATTGACAGCCCTATTATTTATTTATATATATAATATTCACAATATAATTATTATTATAATTATAATATCTGCTGATAACCGATACATTACCAATACATTAAGCGACAGTCATTTTTCTGTATTTATGGTGTTCTGTAATTGTTTTATTTTTATTTAAATGAGTCAAAATATTATATAAATAAATTTGTTTTGGGAAAAAAAATATCATAATTTATCATTTTCAGCTAAAACATGAAAATAACAGCTTTATTGGTAATTACCAGATTTTCATAAAGGAGCACTTTGTAAATTCTGCCAAACTTGTTCCACTAAAGAAAGAAACGGCATTTTGAAAGACATGAGTTGAGTAAATGACAGATTTGTCATTTTACAGGCTTAAGGTTTTGGAAACATACACCATGTCACCTCTCCAAATCAGATAACATGGTGGTTTTATTGTTTGGATGCTTGTAACAATTGCAGTCGTATTTCTGTACATTTACATGAGATATGCGCACAGGAGGAGTTTAAATGCCTCCAAGGCAAACAAACCACATTCTTCAACATGAGATGCAGATAACAGCAACACGAACATTTATTGGGCTGTTCACTGTCAGGTCTGCGGTGAGCTCGAGCGCATGAAAAACCAAAACTAAAAGTACAAAAAAAGCATGTGGGTTTTGATCTCAAGAGAGGAGGAAATGTCTAATGCCCAAGATTTGTTGACATTTATTCAGGGCCTGAATTTCATTTTAGAAAATGAATTCCCCTCTTAGGTAACTCTTGTGGGAGAGGATTTTCAATTTGATATAAAAATATATTTTTCATTATAATATATACATCTTCAAAAATATATATTTATCTCACCCCAACGTTTGATTATCCAGTGAATTTTTGCTGTGACAGTCGTGCAATTGTTGCATGATAGCTTACACACCCTGATTTCATGAGCTATATGTGAGAGAGTCTTTTACACCTGGTTCACACAAACTCTGTCTGCAGCGCGTATGCAGTCAATGTGCATACGGTACGCAAGCGGTGCAGAATCAGCACTAGGGGGTCGACCGATTATCGGCGCCGATATTAAGCATTTTTACGATTATCGATATCGGCCATTTTCAAAACAGATTTGCCGATAATATTTTTATTTATTTATTTTTTATTATGCAAACAAACATACTATTTACAGGTGACATTATTTATTGGTGAATAAATAATACAGGTGAAATTATTTAATTTTTAAATGCACTATTTGGCTCGATGCAGCCTGTCTGAGCTCAACACTCTGTGGCCTAGAGCAATCTCCGCCCACCGCTCATCTGATATGTAGAGAGTCACGAGTCCGACCGATCAATGCGGAAAACTGAAGGCAGTCTCACACCGAAAGGCATCAGTTGTCTCTCAAAGGTAAGGCGGCAGCAGCAGACGTTGCTGAAGTTGCAATAAATCACAATCCACTATGATGTCCGCGATGCGGAAAATGCGGGCGTAATCGCGGAATGCAGTCATATAATGGACTTTACCATATAACGCGGAATGTCACGGAATTTGCGAAGTTTGGATGAATTAATCAAAAGTAGGTCAGTACACTTAAATCGACTCGCGCTATGGACTAGCATCTATAAATATTAAGCCGCAAAAACACTATTTAAATATGAATCCTGCATGTTCTGCATCTCTGTTAATGAATGACACAGACGTGCGGTTTCATTTACTGCACACATACATACTGAAGCGCGTGTGATGCTTCCGGTGATATTAACATCTGCCGTCTCACTAAATGAGGACATAAATACATGAACAACATCCCCAGAACTGCTCGGAGAGTCACTTCATGAGCATTTGACCGTTTCATTTACGTAAATTAACCATAGTTTTATACAAACTAAAAAACATTTGGTTACTATTAAACCATGCTAACCACAAATTAACCATGCTCTTGCTACACTATCCATAGTTTAACCATATTATTTGTAGTAAAACTGGTTATATAAATTGCAATCAATATGCAAAAGAAAAAATATATTTTTTACTACACTTGTATTATAATAAAACCATGGTTATTTTTCATAAGTTACTCAACAGTACTGCATTTTTATACAACTAAATGCCCAATAAAGCAGTTCTCATTTAGACCTATATTTAATGTTTCTGAAACAGTACTTCATTGTAACCTGCAGTCGCTTCAACTGAATAGCCAAAATCTTTAATTATAATTTTTAATATATATTTCATGGAGTACAAACGTCCGAACTATGTGCATATTTCAACCCTTTACAGTAGAACTACATTCATGTTCATATGCCAGACGGTCAACAGTGACAGGTTTTAGGAAACGCTGTTTTATACTCGTTTATTCGTAATTCTGCTGCGGTTCGGTTCTGTGAATACGTGCCGGTGGAGAAAGACTGCGTCAGGAAGGCGAAACCTCGTGCTCGCGGGGCGAAACCGGTGACATTATTCTACTGAATGAAATCAAAGGTTTATCCAAAATGTCGCTAGCTGCTATGTGCTTTGTCTTACAAAAGAGTCTGTAATCACTGCAACACAGTTTCATGCGCCCGTGTGTGTGTGCCACGCACACCGCACGGAGGTCTGAGTGATACGAGTGCGCTTGAAATATCAAGTGGAGGCGGGTCCGGATTGAATTCTGTTGAAAACTGTGTTCTTCTAAAGTGTAGAAAACTCAGAAGAGAAGACCAGGAGACTTCGGATTGGATTGTCAGCAGAATTTCTTTATTCTATGACATGTCTTGTTATCTGTAGTCATCGAAATCTCATCTTAAGTCATTTTTACAGGGTATCTTTATAGTCAGGATTGGAGGAGGGACTTTTTTAGGTTGAGACAAAACATCAAAGCTGAGGGCAATAAACCTAAATCTCTCAGTAGTCATTGATCTCATTGACAAAAGGCACAGCTGTCCCAAGCCCAAATGGTCAGGAAACAATCTCAAACACCTTTGCCTTGCCCGACACCTCTTAGTCAGGACGTGAATTCAAATCAAACATAGAATAACATTTGTGATCCTTCAATCCCCTCTTTGAGAGTTCTAATAACTCTCACAAAAATACAAATTTAGACACTTAAAAGTTAATTCTTGTAACTTGTAATCGTTACAGGCAAATAGTACATGTTCTGTGTTGTTTATATGTAATTGCATGCTGACACAGAAACAAAACATGCAATTAGGGTCCGTGAAGATTTTACGGGTAATAGTCTCTGCGTTGTGTATTTTTATTCTTTTTCTTCTTCTTTCTTTTCTCTTTCTTGTGTGATAGTTGGCTCGGCGATGGGTCTAGTTGTTTTCTGGAGGTTGTGGCTTTATCCGCAGGTGAGAAGGGTGGTGCATATGGATCTCAGGACAGCCATCAAATGGTATCTGCACAGAGGAAGAAAGAAACACAAACAAGAGAGAACTAACGGCACAGAGCAGTATTTGTAGAGTCTGCATACATTAGGGTTGTATCCTCTGTTCAAAATATAGTCTGCTATGGTTGTTCCTTCTTTCCCTATTTCTCAATTCCTGCGACACCTAAAGAACAGTGAGGAAAGGATGGACTAATGGAGGGGAAAGGCCTATGAGGAAATCTTCACCTCAGGGTTGGCCCCCGAAGCCTGTTGCTTTCGGTTCTTCCCTGGGCTCCTCACTGGTTCTTGTGTCTGCCCTATCCTATCCCTGCAGGGGGAGGAACAACCTTACAATGTGACACATGAGTCCAAGTTTTCCTTCCCTGACACAATACTGCAGCTGCTGTAATCAACATCACTTGATGTGGTCCGTACCACTTAGGCTCTAATGGCTTGTTTTTGAATGCCTTTATCATGACCCATTGACCTGGGACGATTGTGTGTCCACCTTCTGGTGGAGTCTGCCAACACGACTCAACTCTCTCTTTGGCACTCTGCACTGCCTTTGTGAGGTTTTCACAGTAAGCGATCAGGGCATCTGAAGCAATGTGCACATCAGCATTTCTAAGATCAATCACACCTGGCATCTGCATTGGGCGTCCAGTAATAATCTCATGAGGGCTCAGTCCTACTGATCTGTTAGGTGATGCTCTCATACTACACAGTACTGCGGGCAGTGCTTCAACCCATGGTACTCCTTCCTGATGCATTTTGCTTAGCCTGGTTTTGATTGTTCTGTTTGATCGTTCAACCTGTCCTGATGCTTGTGGCCTATAGGGGCAGTGAAGGTTCCACTTAATCTTCAACATTCTAGACACTTCCTTGACTACCTGTCCTGTGAAGTGGGTACCTTGATCTGAGTCAATGCAATCTGGTAATCCCCATCTGGGAATGAAATCAGTGACAAGACATTTAGCAGTATGTGCAGCTGTAGCGCGCCCTGTTGGATAAGCTTCTACCCATCTTGAGAACTTGTCTATTACTACCAAAACGTCAGTTTTTCCTTTACAAGGGGGCAACGATATGTAATCAACTTGCAGGTGACGAAATGGCCCTGGTGGAGCTGGGGTATGTGCTGCTGGTGTAATGGCTGCTGGTACATCATTATTTTTCTGACATGTAACACATCTCTTGACTGTTTCAGTGGCTGCGTTTCTGAATTTTGGATTCCACCATTGATTTGAGAACCTGTGATTCATCGTTGCTGGACCACTATGACCCAAACTGTGTATTTGTTGAGCCAAATATGGCAACAGTGATTCGGGAGCAACATACTTTCCCCCTTTGGTCCAGCAGCCGGATGAATCCACAGTGGCTCCTTTGTCTAACCATGTCCATGCTTCATATAGAGGAACGTCTTTATACAGATCAACGATTGATTCAGGAGGTAGAATTATCTTCTGTGCTGTACTACCTGAACACACTTGTACAGTTGCATAGAAACAAGCCTGTTTAGCCGCTACATCAGCAAGAGCATTACCTTTAGCTTCCGTAGTATTAGTTGTGAGATGTGCTTTCACTTTGATCACCGCTAATTTCTTTGGGAGTTTCATGGCAAACATTAAATCTTTCACTAATCCAGCATATGTAAGCGTAACACAATCATGAGTCATTTCGCCTTCATCCTCTAACACAAATTCAGTCATTGCAGACATCATACATGAGGATGGGTTCGTGACTGGTGCACGCTGTATAACAATATTCGGGGCTGTGAGAGTTGCTAACTTCTCTTTTATGCTACCTTTCACAAAAATTCTTTGGTCATTGTGTTGGATTACAGGGGAAAGGTAGCTACTCACAGCCCCAATAATTAGTTTTTTTTTCTGGTCTTGTTGTGCTCTTAGAAGAGCCTGAACTATCTGTACCACAGTTTCAGTGGTCACTGGCGGAACTACTTCAGGGTTGTGTGCAGGCTGAGAAGGAGCAGAATTATGCATAGCATTTCTTTTACTATCTTGTAACTTCTTCCTACACACTTTCTCCCAATGTCCTAATTTTTCACAGTATTTGCATTTGCTTTCTCTTTTAGACCATCTATTGTCTTGTTTCGTTGTGTTAAACGTAGCTGCTGCTACTCTTACTTTTGCCTTGACATCAGCATCTCTTTCCCATGTAGTTAACCTGTCTAGGTTACTTCTGAGAGTTCTGTTAGACCAAGTTAGATCTAAGAATGGTAAAGCTTTTCTGTATTCGGCTACAAGGCCATCTGACCAGATACGAACCAAGGGTCCCTTGTCATCCAGAACACCTTCAGGGTCATCAACAATTCCACTGTAGATTACAGCTGACTGACAAAATCTTTCAGTATATTCACTCACAGTTTCTTCTTTCCTTTGCACACAGGTAGTAATTCTAGACCAATCTATTTTGGGTCCTAAGATATTCTTTAGGATTTTCAAAATACCTTCTCTTAAATCACCCTTACTGGCATTTCGCAGTTCAGAAGTGACAGCAGATTCAAAACTGTTGAATTCAGATTCAGTTAGTATTTGTGACATCAGCTGCGTGACTTCTGCCAACGACATGTCATAAAGACGCATTTTACTGATCAATGTTCTTCTAAATTCAGAAAAATGTGTGCGTGCTGACGGTAAACTCTGGGATAGTCTCTCTATATCTTTAGGACATAAAGCTTTGGCAGCAGTTTGTATTTGCACAACAGAAGAATTGAGAGGAACACTATCAGTTTCCTCAATCCCCTGAGATCTTCTCCTAGCCCCACACACATGGACGGAATTTACAGGCACACCAGTTACTGATTGGAGAGCTACATCTGTTTCAAAGAACGCTTGTAAATCAGGGTAAATGTTATCAGGCTGACTTACTTCCACATCAGTTTTTGCTGCAATTTTCTTGAGGTTCAATTTCTTAGTCAAAGAGGATACTCTAGCACAGAGCTCATTGTTCTGTTTCTCTAGCTCTGCGTTACGCTGAGACTGTTGTGTGGCGAGCGCTAAACCAAATTCTCTGTGGCAGCAGATAATGCCTTTCACATTGTTCTTGCGAATACATGCTCCCAGTACCTTTTTACACTCATCTACAGACCAAGTCTTGTCTGGATGGATCTCATATTTCTGAGTTAGTTCTTGTCTAACTTTCTCAGTGACTATTATGTTCATTTGCACTCCTAAAAGTGATTTGAATTCGCTATCTGACCACAACGGAGTCGCAAGACCCATCTTTTCTGTGGTTGGAATCAGCCTAGCATTCATTCTAACCATTTTGTAAGTTTCTTCGGTACCACACAAACAAAACAAACACTTCTCTGATCAACAGAGGGTACACTTGTAAAAAAGAACTTAACTATTGTTAAATTTCCAAATTACCAACACTTCACACTTAACTTCCCTGCCTACAAGAAACAGAGGATAAAACTAAATTATTAGCACGAAATGCTAACCTTCCCTGCCTGAAACAGAGGGTAACTAATTTTTAGCACGTAATGCCCAAAATCTTCCCTGCCTGAAAGAACAGAGGATACTTTCATCTCTAAAATAAAAACTTTAGAGGATAACACTCTTCCCTGCTTGTAACAGAGGATAAACTTCCCTGCCTAACAGAGGATAAACTTCCCTGCCTAACAGAACAGAGGATACATTTAGTTAAACAAACCCTACAGATGTATGTTAACTCTTCTCTGACGGCACAGAGGATACACTGGTCTTAGGTTCTTTTGGATTAGAGACAGCCACTCACCAGAGAGAAAAAAATCAGTCTGGGAATCCTTGAATCCTTGAAGTTTCGCTGGATTCCAAAAGATGCAGATCTTTGTTTGAGCTTGAAGTTTTTCAGGTGAGGAAGCTGGAACTCTATCCGGGTCACGGCAGCATCTGTTGAAAACTGTGTTCTTCTAAAGTGTAGAAAACTCAGAAGAGAAGACCAGGAGACTTCGGATTGGATTGTCAGCAGAATTTCTTTATTCTATGACATGTCTTGTTATCTGTAGTCATCGAAATCTCATCTTAAGTCATTTTTACAGGGTATCTTTATAGTCAGGATTGGAGGAGGGACTTTTTTAGGTTGAGACAAAACATCAAAGCTGAGGGCAATAAACCTAAATCTCTCAGTAGTCATTGATCTCATTGACAAAAGGCACAGCTGTCCCAAGCCCAAATGGTCAGGAAACAATCTCAAACACCTTTGCCTTGCCCGACACCTCTTAGTCAGGACGTGAATTCAAATCAAACATAGAATAACATTTGTGATCCTTCAATTCCCACCCGGTCCGGATGCGGACCGGAGTCCAGACTTTGAGAAGCCCTGCAGTAGAATATACGTAATACAACTACAACAATTATTACAACTTTTGTTGAGAATAATCACACAATACGCTAAATACGTTTACTTTAAGTTTTACAAAATGTTTACAGAATGCTTCTGGGTGATCCCTGCACTTATGTTATTATTAATATTACTGTTTATTTAATGTTGTTGTTATTAACAGTTTTGAGAATTAAAGACATGTTTAAAAGCATTTAAAGAACGTTTTTTTTGTCAGAGCTCTTGTTATTAATTTTGGCATTCATTTTCATTTTTACACCAGACACGCATATCAGTTCAAAATATCGGTTATCGGTCTACTTGATCTGTAATAATCGGTATCGGCCCTGAAAAACACATATCGGTCGACCCCTAATCAGCACTGACTGTGCTTTCACATGGGAGTCTTTTTTACACAGTACAGTAATACAATCTTTCATAGATGTGTTTAAATGCAATAAATATAAGAAACACATTATTCAATGCTTTTTACCTTTGCATTTACTTGATTTATATATTAAGTTGCTCAAGCAAGTCATAAAACAATTAAATGTAATTTCTTACATTACAAAAATTTAAAACTTAACTCTAAATTAAAACTTACCATTGGCAGAAAGTTCTCTACTGCCTTTTCTTTGGCATTTAAATATTTTACAAGCAATCCTGCGGTTCATAATGAATAATGCGCTGTCACTTTAATTCAGCGCATGCAGCGGAAACTAGAGCTGAACTGCGGACGCACTGCTCCTGGAACGCACTGCGTGACCACAACAGTGTGCAGTAAGAACGCTCCTATGAACGTTAACATGAGCGCGGAAAAAATACTCACCTCATACGCAATGCAAACGGTGTGTGTGTGTGAAACTGGCGTGCGCGCGAGACAGAGAGACACAGAGAGAGAGAGAGATATACGCAGTAGTGATACGCGGCTGAGCTAAAACGTCACCCGAATCCGCAGCTTCAAATTAGTTCAGTCCGGTATTGCGCATTTATCGCATTACTCATACCCGCAGCTTTCAACTTTAAAATAAGGTAAATTACTGAGTATCCTCATAAGCACTGTCAGTTTTGTCTTAAGTTAATGTAAACAGTTACGAAAGAAAAGCGCATGTGTATCAGTATTGGATTCGTGAAATAGGTCTTGTGGCAGCAGCCTATAATAAAACTGTGCCATCTGTCATTAATGTTAATCAAACAACAAAAGCAAAGAAAATCCTTCACTGCTCTTGACTAAATAGCCTAATGTTTTGTTGAATAACTTTAATAATGTTAGTTTACACTGTATTCGATTTCTGTAGCCTATTTAGAAAATATTATATAACCGCCATCTGTGCATCACTAATGCACAGTGATACACTCGTGCTGTTTGTGAAATAATTTCTCACAGAAACTTTTCAAATTAGTTTATAAGTTATTTAATGAAGAAATAAGAATTGTACAGCATTACAATTATTTCACCAGTGCCGGCTGAGTAGGTGCTGCTGCATGTCCTTTCAATCATCTCACGGCAGGCGCGACATTAGGGCTGAACGATTTTAGAAAATCTAATTGCGATTTTTTTTTAACCAATATTGCGATCTAATATGTGATTTTTTTTAAAGCTCTTCATATTCATTATTAATCAAAGACATGCAATAAATCATTGTATAGTATGCAGTGTTGGGCACGTTACTTTAAAAAAGTTATTAGTTATACTAGTTACTTCTCACAAATACTAACAGAGTTACATTGTTATAAAATAAACTAATTACCAGGGAAAATAACTATTGTTACTTTAAAAAAAGCTTCAAATATGTCAAATAACTTGGATGCCCCAATATTAAATATATGTTAAATGAATAAAATGCTTACCAAATAGAATAAATTAATATAAAACACTACGCTAATCTGCACTATTTTAATGTTTCTGTGGGCCAATGTGAGAGACACCTATCAAATTCAATTGATTATTTCAGTCAAACATTAGAATATGATAATATTATGATAATTATATGATAGAACTTTATAATAACCATGTATGAATGCATATTTGTCATGTTGTCTGAACTTAGGACTGGTGGTGGTGCTTAAGATATTGTTTGTCATTTAGTGTTTCTATAAAAAGGGGGAAAACCTACAAATAATACTGATAAGATAACAAAACTACCACAAATTCTACTATTAATAACCATATAAAACGCACAATTTCATTTCACTTCTAATTATACCCTGTATAACTTATGTGACAAATAAAGAAACCTTGAACCTTGAACAAGGGATTATTGAGCTGCTGGGTTCATGAATATTAATCCGATCATCTGCATTCTCTTGAACTGATTTGCTGAAATCAAAACAGGGATGATGATAGGTGAGCACCGGCCAATGAGATTGCCATTTGCGCATTAGCTCCGCCCACCTCAGGAGCAGTTCTTAAAAGCTGAAGACTTCCAAACTTCGCAAAATCGCGTTTTTTCATATCGCGATATTATCGCAAATGCAATTAATCGTTCAGCCCTATGCGACATGCGACATCAGGTAGAAATTTTTTGAGATCTGCCTTTTCAGAGACCGCAGATCAAACATCCCAACGCGATTACCGGCTGATTGTGATCGGTAGCCAATCAATCGGAGCACCCCTAATCTTAAGACACTTCCTGTATTATATGTACAAGAAAGAAGTACAAAGTGGAGATAAAAAACACTGCAGAGCCATACTAATGGCTGACTGTGACTCAAAGCTGATTTTGCAACAATGAGCAGAGGATATTGTGGTTACTGCGATCGATGACTGTATAGCAGGAAGTCATCACAAGTCTCGGTGCTTTCGCATTAGCTACACAACCAGGATACTTCCCAAGAACTGGGGAGAGTCCCAGGTTCACGAAAGGTCTGTGGCTCCATGATGGAACATGACAAATCAATGTTTCAAATGGTTTAAGTGTTTAATAAAATTGCATACTCACCCCTTGGTTTCCTGTGAATCCTATTAGTGGTTTAGAAGTCAGGCCCTGCAAAAAAATAAATAAATAAATTGGACAAATCAGAAATGAAAATCACAACTAAACTGCATTCACACCAAAATATACCCGTGTACATACATTTATATCACAAACAAAAATAAGTAATGTAACTTTTTATGCAATTAAAATTCTGGTATATATCAATTAATTCATAAGTAATGTAAAATTACAATATTATGGTTTCTGTCAAATCATTAATGTAAAATACTTTATCTTTCCATATAATGTGATTAAAATTATGGTATCAATTAATTTATATGTAAAAATATAAGTAATTTAAATAAAACACTATTACATAATGTAAAGATACTGTATATAAATGTAATCAATTTCTACATACTAGTAAATGTAGGCTAAATGCAGTTTCTTTATATATTAAAGTAATTCAAATTACTGTATATGTAAACACTTAAATAATGTACTTAAAATGACAGGATCTATAAATTAATTCTATTGATTAATTTTTTTAATGACTATTTCTCGCAAATCATTCATTCATTTTCTTAATTAATGCTATAATATTTGTTATTAAAGCATTTACAATTGCATCAAATTACATTTGTAATTGCATTAATTAATTTATATTATACTTTTTTATAAAATGCATATTTCAAAAGTCGTACATATTACCCTGCCTTTAAAGTACAGTAAATACTTTTTTTAAATTCTAGACATCAAGCACTATTTTAAGGAAAAAATTATGAAATGAGGAATCATAACTGGATTAATTTTTTATGCATTTCAAGTTAACAAGCATTGGCATTTCCATTAGTCAAAGCAGTTTAAATTTACAAAACACTCAGATTCTTCAAGAAGAGATCAAGCACCAATAAACACATGAAGGCTGTTTGATCAACACTAGAAAAGCAGCAGAAACATACCAAGCTAGGCATAATACACCCCCGAAACCATGTCTGGTATTTCAGATGTCAAACAGGACATACAAGTGCAATAAGAGGACGCTTTACAAGTAATTCCCCGCTTGAGCCATGTGGTCTGTTTTCCAATATAAAGAGCTTTAGATCAGGCAAGCAGCTACAACAGGCACTCAAAAGACTGGAGAATGTGCCAAGAAATCCAAATAAAAAATAACACCACATGATGTTAACAAATCAGACCTGTGGCACTCAGTAAAGTCTAGTCTAAAACATTTACATAGAGCGTACACGAGTGAACTACGTCAACTATATGCCCTTGAGTAGTGCAGACTACTTGAAAATAAAAGGTTAAACTCCGGCTATCATTGTCTAAAGCAATCAAGCCACCTACGCCCCACTTCAGACAAAATAATGCTTCTTTTATAGACAAGTATTCATCAACATCAAAGCAATTTCAGTAAACAAGCTAGGTGCATCTCGGGCTGACGGATCAATCCAAACGCAAGCCACTTATTACATTAATGTATGGCTGGAAAAGGCTGATTGTTCTACTCCATTCAATCAGCCAATCAGACAGCTGAATATCAAACAAGGTACTTTGTCGCTAATTAGCGAGTCAGATGAGCTGGAAACCGTCTGGCTGGATGATTCAGAAAAAATAAAAATACTGAGAAGATCTGGTCTGTTAGTTGCACCAGTCACTGAGAATTCGATTCTTGGACGGAAATGTTTTGCAAGCCACTGAGTGTAAACAAAACGTGTCGCGCTTCCTTCCTCGGATAATGACGTTGAGAAAAAAAAAGGAATCTAAAGAAAAGCAGAAGATTGTACCACCGGGGAGGACTGGAGGTGTTTTGGAGCGACAAGAAACATTTTTAGATGTCAGGCAATCAGATTCCACCCGTTTTTCACACTTAATAGGATTTGCTTGTACTAGCATTGCTACTATGCATAATTAAGGTTTAGGGTTTGTTCAAGAGGTTGTTAAAAGTCTCCATGAAATCAAAATGTACACTACACTCTAAAAAATATTGTTCTTTAGAGGTTCTTTACATGCAGTAGTGGTTTTATTTAGAACCATAGCATTCTGAAGAGCCCTTTAATGCCGAAATGGTTCTTTGTTAGAGTTTATGGTTCTTTGTTCCCGCCCTTTTGTTTTTCAAATCTGTAACTGTCAAAGCACTTCATTAATGATTTTCTGGAGTTCAGTGATCCAACTACACAGACTTTCAACAGGTAAATGACTTTATTCTTAAATTTAAATACAAATGTAACTGGTTTCCAAACATGTTCTTATTTTTTTTTTGGCCACAAATTAATATTTAGTGTGTGCAGCTCTGCTAAGCTTTGGAAACTTTTCTCCTCTTCTACACTAAGTAAAAGAGACAATGAATTTATAATTAATATTGTTAAAATTTTTACATTGTTACTTGGGTTTATGTATAAACATACCCAAGTCACAAATATTAAAACTATACCATTACTTCTTTTTTTTTTCTTTTAAGATTGAAGTACCATTACTTTTCTTTTTTTCTTTTAAGATTGTGAAGGGCACACATACTGTCCATTTTTGCTTTTGGCCTTCATAAACAATTGTTTTTACATAAACACATGGACACACTGTAACTCTAAACTCAATTGTGTATTTCAGATGTATCACATCCTACAACCTCATCATCTGCAGAGAAAAATCACCACTTAAATCACACCAAAATGATGGACTTAAAGGCATCACATTGATCGGAATGTGATTGTTTCACTGAAACGTGGATTTCATCACATCATTTTTTTGTTTTACTTTATGTATTTATTCGTGTTCATTGTCAATTGTCATTCATTAATGAATTCAGCTAATAACTGTTTTTTTGAGCACTGACAATTTAGCATATCAATAAAAGCATACTTCATTCACACAACATGCTGCTGCTGCTGTTGTTATTTTAATGTGAAACCCTAACCGAGGCTGTATTCTAATAAGATGCATCATTACTGATTTTCTGGAGCTCAGCCATCCAACTACACAGACTGTCAACACTCAACAGGTAAATAATCTTGTTCTTAAAATTTCTATGAATTATAATTTTCAAATGCTAATTGGTTTTTCTATGTCTTTTCTCATGTTTAAGAGAACATCTATGTGCTCTATTCAGTTAAGTATATTCTCCTCTTCTTCACTAAGTAACAAAGATATTACATTTATGATCCATTTTGTTATATATTTTTATTACTAGGGTTTATGCATAAACATAACTTTATATTACTTTTTCCTTTTAACACTGAAGTGCTCAAATACTACTATTGGCCTTCGTAAACCATTGTTTTCACAAGGAGACACATTGTATATCAAAACTCAATTGTGCATTTCAGATGCTACAACCTCATCATCTGCAGAGAGAAACTGCCATTCAATCACATCAAATTACAGATAATGATTAACCTAAAGCCATCATTGAGGATTGTGAAGATATTTTACTGGAGCTTGGTCTGCAATACACTATTTGATGTTCTATTTTGTTTTACTTATTAAAATAATTTATTTATGTTCAATGTTCATTGTCATTCATTAATGTATTCTTCTAATAACTGTTGTTAGAACACTAATTTTTGCTACAATTTCACATCATTAAAAAAATAACATGTTGTTGTCAATATTATGTAAAACCCTATAAAACACTTAAGATTTTACAAGTATATTATAAAATATAAGATAGGCTAAGATAAATGATAAGACCAGACAGATAGAGGGGTAAAAAATATAAATAATTATATACAAATAATACTATTATTAAGGATATTAACACAAATGTTAATGAAAAAACAATTGTTTTTATTTAGAACACCATTAAGGTCCTATATAGCATTTTCAAAGCATGATTCTGTATGGAACCCTATAAAAAAGGTTCTATTTAGCGCTAAATAGGGATCTGCTATTGTTACAAGTGGAAGAATCCTTTTCTGTGACGGTTTAGAACCATTTTTCTTAAATGCTTAAGTATACTTTTTTTTTACGTCTACGTTAACGTATGCGCACAGTCGTACGCGCAGCCTTGCATACTTAATTTGTATAAGTATACAAAATAAGTATACATAATTTGACTCGTACGCATACACAGACGTTCGACGCATGAGTTTTGCGCTAAATTGCAATACCTCTCCTGGCCTAGCGGGGCCCGTAGGGAGCGGTTATGAAGATTACAGTGTGACAAAGGACACGGAAGAAAAACTCATAGAAGTCCGGTAAGCAAAGCGGAAAGGCTAGCCGTGACCAAGTATTGCTGCAAGCTACCGTTTGGGAAGCCGGACAGTGTCTAAGCTTATTCCGGAGATGTGTGAAGCCATGTGTTTATGCAGTTTTTCTTTGGCTACCTTGTGAACCGATACCCCCACGGCAGAGTTTCCACCTTGCGGATAAACTAATTACTGCAAGAGAGTTTTATTCGCATGTGCGTAAACAGTGAAGTATACTTTGTCCTAAAGAGTGTATTTACGTCGTTAGTAAACACTGCTAGTGGTGAACAATTAACCCTTGCAGGTATGGGAGGGCTTTATGTCCAAAATTTTATCACGATACGATTAATTTTATTTTACTGTAACTACATATGATATAGCCTGGATAATTCTAAACATGTTTCCGCTCTGGAATTCCATTATTTCTTTGATGATGTCAGTTAGACTAATTGGGCAGGAAGTCGTTAGCCATGCCCCTCCAACCGCCTATTATTATTAACTTAAAGTTATGTGGATATATAAAATCACACATTTTATTATAGTAAATTACTCTATTATAAACAGATTAGTAATGGTTTCCAAAAAGTGTTTATATTAATTTATTTATTTGCCAAGTTGACCAGCCCTACAAACAAGCACAGCAAACGCATTGTGAAATGCTCATAAAAATGCATTTTGAAATAACAATAACTTCCCTTAAAAAATGTTAAAAAATAAAACAAATCCCAAATTGCTAGTCCTCCTTACAGCTAAATTCCTATATGTTGGCCATTGCAACCTACTTTAAGACATTTAGTAATGTCTTCCTACATTGGATGTTTCAGGCTTTCAAATCAGCAAAAAATATCATCTTAAATCCTGACGAACTTTTAATGTATAATTAGGGCTGCAACAACTAATCGATTATATCGATTATGAAAAATCATCGACAATGATTCTCATTATCGATTAGTCGGGTCTGCCCACAGTGCACGTTCAGCTTCAGCCGGTTGCTCAAATGACAGCACTGAATAACGCATTTCTATCGACAAAATGCATCTACAAATAGTGGAGGAAACAGAATGCTATGCCGCGGGAGAAGTACGTGATCCAAACTGACCAAAACATGATAATTCTTTATTTTGAGCTTTAAGTTAATGCATTAGTGTAATGGCTTGCCCTGTCAGGCGCTGTGACACATGCGTGTGCATCCTCAGCGCAAAAACGTTCAGTTTACGGTCATATCCTTATCCATAAATGTCACGAATTCACGCGAGCATTAAAGGTCCGTCCTGACCAGCTGTGTTAAGTTTAATTTACCGAATGGCGCGTGCACGCGCGCCAGACAGACGGAACACAGAGAGGGGGGTTGGTTTAGTTTTCGATATTCATGACACATTCAACGATAAGCGACAATAACTCCAAATCGACTTGCCCAAAACAAATCTAAACAGTGTGACCGCCAAAAGGGCAAAGCTGATCATGTTTCACAGCCTTCTTTTCCATAGTTTTCGCTCGATGTAATAAGCACAAGCCCGCACAAACCGTCTCAATGTGTATCAAGCTCGCTCTCTGTGGAGCTTTCAGTAAGGGGCCGAGGGGAAAGTGCATGTTTTCCTCGTTTTTTGCTATAGCTCACTGGGCGGTGTTTTTGTGATAGCTTTTTAGTTAAAGGGCCTATAGACATGAGACCAGTGTCAATCAAGAGAGGGGGACAGTGAATTTTTCACAACCTTCCATTTTAAACCTACTGGTAAGAAAAGGGAATTGCATATCAAAAATTTACTTTATGTAATAACTTTCATCAGCAGGAAGATAGAGACTTGACTGTGATCAAAGTGAACGTGTTTTCCTGCAGAACATTCCTCTCACCTGTTAGTTTACACTGAGTCTTTATTATCTTTATTATTATTTACATTTTTAATAGAGATTTAAACTATATTCACTATTACAGTGCTTAACAAATTTATTAAAACAAATGTAAGGTTTTAAACAGATTATGTAAGGTTTGTGCCACTGCTGCTCTAAACTAACAGCATTGGTGATTACCAAAATCATATTTAGTTTCTGTATTGGTTAGTCCTCCAAAATGCGTAAGCTCTTTAGAAACAGCAGTAGGCTATTTCTAATGCTATAATATAATTATTGCTGTTATCTATGAAAGAAAGGCAGAGCACTTTATAGTGTTTTTTTCAGATACGCAATTACAGTCAAAAAGTACATAAACAATGCAAGTGAGAATGCAAGCTGTTATGAGGCCATTTTTGTTATAAATACTAATTAGTTGTTTCTGTTTGTAATTTGCCCAATAAATGACAATAAAATGTTTAGATGTAAACTTTTTTTTGACAGATTCCTGAAATATTTGTTTTCTCTTTATGACAGGTGGTTTAATAAATTAAACACTATGTTTTCATAGCATTCAATTAGTGTGAAGGATATTGAGCAGAATGTGGAATAGTGTGTATTTTGTCAACAAAATAATTTTATTTAATCCGATTAATGGATTAATTGACAGAATAATCGGCCAACTAATCGATTATCAAAATAATCGTTAGTTGCAGTCCTATGTATAATAACAGCATCTATACAATTTAGCTCAAGATTTCAGATGATCCGATGTGTCTCAACGAAAATATTTAGCAATGTTTACATTAGAGCTGCACAATTAATCGTTAAAAATTGCGCTTGCGATCTTGGATTCAAACACCCCCGCGATCTTATTCCTGAATGACAACGATTCAGCTATGTCTATTAAGACTTTCACATCGCGAGTGTTAGTGGAGTGTGAGAAGCACGTTTTGTAGCTGCCCATTATGATGAATCAGAGGGTCGGCCATCATCATACTTCTGATATGAATGCTGTCATTCACTGATATGGGCGGCGACAAAACGTGCAGCTTAAGCTCCACTGACACTCGCAATGTCTTATTGTCTACAGTAGCGATAAAAACGAAAGTATCTTAACACTTGTATTGTAACGCTTATCTTCTGCCAGGAGGTGGCGACAACCCGTTTAAAAAATGTAATTGACATTGAATCATTGATTCAGGAGATTTCAATAGTGAAACACGTCTTTATGAAGTGAGACACTGACTCCATTGAATTAGTTTTTTTTGTTTTTATTTAGTTCAAATTAATGAATATATCTACATATAAATATATACATAGACCCAACAGTTTATTCGGGTTCTCAAATCTGATTGGTTGAGAACTGCGAGATATTGTACTGGTATCGCTACAGTTTTACAGATGACATGTGGCCTCGTGCCTACGGCCGAATCACAACCGTGGCGATATACATATAATTTTTTTTTTTTTAACAATGAAAATTGTCAGAACCACAAGTAAATTACGTTAGAATCATGATTGCCAATTTATTTTAAAAACTGTGATTCTCAATTTATCCAGAATCGTGCAGCTCTAGTTTACATGTTGTTTATTAGCCTACTGCATATAATTCATTAAAAAAAGAAGTTTAATTTCATAAAACAGAAGTTGATTTCAAAATGCACCAAAACGTTTTGCATTTTGTGTTTTTCAGTTGAATAAATTACTTTTTCCCCGTATATTTATAAATGAGGATTTATTTAAATTTTTTGTCTACAAATCTCGTCTCGTCTTGTTCTCGTGAACCCAGTCTCGTCACACCCCTAAGAAAAACTGGTCACGATCTCATCCCATCCAGTCTGAAATTGCAAGACTACAGTAGCATGTAATCATGGTTAATTTCAAATTGTACAGATGCAGTGATGCACGGTGTTCGGTCCATGGGGTTCAGGCTCCCATCAGGAAATGAATAAATCATCCTTTTGATTCCATCTGCGCCTGAGATAGGCACACATAATGGAGACATTACACTGAAGACACAGGCAGTGTACATCAAAATCAAATGCTACGGTAATTACCAGCATCTGTACATTCTTAGAAGACAGCACACAGGAAATATTAACTTAATGTATATTCTATACACACAAAGCCCTGTTGTATAGGTTTATAATAACACGTCAATTTAGGTTCATATTAACTGCAACAGAGCATAATTAGGTCTGGTTGTGATGGCTGAAGGATTTATTACTTCAGGGCTCAACAATAAGTATGATCTGATGGCCTAGAGCCAGTACGAGTGTATTTCAGGTCAGTTGATGGCACTGCCAAAAATTAAATATGGTGGCTACCCTGAAAAATGTCCATTATAAACAGATCAGTAATGATTTCAGCAAGTGTTTATGAAGTGTAGAACAGCCACAGTTTTACACTGTAGCTGTAAAACTGAGCTAGTATTGTACTATACAATTTCAATTTTTTTATTATTAATTATCAGAACATTCCATTAATAGAATGTGACAATTATACAAAAATATATACTTTCATAATTAAAAAACTAAGTGGTAGGTTAGAAAAATCTGAACTACTGAAATGTATTTTTGTTCATACCTATATAGCTTCTTTTTCCAACAGAAATTTAAGAGATAAACATGATCTACATCAGATCTCAATAGAAGCGGTATAAGTGCAGGCATCAAACCGAGCCAGTCTCTCTCTACAGACCTAAAAAGAGTGCAACCCTAAGCCTGTTCGTTTGAATGGGCTGCTGACATGTCACTATTCACTGGGACACGAGCCCAGAACGTTCCACAGTGCTAACCTTGGGACAGAGGGTGGCTCTGGACCAACACTCACAGTCGGAACCCCAGCGGATCACACAGTGCAGATCTAGGCAGAGCACTGGCACTAATTTTGGACAACGCTAGATATGCACAGATTTGGACATTTTGACCTCGACCAAAAGCTTATTTTAATGTTATGGCCCTTAAATGACCCTTAAGTGATATGATAATCAGTACAATACAAAGGAGTTGGTAGTAAGCAGGATATTTATGAATTATAATTTATTTCCTCAAATGTGTGTTATTTTAGACTTTGATCATCAATATCTATACATTTTATTTTAGATTTAGAGTACGTTTAAATAATAAAAAAAATCTCCATTTTTAGTACATTGTTAAGTTTTGCATACAGACGACAACTACGAAAAAATACTGCAAAACAAAAATCTGCATTTGAACGCCAGGGAAGTAGATGGCGAGGTCACTTTGCAACCTGCGCACATACCTATAGGCTGAACACGTAATACACAACTGCGTAAGATCCTTTTCACAAACTCACATTTATGTGAGTAAATGAACGGCCAAAACGCATAAAACGTTTGTTTTAGTTGAAAATCGTTTTGTATAAACACCCTTTTATTTTATCTAGATTATAGTACCAGTCGCCATATCACTTGTTGACCATAACATTAACAAAAGTTGCTGTGTAGTAAGCAAAATATTTTAATGATATTGTTATGTTTGCTATCAGATACATGAATTGTTTAAGATTTAAATATGAATTTTGGCTTCCAAAAATATATTCAATGCATTCCTAGACTTAAGATTTTATGTAGGCCAGTCAACATTAATAGTGAATTACCTATATTATTGATCAAAACAAAATGTGGAATTTCAAGCAGTGAATAACAGGGATCAAAATGCTGTGGAAGTGGAAGGACTCCAGAGTTCATAAACGCTGAATGAATCAAAAACTTGTTTGTAATGAGCATGAGTTTCATTAATTTTAAGATTTTAAAACGAGCAAAATATGACCTTGAATCAGCAATATGCAATTTACACCATAGTCGGGACTGAAATTGTTTAACAGCAATTTTAAGCTTACAATCCAAAACTGTCAAAATGAACCTCAACACATAGGCTGTCATGAGACTGTTGCACTGACATTTCAGAGTCATATTTGACACTAATTCTGATTTACCAGGCCCTAGTTCCAGCACTGAAAAATGTAGAATCAGCATTCCTTAAATATCCATGACAGTGGCTGACCTCCATGTGAATCCAGTCACAATCTGGTCCATCTACTGCGGTCAGGTTGAGCAACAAGGTTTGCGATCAATGCTGTGAGGAGTCTCATCAATGCAGCCTCTAGCCCAAATAACTAGTTGACTGGTTTACTCTAAATTCATTTTATTAAAAATGTCATGGTCGCGTTACCAAAAAAAAAAACAGTAAAGTCTAATTCTCTGGCTCTTAAAACTGCTGGGGAAGCTCCGGTGAAATTGTACTTTGCCAAGTTACTTAAGTTAAAAGTCATGTTCCCCTATGAAAAAGTAGTAAACAAATAAAACAAGTTTAAAATTGACCGAAGCAAAAGATATCAAAATAAATAATTTCCTGTGCAAATAAAATATAATAAAAAAAAAATAAACAGTAATATTTAATAGTGCTGTGTTCGAAATATCGATACGACAATGTATCGTCACAGAGATTTGAGGATAGGAGTATCGATACAGCTGGCCGTGTATCAATATTGTGGCACGTGTGCAGCAGTGGACCACACTTAATTTGAAAACACCGTTTAAAATGTTTAACAAACACTAATGTTTAATCTGGCCGCAGTCTGCTCTCAAGGTCTTCATTGAAGAATTTGAAGAAAAAAACACTTGCACTGTCTGAAGATGATGATTAGGGCTGTAGCGATTCGTCGACGTCATCGATTAAATAGACTATAAAAATATTTCGATTAGCATGGAGGGCATCGATGCGTCGCACCTAGCCACGCCCATTGCGCGAGCCTGCAGTTATCCCTACTTAAGACAATTTTTCTGCCATATTTAACACAAACAAGACTCTAGAGCAGAAGGTAAAGGCTAGTATAGCAACATCACTTCACAGAGCGTTCATAGAGAATTCTATTATCATACAACCATCAGAACCGCATACATAGCTGAACTGATGCCTTTACATTGTCAGGATTCACATCCGCATTCAAAGCTGCGCTGAATGAACGGGACAGCACGGGACATCGAGTTGCCTATATAATCATGACGGGTTTAATGCACCCACAGGAACGGAGAATGAGAAATGATTCGCGTTCATCTTAAGATCCACCGGAGCTGCCGTCAGAGCTCTGGTGCCTAGAGAGCGCGTTTGGTGCGCGTCTCAGAGCTCTCGCGATTGGTGTGCACCAAACACGCTCTCTGCACATGCTAACGAAGCATTTAAAGTCATTGTTAGTCGTTTAATTATTCGACGGATAGCACAAGCCTCGATTGGGCTCGTTTATTTAAAAACGGCTGTCAGCTGTGATAAAACATTCCGGTGTAGTGACACCATTTTTGACTCTGTTGCCCTAGTGTCCTGAATGCGGTTGTGACTTCAGCTGTTCATTCATATACAGATATGTATTCAAGCAGACATTTTAATCTGCTGAAAGAGTAAAACCTTTCAAGTCTCTCACCTGTAAGTAACTGCTCTCAGTCCCAAACAATAACTATGAACGCAGCCATAATTTCTATTGATTGTATCACTGCCCTGTAATTCTTTATTTAATTTTAGTTAAATAATTTATTTATTGTTATTCTTTTTCAATATTTTCTTATTTTTTATTTATTGTTATTTTTATTGTTATTATTTTTCTCTCTTTTCTTAATTTTTATTTATTGTTATTCTTTTTCGCTCATTTTTTGTTTATTATTTTTATTTTTACCTCTTTTCTTATTTTTAATTATTTTTCTCTCTCCTATTTTTATTTATTGTCATTTTATTTCTTTAATTTATATTTTTATTAACTATTTATTGTTGTTATTTCTTTCTCTCTTGTTATCATCTTTATTTATTGTTATTTCCTTTCTGTTGTTGTTGTTTTTTTGTATAGTATTAATTATGAGAAAAGGTTTGAATAAAATAAAAGATTAATAGAAGAATTTACTGTTTTTATTTATTGATAGTTTAACTCAATTCATCAACTGATTCAATAGAATTCATCAACTGATGAGAAAATTATTAATAGATTAATTGAAAAAAGAATCGATATATTAGTCAACAATAAAAAATAATCATTAGCTGCAGCTCTAATGATGATCCCACACAAGTTAACAACAAGTATCCAAACACTGATACCTCCCCCTGGAATACCAGTCCAAAAGATTGCAATGACTCCAAAAACTATAACCTCAGTGTCAAGAATGAAAGAGTATTTCCACTCCTGGGGGTAGAGGTAGTAGATCTAAAAGAATTCATACTCTCCCACCTAAGCAACAACAACATGGAACAACTTACAAATGACATATTGAATTTGAGACAAGAGATTAAATATCTGCAAAGAGACAGAAGAAATGTCAAAGGATCTTCAACAAACTAAAGATGATGTGAGGGAATTCAAATAAACTTTAGGAAAACAGCTAAAAGTCAGAGCAGAAGTGCAAGAGGAGCTCTCTGCCTTGAAGTCAATACTCCACACCAAGGATGAACTCATTAACAGTTTGAAAGAAAAACTCAATTCTGTTCAGGCACTTAAAGAGACCGCTCCTGAACCATTAATGTGCCCAGATATCCTAATGAATACTCCTCAAACTGAACAACTAGCAATGAAGAGAGAGTCTCACAGCTCGACTGATCCAGCCAATCAGATTGATATCTCCGCCGCAGAGGACCCGAGAGAAACACAGGCTCTTATCCTGATCGACTCGATTGGGAAATATGTAAATGAGAAACTTTTATTCCCAAACATGATGGCCAAGAAAATCTGGTGCTCAAACACAAAAAGTGCTTTTCAGGTCCTGTCTGATAGAGTCCTGAATGAATGCTATAAACACATCATAATTCACACAGAGACAAATGATTTAAGGGTCATGAAGGGCCATGTGGCTCATGAGAGCTGGCATCAGAGCACTCATCATTTCCCAGAGGCAAGAATAACTCTGTCCGCATTACTACCACGCACTGATGTACCATTCTACGTGATTCATGGAAATAATGTGGAACTCTCCACAAGCTGTGCTCTTATTCCTAATGTTCTTCCCGCTCATCACAAAGATATACGGCCACATCATATGCATGACCATGTGCATCTCAACAAGCAAGGAGTGAAAGTCTTAGCCAGAGTGATGAAAAGCACAGCCCTTGGAAACGCACAGGGAAACAGCAGAAACTCCAACAACAAGAGAAGCCCTCATCCTCCAACAGAGCCCAGAGCAGCCACCGGACCTGCCATCACAACACAAGAGCCACGCAGCGGCAGTTTAATGACCACAAAACCCTGCAGCTGCAGAACTCAACCAGATAAGATGTCTGCTGAACTCCGTCTGTCTGCTCCAGACTCATGATATAAGTCACACACATTTACATACATGTACATATACACACTTTACAGACAAACCTATTCATTAAGTCTTTTAAAATCAGTTGTTGGAATATACAGGGTCTGCACTCTTCTACTTTCGGTAACAAGTCTGCAGACCAAGACTTACTCAGCAGTAGGGGTCGACCGATATGTGTTTTTCAGGGCCGATACCGATACCGATTATTACAGATCAAGTAGACCGATAACCGATATTTTGAACCGATATACGTGTCTGGTGTAAAAATGAAAATGAATGCCAAAATTAATAATAACAAGAGCTCTGACAAAAAAACGTTCTTTAAATGCTTTTAAACATGTCTTTAATTCTGAAAACTGTTAATAACAACAACAATAAATAAACAGTAATATTAATAATAACATAAGTACAGAGATCACCCAGAAGCATTCTGTAAACATTTTGTAAAACTTAAAGTAAACGTATTTAGCGTATTGTGTGATTATTCTCAACAAAAGTTGTAATAATTGTTGTAGTTGTATTACGTATACAGTAATATATTCGGCTAAACCGAACTTATATTTTGACAGGTTGCCATGAGAACCTTTTAGGTTTCTGTAGCCTATGTATATATGACATGACGATCGTTTTACTCAAATGAAACTGTCAAATGCTCATGAAGTGACTCTCCCAG
This sequence comes from Oxygymnocypris stewartii, assembly GCA_003573665.1. Taxonomy (NCBI): domain Eukaryota; kingdom Metazoa; phylum Chordata; class Actinopteri; order Cypriniformes; family Cyprinidae; genus Oxygymnocypris; species Oxygymnocypris stewartii. The sequence goes on from QVTF01003285.1 coordinate 2,661,466, forward strand.
CAGTTCTGGGGATGTTGTTCATGTATTTATGTCCTCATTTATGCTGAAAACACCGCGAGCTTCACACGCTCTTCATGTATGTGTGCAGTAAAAGAAACCGCACGTCTGTGTCATTCATTAACAGAGATGCAGAACATGCAGGATTCATATTTAAAGTGTTTTTGTAGCTTAATATTTATAGATACTAGTCCATAGCGCGAGTCGATTTAAGTGTACTGACCTACTTTTGATTAATTCATCCAAACTTCGACACATTCCACGACATTCCGCGTTATACGGTAAAGTCCATTATATGACTGCATTCCGCGATTCCGCCCGCATTTTCCGCATCGCGGACATCATAGGTTATATTGAGGTGTTTTGCAACTTCAGCAACGTCTGCTGCTGCTTTACCTTTGAATGAAGTAACGGTCGGTAACTCTGGTGCAGTTTGAACGGGAGCGGGCGGTCTAACATTATCCCGTTCCCAGACGTCCTTTTCAGAACAGTATATCTGAGCTTTATTCTTATCGAGCTCCGGTACAGCCTGCACTCGGACCGTTATGCGCGCGCTGCATGACATGTATGAACCAGTGCTTCGTTTTATTTGCGGGGTCTGAGCACAGCATGTGTAACTATGCTCAGCAGGCTAGCAGATATAATATAGGACTCTCAAACAGAACATAAAGATGGAGTGTGAATGCGATGTCCTTTTTTCTTTTTTTGTATTATGCTTATTCTATCATTTTAAACGACAGACTGTGTCGAATTTATTTATTTTTCTCTGCTGCACTTTTAACTGTGTTAACAGCAAGATGTTAAATTAATGTAGTGTTTTGACAAGACTAATAAAATATATATTAGGCTAAACCTACATTTTTTTTCCTATTGTGTTGTAGGCTGAATGTTAGCCTAAACGAATTATATCCTGACAAAACGAATAAAAATAAGGATTACAATTTTTATATAACTTTTTTTTCTCTCTGTGACACTTTATTCCGTGTTGGCAGCAAAATGTTATTGACATTTTTCTGTCAATAAATACAAGACGAATAAAATAAAAAAAAATTTATGCAGACTACACTTTTATTTGTTAGCCTAACTATCTGTTCAAGCAGAAATATGAGTGAACCGAGAGCGCATACACGGTTCGTTTGCGCATCATAACGGACATAACGCGCGCATAATGCACGATCCTGTATGTCACTGTAATCATCTTTACCCTGATTACAATTGTCGTCCATCAAAACTTTAGGCTAGTAGTGTGACACTGGCTTCTTTCATCCAGCTGAAAACTGTAGTTTGAGTATCATGTGCTCATACAGCGGTTTTAAAACACGCACGGCGCTTACAGGGTATCGTAAGCCCCCCCTCGGTGACACCGTTATAACCGGTGTGACATCAGGACGATTAACCGGTGGGAAAATTTCCTCACAGTCACAACCCTAGTCAGTACCGCTCCCCTCAAACATGAAAAACTGTTTCCTTTAAAATCAAAGCTAAGATGGAACCAGTCTAATGCTGAACAACTCAAAGAAAACATGAGCAGCTCTGTTATACTAAACAGGCTGGACGACTTTATGTCCACAGATTTCACTCCAGATACTAATGGAATAAACTCAGCTACATCCAATCTTAATCACATATTTGAAATTTTGGCGACTATATTGAACACTAAACCTCCAAACAAACATAGAATAAACAAACAAAATTAAAAATAATATGTGGTTGGATAATGAATGCACTTGTCTCAGAAAAGTTTCTAACAAAAAGCATAAAGAACCAGCCAATCAGACTCTCATCGGCTCACCTACTCCAACTGTCTGAAAAATTATAAAAAGCTCATTTGCAACAAAGGAGATCAATATTATGAAGCTAAAATTTATGAAATAGATGAATCAATAGACCAAAATAATTTCTGGAATCTCTTTAAAAAATTTGAAAGCCCACAAATCAAACCCATTTCTCCAATGCGGCACAATCTGGAGGTCTTTAAAACTCTTTACCAACAACTTGAACCAGACTTCAACCAGCCCCAAAATAAAACAAAGAGAAAACTAAGTTACAGAAAACTATAAATAATTACCAAAACCCATTGGACATGATTATAACATCAGAAATAACAGAGCACATTAAAAATCTCAAATTAAAGAAGGCATGTGGACAAGACAACATCAGTAATGAAATGCTCAAACTCAGCAGCCCTAATTAAAGCTCTGATAAACATATTTAATCTGATCTTATCCTCGGGTGACTTCCCTGAGACCTGGGCTGAAGGACTCATCACTTCCTATATATAAAAAAGAAGATAAATTCGATCCCAGTCATTACCATGATATTTGTGTGGGCAGTAACCTAACAAAGCTTTTCTGCAATATAATGAACAACCGCATAGTGACATTTGGTCATCTCAGGACTGCGTTCTTCCAGCAGGGTCGTGAAGTGAGTCAGGGATGAAGTCTGAGCCCAACCTTGTTTAACATCTACATCAACGAGCTGGCAGTAGCTCTGGGCCGCCCTGGCAGCATCCCGGGTCTCGCTCTGCATGACTCTGAAGTCAAATTCCTGCTGTATGCGGATGACCTGGTTCTGCTGTCCCCCACATCTGAGGGTCTCCAGCACAGCCTGGCCCTGCACAGTACTGTGAGGAATGGGCTCTGATGCTCAACCTGGACAAAACCCAGAGTCACAGTGTTCCAGAAGAAGGCCAGATCTCAAGGAAACCGATACCAGTTGAGTTAAGAGGGAGAAGTCCTGGAGCACAGCACCAGCTACTCTTACCTGGGCATCCAGATCTCTGCATTGGGGGGCTTTAGTCTAGCTGTGAAGGCCTTGCATGAGAAGGCCCGGAGGGCATTTTATGCCATCAAATCCCGGTTTGGCCAATTAAAATGACCAATTAAAACATGGGTTAAAGTATCACGCAATCATTAAACAAATTCTGTACTACATTTAAAAAAATAATTCCAGTAATACATTTAAAAAAAAATGGGAAAAAACCTTTACTAGAGAAACTACAACTAGAAATTATCAAAAACATTTTAGGGGTCCATAGATGTACGTCCAATGATGCCTGCAGAGCTGAATTAGGCTTATACCCATTGCAAATTGAGATCCAAAAGAGATGTGTTCAGTTCTGGCTAGGGATGCAACGATAAAAAAAAATCAGAACCGATCCGATACCGCAAACTCTGAGGATTGGCCGATACCGATCCATTCCGATACCAGCGCAGGTTTTTTTTTTTTTTTTTTTTATGTAATTTAGAATTTCTATACTTCTCTGTGTTGACCCGATCGTCACTCTTCTGTGTGTTAAACACAATCTATTACAGTGTTTCTCAACTGGTCGGTCAAAAGTGCTGGGTATGCAGCCCAAAAGTGGGTTGTGAGACCGTTCTGAGTGGGTCACGGATTATTTACAGCCAAAGAAACGACATCAAAAAAAAAAAAACGTAATTCTAAATGCTTTTCTGATGCGAGACTTTTATTTTAAAAGATGTACATGAAAGCCGTTGACACGGTCAGATCATCTGACTTCGAGGCAGTTTAAGTAAAGAAAGAGTGCCTGAGAAAGAGGCTCTGTCCCAATTCAGTATCTGAGGTCAGATGAGATGTTGACAGGTTTAATGTCAGTGGCATTATTCTATCATTATTTTCGTAACTTGTTATGAAATAAAAAACGAACTGTCCTGTCAGATGTAATAGTGTGCTGGTGGCGCGCGCTCTTCTATAGCACTTGCGCGCCGCCGCGCTGTAACGTTATATAACTTCACTAAAGCACAGAAACTACAAGCATGCAGCAGTACAGTACAATGAAAGTAGCCTACAGCACCAACAAATCACATAACTGTACTGCGTGTGTTTGCTGGGAAGTATTTGCATGACGGTGTGATATTCATTCTATTCAGGAGCAGTTTCCACGTTTCATTAACAGTCCCCTTGGTTGTTTTCATAACCAAAAAATACCATGATATTTTAACTCCGTGTCAATTTGTAGGCTATATGTTTAAATCAGTGGTTCTCTACCAATTTTTCGACCGGGCAGCACTATGGTCCAAGTGCAAGTCTCACGGGTCGCACGCATGTCATTTACATATTAGTCACCAATACAAACCAACCAGATTTATAATATTATTTAGAGCCTAAATACAATTATACCAATTACATTTAAAAGCTGGTTATATTCGGTATATGTATGTGACGAACAAAAATCTTGAATCTTGAGAAATTCTGCTGGAAAGGAGTAACAGCACAATAAAGTTGTGATTGTAATTTACAGTCTGCAAGACGCGCGGAAACGTGACTCGACACGCGACATTGCAGAAAAGTTCACAAATGTAGCCTATGTTGATCCAAATATGGAGAGCATTTTCCATTTTAATAATCTAAGGTTCTCTCCAGAGATGTTTTGACACATTTTCTGTAATTAAGGATAAGGATGATGTTTCTTTTTACCTAAACATGTTCAGTGTGAGGCAAGCACTCTGCTGATTTTGACACTATTCTTGTTCCTTCGCTGGCATTTTCCACATTTCGTTTCCTCCCTTAACAAATGTGTCCATTCTGATGCTCAATTTTAACGAACGAAGGGCTGCTGATGACTATCTGAATTAAATTCTGCCAAAGTGCACGCTTGTTAAATTCGTAACATTAATTACATGAGTGCATATAGTCTGCTCATATCTAAAAATAATATATGAAAAACTAAATTATTTGACATAACAAAAACATAGCTTTTCTTTGTTTCATATATTTTTTATGTAAAAACTAAAAATGAATTGTAGAACTGAAAGTATTTTTTTATTATGTTCAGCATGATGGGTCGCGGGTTGAGAACCACTGCTTTAAATGAATGTGCTGGCTCATACCAAATAAATTTTATTAACAAAAAATGAGTTTGGGATGGCTATTTAATAGCCCTGCGTTATAGGCTGTTTATTCAGTCATATATTCATAACAGTTTTGACTTATTTTTTGTGAATTAAACACACTTTGTTTTATATTTATATATATATATATATATATATTAGGGATGCACCGGTTGACCGGCCAAAGATCGGTACCGGACGGTTTTTGCTTATAATGCGCGATCGGCAACCGGCCGGTTTTTGTCTTTTTTTTCGGCCGATTTTTCCGAAAGTGCGCAAAGTTTTGCGAACATGTCATTTGTGTGGAAGACATTCGGCAGAAGCACAACAAACACAGAAAAACAGATACAATGAAGCGAACAGCCGTTGGTGTAACATTACTGGCACACAAATAAGAGCCGCTTTCCTTTGCTGCTCTAGCTGAAGTTGCTAGTGATGGGTCGGTCTTGAACCATTCATTCATTTTGAACGAATTTTTATTGAGACTCGAGAAGAACGAGTCGTTTCGGGGAGTGATTCGTTCAGTCGCGCATGCGCACCACCCTAAAGGTTCTGTACTGGAATTAGTTCACCTGTTTCGAGTCTTCGGGTTTTTCGAGTCGTTCATTCATCGCGTGACTAATGCAGTATGAGCCGGAAAGATAATTGATTAGTTCACTTTTTGAGTCTTCGGGTTTTTCGAGTCGTTCGTTCATCTTGAACGAGACTCAAAGGTCCGAGTCGGTAAAATGATCCGAACTTCCCATCACTAGAATTTGCGCGAGCGTATCTGTCCACGCCATGCACAAGAATAGACCGTGAACAGTTGTTCAGCGCAGCTTCTCACGTGTTGGGTGAGAAAAGAAACAGACCAACTTGTGACAAAGCTGAAATGCTACTTTTTGTAAAGAATAAAACGTTCAAAAGTATATACATCAGTTCTGTACAAGATTATTATTTTTATTTTACCTTAAAATTACATTGACTTAATTCGATTTAACAAACACGAGCTGTAGCATCTTTGTTTTTGCTCGTTGCACTAAACATTATTTGATTTAACATTTTGGAATAATTTATTTATATAGCCTACTTTGGTTGTATTTAGTTTCACTGGTAAATACATTTTTTCTTTACACCAATTTTAAAAATGACAACAAATGTTGATTAAGTAACATCTTTGTTTGGACTGTTGAATGTGTGTTGGTTGTGTTGTTTAGATTGTAACTATGCAAATGTTGCCTTTAATTTCTCATGGTTACTGTTAATGTTCTTTTCATTTAAGGCCAGTTTTATGTAGTTTCAACCCAATTTAAAAACCATCTTGGTCCATCTTCAACTGGGGTGGCAAATGAGAGGCAGAATTTGTAAAGATGCTTGTTTGTTCTAATAAAATATATTGATAGGCATTTAAAATTAGTTTAATATGCTATATCCATTAAAATAAAAGCTTAAGAACATTTTGAATTTTAAATAATTTTAATCAAAAACTTGTGACACAGCCACTTATGTCTATGTCATATTGAAGTAACACCACAGACGTAATTATAACACCACAGACCTTATAATGCAAGTTACTAAAGGCTCTGTGTTACCAGAAAATACATTAAACACCAGAGACAGTAACACCCCATACAAATCAGCTTAGACTTTCCTAAAATGGAGGCTACCATCATGATGATTTCAAGATCAGGGGACATTTTGGAAATATCATCAAGTATGTATTTATATTTTTTTTATTAAAATATGCCAGATCTGCAAGTTATCAACATAACACCACATCCACTAATGACAACACATGAAATTGCTAACTTTAAAATTTATAAGAAAGAATGTACTCCCCATGCACCCCTCAGATCAACCAGCACCTGCAGTGACCGTTACACATAGGAAGAAGTCCAAATAGAATTCTCCCTTTTCTTATATTCGCAGAAGTATTATAAAACGAAATGATCCATTACAGAGCGGCGCAATGCACATCCCGTGCGCAGAATGATGCTCTTGAAACACGGAGTCACAGCACACAGGCTGCACAGCCCTCTAAGTCCGCATAGAGAAGAAAAGTACAGAGGGAAGAGATATTGATGCGAAGTGTATTAAATCTGTGAGTTACTTTACTTTGAGCCTTTTCTTTTAACAGTTTTAAACCTCAGTAACTGTGCGCTCTTGAAAAGTTTGACTGTAGTAACCGAATGCGATGCGCGGTTTGAATGCTGAACGGAGGATGACAGACAGACAGACGCAGTGGAGAGAGAAGTTCACGTGGACTTGAATTTAACGAATGTAATATTCATCTGTACCTCAGATTAAACTATGGAACAGCTCCAGAACACTTGAAATATAATGCATGGAAACTGTATGGTGCTTGTGTGGCTTCCGTGGGGCTTAACAACAAAACAGAATATTATAAGCTTAAGAGCACAGGATCGGATTTGGATCGGTCTCGTCTGACCCGATACCCGATCCGCAGAAAATTACTGGATCGGAGCCGATACCGATCCTCAGTATCGGATCGATGCATCCCTAGTTCTGGCATCACCTCCATCAAGCTGATCCTGATTCAGTCTAATATAAAGCCCTCCTCGCTAGGGCTGGGCGATATGACGATATATATCAGACGGATGAAATAAAAAGTTTATCGTTTCATATGTTCTATCGTTTATATCGTGGTGTCGCAAAATACATTGTTTACGGTAATTCTTTGTGAGGAGCGCGCCTTTTCTTTTTTGCCGACTTTGAACAATTACATAAACACACTTATATGCGTCAGAATCCCCGTCTTTGCAAGTATCCTCATAAACACAGCGGTTTAGGTCTTAAGAGCGAGCAGACGGCAGAAAAATAAAATGCAATGTAACAGTGCATTAGATCCGGACTTCGGTCTTAAAGGGGAAGCGGTCCAATATTCTTTAATGATTTAACTAATGAGAATAAATAAAAAACAACAAAAATGATATATTTATAATATGTATAGAATCTATACATAATACACTCATACTATCATAGATAGATATAATTAACAGTGAAGACTAATTAATTTACACAATGTAGTGTTTCTTATTTATTGCATTTTTTTGTCCTATTTGTCCTATTGCAATTCATTTCTTATCCTTATTTCATCACTGACTGTTTATTCATCTTCAGTGAGCTCGAGTTAATTTTTATCTCTCCCTTTATGCTTGTATTAGTTTGATATTGACATTGGTGACAAGGATTATGAAAATTATATGGCATTAAATATTTTAATATAATAAAAAAAGGAAAAAAAATAACTATATTGTGATATATATTGTTATTGTGATATAAAATTGGTCTTATCGTGATATAAGATTTTGGCCCACACCCACTCTCCCCAAAAAATGAAACCTCAGCAGAATCTCATCCTCTAAACACTCGCTCGTCAGCTAGTCCATAAAACCCAGCTCCTCACAGACTACAGCTTCAACCCCAGAAACATTAAAGAAATTGAAAAAAACCTAAGGGAAACTCATGATGAATCTCTAAAACTACACTTTGACCTTCAAAATAAACTCCAATGCTACTCAACCCTAAACAGAACCATTAAATTTGCCAATTATTTATTGATTAAACCATTTAAAGACAAATCCTCTTCAAATACAGATTAAGTGACCATGATCTAGAAATAGAGGAAGAGGAAGACATAGACAAACATGGACAGAGCGAGAGCAGAGGATCTGTAGACACTGTGATCTATAGCAAATAGAGGACGAGGAACACTTTATGATGAGAGCGAGAGAGTGAGCGAGTGTATGTATGAATTTAATTACCACCCTAACAGTGAAGCTGTGGCTTTAATTCCTTGAGAAACAATGATGTTACCAGCTCGTTGTTGAGAAAGATAATGTAGCTCTTGAGCGATTATTTAAGTCATTCAGCAGACGCTTTTATCCAAAGCTACTTACAAATGAGAACATTATAGAAGCAATCAAAACCAAAAAAAGAGCAACAACATGCAAGTGCTATTACAAGTCCTGGTTAGCCTATTAATTATTATTATTGACTATTATTTTAGTCCTGGTTAAACTATTTTGATAAAATTGCGGGGCAGCGCCAAACAGTTTGTTGTTGAATGTCTGTGCACTGCCGCAACATGAACTGTGTGAGTGACTGAGCGTGTGTGCGTGCGTGTAATATAATTAATTATTATTATTTAATTAAATTCTTGTTTCGCTATGAGAATGTAGTAAAGACAAACCCAAGAAGAATGCTAGCAAGCAATGGATCACTGAATCCATGTTTTACGGACGCACGATTTTGAGGGAAAAAATTGATTGCGATTTTTCTGATAAAATCACAACTTCAACATCAAATGTGATTTAAATATATAATAATATCTTGCGCAAAAACAAATCTTCATTGGGGTGCGCAAACTCAGCTCACAAAATGCTGAAAACAATTATTTAAATACTGCTGCATATTAAGTAAAATGATAGTGTATTAAGTAATTAAACCCAAGATCTATGTTTGAACCCTTTAATTAAAATGAGTTATCCGAGAGAAATGATTCACTAAAAGTGATTCAATAAAATTATTTACATTTTTCAAAGCATGCAGCTACATTTATGTAAAATTACAGAGACATTGCTACACTACTGAAAAATTAAGTTAGAAGTTAGGTCACTATTTAAGTTACATCTTAAAAGTTCACTAATTTTTATAAATTTACATTCAATATAAGTGAATAGTGACCACAACCATCAAAGAGCAGATCAGATATTCAGATAACATCTTTGGTGTTTAACAAAAGAAATTCAGTCAAATGGGTGTTGAACAACCTGAGTGCGAGTTTCACTTTGTTTGACGTGAACTATGCCTTTTAAACTACCTGTGGACTTAAGCACCAGGCTTGGCACCAGTCAGATAAAGATACAGCTTGAGCAACAAATCGATGGCAGTCACCTGTGGAACTGCAAAGAAGTGCAAACTAAGAGGAAGGTGAAGACGCCGATGTTTGTGCTTCCCCCTCCAGTCTCACTCAAGCCATTACATAGGTCGATAACCCCAAACATCAAATGCAGGGGCAAAACACCCAGCATGTAATGTATTTTATCCATGAAGAAAGATTAGATAAGCATCCTCCCAAGATCATTATGGCCCTTTAATGACTGTTTCTGCCGCCTGCTGACCGAAGCCATCTGTACACTACTCGCTACTCTCCAGAGGACCGCCGTGGGCTCAGAGGAACGGAATGTGTAAGCTCACACAGCCAACCTGTTATCCAAGAACAACCTCTGAATTACTTCACCTATTGACACCTTTAAACTCTGTGCCAAGGCTCTGACTTCCTTTTGAGTGCAGACCGAGTCCAACTGGATTCACTCGTTGCCATCAATATGTCAGTTTTATAGCAAAGCGGCTAATCTTTGGAAGCCCATCTCCACCACAGAATAAAACATAAAAAAAGAGATTTATGACTTTTCATTTAATAATTTAAGGCTTTTCCCAGGATTGCAAGATATAAACTTAATTTTCATATAACCTAAAGCAGAATTGTGCGATATGAACTGAGAATTGAGGGATATGAACTCAGAATGGCAAAATATAAACTCAGTATTGAAAAACATAGCTAAACTCTAAAAAGTTAGAATGTATAAAGCAGGGCTCTAGACTGCGACCATTTTTTGAGTGTGCGAGTAAAAATTTGATGGTCGCAATTTTTTTTGTAACGTTTGCTGTTGCAATTACATAACTCAAAGAGACAATTCACCCAAAAACGAAAGTTCTGCTTTACCCTCATGTTGTTAAAAAAACACGTATGACTTCCTAGTATTTTCATGTTCGTGTGAATTATTTCTTTAAAACTCTATAGAAACAATCTTTGCTAGCTGGATGACAAACCTCTGCTGCATGAGGCAAAACCCCCGGACTCAAAGTTACAACAAACAGAAAAAGGAACAATGTGCAACAAAGCAAGATGCCACATAAGCATTTCCCTATTGACATACAAACAAGGATGCCAGGCAAAATGTCTGACCTATTTATTTATTTAAGGTGCAGACGTGATGTAATCTGGTCATCACAGGCTGAAACGAAAGACAAGTGCACAAAAACGCACCATAAAGTTTCCGTGCACTACAGGTACATCGCAAAAATTAGAATATCATTAAAAAGGTCAACATTTTTTGTCACTCGTTTCAGAAAGTGAAACCCATATATTATATAGATTAATTATACAGAGTGAAGTATTTCAAGCCTTTATTTCTTGACATTTAGATGATTATGGATTACAGACAATGAAAACCCAAAAATCAGTGTCTCAGAAAATTTGAATATTACGTAAGATAAAAAAAAAAAGTATATTTTAAACCGAAATGTCAGGCGTCTGAAAAGTATGTTAATTTCTATGCACTCAATACTTGGTTGGGCCTCCTTTTGCATTAATTACTGCATCAATGTGGCGTGGCATAGAGGCAATCAGCCTGTGGCACTGCTCAGGTGTAACAGAAGCGGCCTTCAGCTCATCTGCATTGTTGGGTCTGGTGCCTCTCATCTTCCTCTTGACAGTACCCCATAGATTCTCAATGGGGTTCAAGTCAGAAGAGTTTTCTGGCCAATCAAGCACACAAACACCATGGTCATTGAACCAGCTTTTGGTACATTTGGCAGTGTGGGCAGGTGCCAAGTCCTGCAGGAAAATGAAATCAGCATCTTCATAAAGCTTGTCAGCAGAAGGAAGCATGTGCTCTAAAATGTCCTGGTTGATGGCTGCGTTGACAACAAACGCATTTACACTACATTTCTGACTATTGCAACGATTAAAAATAATTAAGTTTGTCAGAAGAGTCACATTTACAGAATGCTACAACTTTTTTCCAATTCAAAATATCCAGCTAGACATTTCTCACAGGCCACCAAAATAGCCTCGAGCAATAAAAGCCAATTCAAATATGCAAATAGACCAAACTAAGATCAACTCTAAACTTACTAGTAGCATTTGTGCATGGTGCTTGAAAGCTAAAAATACTCCCAAGCCAAGCTTCAGCCTCCCTCACAGTGTCACATGTAGCCAGTCGACTTGAGTTTCACATATCACATCTAAAGAATAATCAATACATAAGAGAGCAACACTAAACCAGACTTATATAAGCTGACATTCACAATTTCATCCAATTGTTACCACCGGCTTGGGTGTAGACCGGACGCTGTCATTTTATTCCTATCGTCCAATTTACTGACATCACCAGAAGTGTGACTCAACTTCCACTCTAGATTGAATACAGAGAGTCTTGGCTTTTGTTGCATCTTGGATCAAGTTGCATTTGCTTTATTATAACGAACATGAACCGTGCACCGTGAGGTTCTTCCTTTGATCTGAAACAGCGCAGACAAATCAATACATTTTATTATCAAATATCGTCCATCTGAGCGGCCTGTTGTGTCTGCAGCAGCTCCCAATACTTTAATCCAAGCAGCGAGAACCCAAACTAAGTCAATTGACTCAAAACATAACATAAAATATTTACTTTTTAGATCTGCCGACACTCAGCTTGGCTTTTTGAAGATGTGGTAACTGTGTTTACGCTCAATAGCTGATAGATTCCAATGACATTAACAAAATACAATCTCAAAGACACAGATTCACTGCTTCGCTATGATGAAAACAGCGTCCACCTAAAACTGGGGAGGGCAAATTAATATCAGGGCTGGTTCGAAATATAAACAATGAGTTCTGGCTTATTGGCAGAAAGAAGCATCTTTCGTATCAAATGCAGACTTCAAACATTAAGCACTAGTGTCTGCTTTACCTAAGCTGACTTATTCAACAAACATCATGGGTTTAGTAAAAAAACTACCTCACATTCTTTTATCTGCTTTTTTTTAAAGTAGATATGCTTGTTGGCTTGTAAGAGAAATAAATAAATCTTTGATTATGCTGTGACAAAAAAGTGGAATAAGGCATTCATTTCTTTGACAATTGAGTAATGAATGTTAGTAATGTTAACTAAGCTGCATTTATGTCAGGCTGATATAAATTATAATACATACTTTTAAATATACATACAATTCTAATATATTTTTATAAATATCTGAATTTCATATATAGTGTGTATGTATGAGAGAGAGAGAGGGGATATTTCAGTAACTTTTTCATTCATACACACATATATATATATATATACACACATATGTATGAATGAAATTGAATTCAATTTATAAAAAAATTCTAAAATACTCACATTTTAATTCTAAATTACAATGTGTGTGCAATACATGTATTCAAAAGGTTCAAACAAACTGTTTGAATCAATAGTTATCAACCTTTTGGATACATTTTTCATTAGCTTTAATTGAGCTATCAAGACATCTTGTGGTCCCTTGGAAGCTTGCTGAGGGCCCGGGGCCCCTGGTTGAGAGTCAGTCATAACTAGAAAAATGTTTACTCATTAGTGGAATTATTTAAGACTTAAAACCATGACTCTTTAAGACTTACTTCACTTCCATGACTTTCCCTGACCTGAAATCACAACGCAAAAATTCCCAGACATTTCCAGGAACCCAGTTACTTTCAACCAAACTAACGTTAGACTGTCTGCCAGCAGACCAAGACACATTTAAGGAGTTATTTTGCTTCATTATCTGCGGAGGGTTTAATTAATGGCTTCATTAGTGTATGAAGTGCTTGACAAGGAAGGAAGCGACAGCAGACGCCTGGGACTGCTTCGCTACGCCGAAGTTCCTGCTCGCTTTGAAGGGAATTTCTTCAGCTGAGTGGGTGATTTGCTGTCAGGCAGGGAAATAACTGTCGCCTGCTGCTCACTGTTAGCCTGTTAGCACTGTTTCTCCAGCCTCGCATTGCGGTCGACGCGCGTCTTACCTTGTTACTCTGGTAGTCTTCAAACGCTCGCAGCGCGCTGTCAGTCAGCTTGACGTGATAGACGGAGATGTTGCTGCCATTGCTCACTCTTCCACAGGACAGTCCGTAGCACTGCTCCTCCTTTAACGCCGCCATCTTGCTCGCATTTCCCACCACGCTCACGCGCTTCTGCCGTGAACGCAACAAGCAACTCGAGTGAGCGAAGGATATGATTATTCATGAGGCGTGAATTACGTATAGGCGGGAGGGGGCGGGGCTTTGTGGTAATCGAGCAAGAGAGATGACCAATAATGGAAAGCCCGAGTCTTTTCCGCGAATCGGTTCTGTTGAGCAGTTCGTTTCAAAGAGCCGGTTCGAACACGATTCAGCTGGTCTTTTACATCATCAAATAATTGAGTGATACGTGTGTTTATACATTATCTGAAGACTGAATACATAAGCTATCCATTGATGCATGGTTTGTTAGGACAGGACAATATTTGGCCGATATACGTACAACTATTTGAACATCTGGAGTCTTAGGGTGCAAACAAATCTAAATATTGATAAAATCACCTTTAAAGTTATCCAAATTAAGTTATTGTACTACTCAAACATTCAGTTTTCATATATTTAAGGTAGAACATTTACTAAATATCTTCATGGAACATGATATTTACTTAATATCCGAATGATTTTTGGCATAAAATAAATATCGATCTTTTTGACCCATGCAATGTATTTTTGGCTATTGCTACAAATATACTCTAGCGACTTAAGACTGGCTTTGTGCTCCAGGGTCACATTCACATATGATTTATTCAGACCTAAATAAAATCTGCATATCTCTGCACAAAACTTATTTTACATATCTTGGTTTAAAAGTGTACATGTATGGACATTTAATAACAATTTGTGAACTTATTTGGTAAAATTTCAGCTAATCTGACGATAAAAAGTAAGCCAACTTCTACCAATTTAGCTGTTATTTATTATTGATCTGTTTTTTTAGGGAAATTTATATTCATCAGACTAAATGAAGCAACTTAAAAACCCAATTTTTCTCATTTTCAAACAACTTTTAAAGCTTATTTTTGTCTTTAAAAAAATCGTAAAGCCCAAAGAATTGTGGCTCTGCTAAATTAATTTAACATGCTCGTGGTGCCCTTTTATTTGTTTATCGTTTTATTAAACTTGTTTCATTTGTATTTACAAAATGTGTAAATATGAGAAATTTGTTAAGAACTTGCTGTTCAATTTTGTAACTTTGAATGTTCAATAATAATAAATAAAGTTATTTCAATCAGAATTGTGAATTCTAGATCCGCTCAATTCAATGAACGAATCGTCATGAACTGTTTCACTGAAAAGATCCGACTCGGTTCTCTCAGATTGGACATATAGCTGGAAATGACCGATGAATGGCGTCATTACAGCTCGGTTTAAGGCATGATACGTTTATTTATTTTTTCGAAAATATTCCAAAAATAAGGCAAACGTATATGAATTGGAATGTGTGATTTGACCATGTTTGGTTGTGTTTTGTACACTGGAAATCTCTTGGCTGGGGGTGGGGGAAGGTTTTGGATTGAATGCTTCTCACTCACAGAATTGCGTCAGAAAAACGTCAATGTCTTTGAAAAAAAGCATGAATAGGGAATGCCCCACCAGACTCCAACCAGAGGCAGGGCAGGCCCAGGCTCTGTGCCCAAGGCGAGATTTTAGAGTTCTGCCCCCCACTTAAAAAAAATCTGAAAATGTAGATTATTCAAAACTTTATTATAATATATCATAACATAAATACTGATACGTATTAACATAAATAAGTAGTAAATACATTGTTATAATAAATAACAAACACATTTGACTAACAGTCACTTAAAGAATCGCACAAAAACTTGCCAATCAGTGGAAAATGACATACTTAACCTTACATTAATTCATTTTATGAATGCTAGATTATAGTCCTACAGTCATGGTCCTTTTCGAAATACATTTAGACACTTTTTGGTGAATTAAAAGCAAGCAGTAATGTAACTGAAAATAAAACAATATTAGAAGCTTACATTTATCAACAGAAGCTTACGTTTATTTTAAAGAATATAAAGTGTAAATAAATAAGTAGTTAACTCTAGCAAAAACGTCCCACAGTGTCAGTATTGGCAGGTAAGATGTTCTAAAAAGGCTATTTGAGAATACTACATAAACATCACGGGCTGTACACAGTCGTTAACTTGCTATGTTAACCTAAACATTGCTCTTTTTTTCTGCTCCTCTTCTAGTGTATTTTCCTGCCTTTGCCCCTGCTCATTTTCTTTTTTCACAAATGTTTTATTATTATACTTTAAGAGCACATAAATTGCAAACCTATTTTAACTATGTGCTCTATGCTGACGTATTAGAATTCCATCATGACGCAGAAAGTGTTTAAATTATGCAGCGTTCCAGTCAACTCGAAATTAGGATTTATTTCCACCTCCTACTTGAAAGTAACGCCTGGAACACCGCTCGAAGTCGGATATCCGACCTGTGAACTCGGGGCAGATCGATCATTTGACGTCACTGTTTCCAACTTAAAAACATCAGACATTAAAGTGTATATCCCTTCGGTCATCCAGCCAGGGTCTATTGTTTACCCCTAAGTCGAGGGCGGCTTAAGTGCTTTCTGTATTGCTGCCCAGACTTTGAAACGCCTTGCCACTCTCCATTAGACAAGCTTCTTCTGTTAATGTTTTTAAGTTCAGGCTAAATACATTTGTATTTTCTAAAGCATGATGGGATATTTGTATGATTTTATAACTTTACTATTTGTTTGTTGTGTGTTTTTCTGTTTTTGATGACTTACTGGAAAGCACAGGTCGACAGAAGTTGAAATTAATTGTGCAATATAAATAAATTGTCATTGTCATAAAATGATACCTTAATTTGAGCTTTTCGTCAGCTGTTTTCAAAACGAAAGGCTGCATTTTTTTCTCCTTCTTCCGTTCGTGATTGACTGAACTTGGAAGTGGGACATTTAAACTCAGATGTTCCCTCTCCCGAGCTTGTCTGGAACGCGGCATCCAACATGACATGTCAAATCTTACAATTTTCCAATGATTTCAATTTTATTTTATTCTACTATTTGTTTTAAATAGTGCGATGATCGATCAGTATTAAAATTATGTTAATTGTCAGAAATTATTTTGCCCCTCCAAATATTAGTTTGCTGCGAGTGAGAGATGAGAGGAGGAGCGCAAAAGTAAAGCCCCGCCCTCTATTCAATATTCCGTTTCAGTTGGAAATATATCACTATACTGAAATAAAGTTCGCATCAACTTCCGGTTCACGCGGACTTTAATAGGAGCGCACGATGGTCACAAGAGGGCGCACTTTCGACCAAAAAACAAACTTATGTGCGGTGTTCTGTCGATTTGTGCTACCCTGTCAGATTTTGCTACCTACCATTAAAACAGTGGGTAGTACAATTCGACAACGGAAAATTCTACCTGTTAAATTATGTTTTATTAATGTGTACACCTACCACAACCCTAAAGCTACCCTTACAGTAAAGCACATACAGTAATTACGTGTTATATTCGCGGTTGTGGATAGAAGGTATACAGCTACCGGAAACCAACAATAAATATTTTTTCAACCTATTAGATTGTGTTTTATTAACGTCTATACCAACCCCAACCACAAACCTACCCCTACAGTGATGCAGATACATTAAATATTGTTCAGCGTAAGAAAAAGGACGCAATATTGATGCGCGCATGCGCAGTAAACCAAGGTAGGAAAATCTGACGGGTAGGATAAAATGTCTGGACACAGCGCCCCCCAGTCATTCTGCGCCCTAGGCGCCTATGCCACGGGCCTATGAATGTGAACTGTGAATAAAAGTTCAGTTTTTTTAAAGATGTATTTTTTCATAAAAAACTTTTCCAATAGGAATAGATTTTTAAAACACTAGGCATCATACACTTACCGACTTAGTAAATAATGACAAAGGAAAACTGGGCATCATACACTACCAGACTTTAAAGTTGTTCCGAACACAACGAACTCCCGCAGAGACGTTGCTAGGAGACAAATGACAAATGAAAATATGTGTTCTAAAATTGGCTGAAAATATCAAACATGTTTGATATCCTCCGACTGGATAGAATCAAAGTCTGAAGCTAAAAGAATCGGAGTCTGTGACTATAAAACACTACGAGATTTTCTGTGGAATCTGTCAGCAGTAATCTGCAGACTGGCTCTGACTTTCCTCAACTAGCGTCAACTTGTTCAAACTGTAAAATCGGGAGGGAAAATCAAGGCAAAAATCGTGTAGTGTATTCCAGCCTTTTCTTGAGCAGCTGATATCAGGAGCGAGCTAAAAAGGTGAGAATTGTATAATTTAAAAGATGTATATGATTATATTATATTCGTTGTGGTGTTTCTGTGAAAAACTCTAAAAGGTCATGCATCAAGGCTTGAAATGAGGCACATTTCCTGAAAAAAATGTTTCACATCCCACCCATCTAGAAACCCAAACTCGTGTACAAGAGAGTGCCCTTCACGTCATAAAGCGTGAATCAGCGCTTTCACGAATCAAAATTACAAGTATGTGTTTGAATTTGTACATACATTTGCGGTTTACTCTATATATGCATCCTGCTATATTGACATGTGATACAATATGTAATGATCATTCTGTAAAAACTAAACATTTGCACAGAAATGTGAGAATGTAATATTTCAATGTTAAATACATGTGATGGAACAGCATTGTAATCTTTTTTGATGTTTTGATATGAAAATTACAGGAACAAACCTATTTTAATTGTTATTTTACTTTTTTCTGGTGCCCCAGCTGGCGGGAAAAAGCAGTTTTTTAACTACGGAAAATTACCGTATTTTTACGGTTGAGTTATTTTCTGTTATTTAACGGCATTTTTAATATTACAGGTTTTTTTACAGTGTAGGAAATGGAAATCTAAAAAAGGAAATTTATACATCTAAAATTTTTCAAGAAATCACTTTTATTTTCAACCATATGAACAGAAAGTGCAAAATTTATAATAGGATATACAAAATAACTTTAAATGGAATGTCGGAGGTTACCAAAACTACAAAAAAATTGGAATGGGGAACTAACACAATCAACTTTAAGATCTTAAGGATTAAAAAAATGACATGTCTGTTCATCCTAAATAAATGACAATAATTCTTGTAGGAGCTGAAAGACCTTCCTTGCAGTGTTTGGTCATGAAAATGAAAATCTCTGGGAACATCATTGAGGGACAGCAGCTGATTCCAGTGATATTTTAGAGCCTATAAAAGCTGAAGAAAGCGTGAAAACAAGTAACGTACACATCAATTCAAGGACTTTTGAAATAGTGTTGTCTTTAGTATCAGATTCCTGTAGCATAAAATCATATTCCTGAATGTTCACAAGCAAGTTTCCGTTCACCAAAAGATCACGGAACTTCACACAAGTAATTGAAGAGTTCTGCAGCGAACCATGAGTGTCCAGCAACCTGAAGAGCGTCATTCTGTATGATACATTTCTTAATTATAACTAGGAACTTTTCTGTACATAAATAGGAATTATCTAAAATTTCTCAAATCTATTTCTCCCCAGCTCATCTTTCATGCAATGAAAGTAAAAATTGAACACCATTTAAAACCTCTACTGTGCGATGGACAGCAACAGAACTACAACCGTTCTACTTTCAATTACAATTTTTTTTTTCTTGAAGGTCAGTATGGTGTTCGGGGGTCCTGGCGTGCTCAAGGTCTTCAACACAATGTCATCCATCTCGTCACAGTAAATTCTGGTTAATTTCTAGCTGCGATGACGACTGATAAAGCTACACTGCCAATCGCAACGGCCGTAGCCCCAAAAAGCCACTTCCAGCTGAGACTCTGTAAAAAGAAAAATATTTGTTTAAAATAAATACAGGTACATCTCAATAAATTAGAATGTCGTGGGAAAGTTCATTTATTTCAGTAATTCAACTCAAATTGTAAAACTCGTGTATTAAATAAATTCAATGCACACAGACTGACGTAGTTTAAGTCTTTGGGTCTTTTAATTGTGATGATCTTTTCTCCTTTTTCAATATTGAGAAAAAAACGTTTCTGGGGAATGCACTATTTTTGCGAGAGAATGCAACATTTCTCAAAGGAATTAAAAGGGGAACGCAATACTTTTACAAGAGGACACAAAGCTGTTCAGAGGAATGCAATACTTTTACGAGAGGAAGTAAAAGTTTTGCAAGAAAACGGTAAGTTTCTCGGTGCAATGTAATATTTTTGCGAAAGAATGCAGATGTTTTGTGAGACAGTGCAAGCTAATGCAAAAACCTGACTGATCCAGTTCTCAAGTTCAATTCAAACTCAATTAATTCACAAGTGAGGATTCAAAAAAAATGTTCCTTCTGCAAAATTGCCAATTAAGAGTTTGAAACAATATGAGGTTGATTTTTTTATTTTTGAGTCAACTATCCCTTTAACAGGTTAAGGCATACATATGCACTTTGTTATCTATAAAACCCACTTCCTCTTGAGAGTAAACAGACATGCAGCCTCACAAATAAACAGTGCATGGTGTTAAATAGTTGAAAAGGGGCCGTTTTAAGCTCTCACCCAAGAGGACTTGGCACGGTGTTTCTGCACACTGGCGTTCGTCGGGTTACCCAACATCTTTTTATACATGGCCTGTTCGGCTCCTTTCTGCTCGGAGTGTTTCTTCACAAGCTTCGACAGCTCAGCATGGATGGTCTGTCGAAGAAAGGGCAGAAAGAGTGTAAAGTGTGTGTGTGTGTGTGTGGTATCGTCAAGCTGATGAAACTGTTGCTCACTGTAGCACACCGACACATTTGGGCGGCATGAAAATGATTAAACATGACAGTGCTGACAGAAATTGAGTGAAAGCCTAACAAAAGTCAAAGATTAAAATCACATTCACTTGTTTTCCAACATCAGCTGCAATACCACAGAACACAAAAGCAGAAGTGAAAACATCTTGTACTAATGAAACGTGTCTTTATATGGATCACACACACACACGGTCATTTTTCTCTTATATGACCTCAAAATCAAGACCCTGGAGTTCTATTCTCTCTATACCTGAGTGAAGATAGATTTGATCTGCTCTAGTTTTAGTCTGTGAAGACGATATATGAGTAAATAAATGTAGTTATATTTAGTTCACACATTTCTGCCAATGCGATGAGATCCATTAATTTAGGGAATCAGTATTCTCAGATGGCTTGTTTCAACTAAGCAATACAAATAAGCAGTTTATCATTTAATTTTGAATCAACACTACACATTTCAAGTGATCTTGTAAAATTATTCATGTTTACTTTTCAAATTAATCTACATTTTTCAAATGGATTTTAACAAATCAAAAGACAGTTCATCTATTCATTTTGAGTCATCACACATTTCAAACAACCTTGTAGAAGGATTTGTTTCCAAACTGTTAGATTTGAATCATTGAAGTGAATCTGAATCATTCAGGTTTACTAGAGTGAATTGGTTCATTCGTTCAGTTTGCTTCAATAGGCGGGTTTAAAAAAAGCAGTTCACTTATTCATTTTGTCCCATAACTGCATATTTCATATGATTTTACAAAATTTAGGAATGGATTTGTTCAATTGTTGAATGTGAATCATTTAATTGAATCTGAATTGTTCATATTTTAGCAAATTGGTTTACTCCATTTATTTAATTTGAGTGATTTAAGAAATAGTTCATTGATTAAGGATTTTATGATTGAATTTAAGAACTGATCTGTTCAACAGTTGAGCGAATCATTCAAGTGAATCTGAATCATTCAGGTTTACTTGAGTGAATCGATTCCTTCGTTCAGTTTGCCTCAATAAGCTGGTTTAAAAAAGCAGTTTACTTATTAGTTTTGCATCATAATTACATATTTCATGTGATCTCAAAGAATTCCTAATAATTAAATTGATTTGTTTAATTAATGATTGTGAATAGTTCAAGTGAATCTGAATTATTCCAATTTATTTTTGCAAATGAGTTCACTCAGTTTGCTTCAATGTTACGGATTAAAAAAAACTGTTAATTGATTAATTTCAAGATGTCGCTAAATAATTCAATTAGTGCTGTCAAACAATTAATCACATCAAAAATAGACGTTTTTGTTTATGTATGTGTGTGTACATTTATGTATATAAATACACACATGACATATTTAGAAAATATTTACATGTATATATTTATATAATCTATATAATATATAAATATATTTAATATACAAATATAATGTTTTTCTTAAATATATACATGTAGGTATATATTATGTAAACAAAAACATTTATTTTGGATGCGCAATTAATCACGATTAATCGTTTGACAGCACTAATTTCAATTGATCTTGAAAATGTTTCAGTTACAAACTAATTAATTCAACAGTCGAGTGTGAATTGTTCAAACAAATCTCAACCCATCGGATTTGTTTGAGCAAATCAGTTCACTCAAGAGACTGTGTTTCAATGAACTGCTCGATTTGTTTTAAAGAAGACTCATTTACAAACGGAATCGTTTAAATACCTGATCCACGTCTTATATGGTTACTTAAAAAGAATCATAACGATGAAGAAACACAGCTAAATCAAATCGTAACCTACAAACATCAAAATTATAGTTCAAAACATGACGCTTAACGTATAATAAGTACGGAGCGAGGGCTGTGAATGGCATTTTGAATGTAGATTTCAGGAGCCGCCCGAGTCAAACAACCTGACATTTAGTTTAATTACCGCTAATGTTTAATTACTGGCAAGTGACTAAAACAAGTAGGGTAAAGTGGTGAGATGGGATGAGATTGGATGAAGGATTTCTGCACTGGAACGTCTTTAAAGGCCAGACACATGAGAAAAGAGGTGTAAATGTGCAGAGACGTAGGTGGCTTGGTAGTGGCAGGCTGGTCATACAGCAGTCAGGAGCTGTCAGATGGAGGGACACAGGGAACCTCATCCGTCCGCCTGTGTAAGCAGAGCAGCTTTAGATATGGCAAGTGTGTGGAGGGACCCGGCTATTTTTAGACATGGAAAGAAATGCGATCCTAGGAGTTTTTGAACACTCTGTTCTGTCTGCAGTCTGACTGAATTTGGGGGTCTGCAGCTCCATCTGCTGGTTATAATGGGGAATTCATTTAATTCTGGGACCTGTAGTAATTCAAGTAATTCTTAATAGATACCAAATTTCAATAAAACTATTTATCATAATGTAATAAAAACTAACACAAAAATTAAATAAGACAAATGAAACTAAAATAATTTCTCTCAATAGATACCATTTTTCAATAAAAGATAAATAAGAAAACAAATTTAAGATATAAAATGTAAAATAAAATAAGTAAAATGAGATATAAAATAAAGATACCAATTTTCAAAAATGACAAGAAAATGAATAAAACACGATATAAAATAAAGATGCCAAAAAAATAATAATATGAAAATAGAGATTAAATAAGTTTTAAAGCTTAAATTAAATATAGTAATATATACAAATTAAATCAAGATATAATAAAATAAGACATAAAATACAATAAGATATGTGACCTGGTACCAGAAAACCAGTCATAAGTGTTAATTTTTCAAAATTGAGATTTAAACATCATCTGAAAGCTGAATAAATAAACTTTCCATTGATGTATGGTTTGTTAGGATATGAATATTTAGCAGAGATACAACTATTTGAATATCTGGAATCTGAGGATGCAAAAAAAATAAAAATACAAATTGAGAAAATCAATTGTCTAATTGAAAAAATTGTCTAAATGAAGTTATTAGCAATGCATATTACTGATCAAAAATTAAGTTTTGATATATTTATGGTAGGAAATGTACAAAATATCTTCATGGAACATGATCTTTACTTAATATCCAAATCATTTTTTGGCATAAAAAAATAATAATAATTTGACCCATACAATGTATTTTTAGCTATTGCTACAAATATACCCCAGCGACTTTTGCGCTTCAGGGTCACATATAAGATTAGAAAAATAATAATAAAGTTAAATAAGATTATATAAAATAAAGATAAAAGACAAACATTAAATACATTAAGAAATAAAATAAAAAACAAAATAATTTGAAAAAGATAAAATAAAAATGAGTTAAAATTAAAACAAGACAAAACAAGATAAAATATTTATGAAAATATAAAAAAGATAACAATTTCCGATAAGAGATTAGTAAAATAAGACAATAAAATATAGATAAATTAATATATAAAATACAACAGATATAGAATAAAATAAAATACTATATAAAATAGAATAGTAGTTCTCAATATATTCCAATTTGCAATACAATAATACTACAAAATAAAATAACAGAAATAAAATAAGATATAAAATAAAGTTATCAACAGATGCCAATTTGTAATAAAACAATTAATTATAATACATTTAATTCAAAATAAAATAAAGATCAAATTAAGAAGATATAACAAATATAAATGTTTAAATGCATTTCATCAGTGATAGAGTTAATCAAATTTGTTCTGTTAAATTGTCTCGTGTTACCTTGTTACTTGGCTCCAACTTCAAGGCCCTTTTCAGTGTTTTAATGGCTTCAGCAAACTCGCCCTGCAGAGCCAGTACCTGCGGACACAAACACATCACATGACAGCACTTTTTCATCTCAACACACCTCGAGGTTCGTGTTTTTTCCTCCACTGTGGCCAGAAACCTAAACGGAACCAAACGACCGAACAACCCACTTTCGCTGTGTCCCAAACCAGGAGTGCATTACTATTTAATGAGAGCGAGTGAAAATGATACGCATCTGAACAGACCTTGCCTTTGCGGAACAGGGCTTTGACATTGTCCGGCTGGTGCACCAGGACGGAGATGCAGGAGCGCAGCGCGGCTTCATAGTGGTCTAGCTTGAGTTGAGCAGCGGCCATGTTGTTCAGACATTTCACTTTCATGTCCAAAAGTTCTTCCTCTTCTTGTTGACTGATGTCCACTAAGATAAAAGATCAATATGATTGCAGACGTATAGAATGATTTATTAGGAAATGAACTCCGTGAATGGAGCAGTATCACCTCTGGAAGATGCTTCGGTTATCTGTAGCGCGATTCCGTATGAGTTGACGGCGAAGGCGTAGTCGGCGTGCTGGTAGTGGACGTTTCCTCGCTCTCGCTTTCTGTTGGCCAAACTGATTCGCTCAGTGGGCAGCATGAGCTCCAGGTCTGGGGCGTCATCTGCCGACAACAGCTGCACCTCCAGGATGAGACCAGCGTCAGGAGACACAGCAGGTGTAGAGCTGACAGAGGAGATGAACGGGGTTAAGAGTAACACAGAGGATGTTTAACATGCCAAAGAATTTCTGCTGTGTCACACCTCTGTTCAAGTTAGGAGTCATACCATGTTTTATGTTTTTGAAAGACGTCTCTTATGCGCACCACGGCTGCATTTATCAGATAACAAAATACAGTAAAAACAGTAATATTGTGAAATATTATTACATTTCAGAGATCATTCTAATATGCTGATTTGCTGCTCAAGTAACATTTCTTATTATTATCAATGTTGAACACAATTGCGATGCTTAATATTTTTTTGGAGGGAACCGAATTTCAAATATTTTTTCAGGATTCTTTGATGATTGAAAATAAAAAAAAACAAGAAAAAAAACAGATTTATAATTACAAACCTATATTAATATGCATTATATTTTTTTTTTATATAAAACAAACTAATATATATATATAGGATGGAACGATACATGTATTCGTACCGAACCGTCACGGGACGGGCATCTCGGTTTGGTGCACACCAACGGAACGTTGGTTAAACGTCCGAACACTGGATATTCAAATGTATGTGAAATATTTAAAGTTCACGGCATAAGATTCTTTAATATACAGCCGAGAGTTTCACACACCGGTTTGTGATTGTGACGACATTTCCATGCCCCGAAACATGACGCTGAACGAAACGAACTGTGATTGGTTGTTTGACATGTCGGTCAAGCGGCCCCATGGGCCTTGGCCAATGAAAGCAGCCATCTATTCCAGACCTTTAGCCGTCAGTCTGAAGGTCTGGCTACGCAAGACTACATGAGGCCTTACAACGAATACAGGCAATTCACCCCAATCCAGAAGGGGGCAGCCCACAGCAATGCAACGCTGTTTGATAACCGCCAGCAGAAGAACAGCGAATGTCGTGAGTTGCGCACTTGAGAACAAAGCCCCCAGACAGTGACCACACGCTGTTTCTGAACGTGTCTCTCACATGGACTGACAAAGGAGTATATTTTAAAGGCTTGCGCAGTTAACTATTTGTGAAAGGGAGCTTTGTGCTCATGTATCCTACCTCTCTCATTCGACACAAATCCAAATATGTGTTTTTGTGTGTATGCACGCTCCAGCGCGATCACTTCAACTGTTTCCTTATACCAGCAGAATCAACTTTAGACACTAATTGTCTTATTAATAATCACTGGATAAAGGTCTGCTTTTATTTGTGTACACATTTACATTTATGCATTTAGTAGATGCTTTTATCTAAAGCGACTTACAGTGCGCATTCAGGTTTATACAATTCATACATTTATTGTCAGTAAGTACACTCACAATGTGTCACAATTAATCTCTTCCCGTCCCAATCCCACGAAAAAACTGGGGGAAAATCCCGTCCCGTTCCACTCCCGGAAGAATGACTCCCATTCCTTCCCACTCCCGTGTTGTTGTTTTTTTTTTGCCGAAATCTGTCAGTTACAGTAAAAATATAGTACAGATCACAGCGTGCCCACCTTATTAGTTGAATAAAAACCAAAAATTTAGTTTTTTGTTATTATATTGAACTGAAAGCCATCTTATGCACAGTGTTGCACAGATTAAATTTCATGTAAATCATCCATGCTAACACACACGTCTTCTATAATTTTTTTTTTTAGACATTTCACTCTCTATAGATATATTTTTCAAAGACGGATTTTCTCGCTCAAGTTCACATGAGACCTAAAGCGCAACGTTTCGTTGTTATTCTGAGTGCACACAAATAAACGTAGAGTCTTTACAGATTCGAAAGATGTATTAGGGCTACTTTTATCTGTATGACCAAAAATTACGGAGATTTTAAGAGCAAGTGAGCGCACCGGAGCCTGTCCTGCAGCAAACGCGCTTCCACACAAACACTTCAATAGCGCACATTTCTCTAGGTTAACATCATATTGAGCGGCCATGTAAAGTTGCTACTACATACATCTTTCAGATGAAAAGCCATATTTGAGGTTGATGAATGATAGATGAGCGTTTGGATGTCGTGCCCGATTGTATTACCACATAGACCAGCCGTTAACAATCTGTCCATCACGGACTGCGTCATTCACTTAACCAGCCACACCAAAGCAAACAGGAGGAGAGCATAAAGACACAGGGCAACTAGAATTGAGTTCAGAATTAAAATATACAGTTTATAGTTTATTCCTATAAAAAGTATATTTGTGTGTAAAGTTGGGTATCATTACTATTCCCGGTCCCGCCCACTCCCGATTAAATGTATTCCTATCCCGTCCCAATCACGTAATTCGTAGCGATTTTGTTAATCCCGCGTCCCCGGGATATATATATGTGTGTGGGTGTGTGTGTTTATGTATATGTACATATACACAAACATAGAATCTAACCTGCCAAGGGCACCGTATGCGTATTTTGCGCCTGCTTCAATCAACGCCTTTTCGCCAATTTCCATCAGCTGTACAGTAAGATCCAGTGCCTAATTATAATAAGAACAACAAAACATGCAATTTTCTTTATAATTTATTTTGAGAAAACAATTAAGGTTGCTGAAAATGCAAGAAAAAATAAAGTATAAATAAAAGTAATGCTTGAATAATGAAAACTAAATATTTTATTAAATTATAATTAAAATAGTTTAAGAAATTAAAAATGACACATTATAATTTAATATAATACCTGGAGAACGTCCCCATCACCAAGTGTAAAATATAGGTTTGGCAGCTCTTCTACCACAGTTCCATTAGTAAGACTGGTTTTAAGATTAATTGTGACATTTTGGCCTCTCTGGGGTCTGCTGTCTGGACCAGCTCCGGCTTCCACAACTTTCTTTCTAAGCTGCCCATTTCCTGTATTTTCAAACAAAAAATATTTCATAAGCTAAAAATCACCATCATAATTTACTCCACCACTGCAACATCCAGACACATGAAATAATGCCCTGGATATTTGTCCATTATAGTGTTATTATAATGTCCATTTAATTAACTATTGCTACCACAATAAAGATGAGGTAAAAGCATACCTAAAACATCCAGCCACTCTTCCTGTTCAATAGAAGGAGTTTGATCTGCTTTTGTAGCGTCTTTAGTGGGACTGTCTTTCTTTTTTCCTCCCCCTGCATCTTCTAAAGGCGGGAGATCGTCATCCACGTCGTCTTCCACATCATCCAGCATTGTGAAGTCTTCCCCGCTATCCAGCAGCGAGGCACCTCCAGATTTCTTACCCGATGGTGCCAACTCCTGGTTTTTAGCAGAGCCGTTCACAACCTCACCGTCAGCCATCTGGACACAAAACTACAAGAGCAAAAACCACAAGTGTCCTTAAAAGAAGTTCACCCCAAAATGAAAATCTGCTTAAAATTTACATTTCTCAGGACAATCTAAATGTAGAGGAGTATGTTTCTTCATCCGAACAGATTTGGAGAAATGCAGCTTTACATCAGTTGCTCATAAATGGATGCTCTGCAGTGAATGGGTGCCGTCAGAATGAGAGTCCATATATACATATATACGTTTGTTTGTCCAGGTGATTCTGTATTTGGCAAATGTAAACATTGTCACATTCTTCTATAATAAAAATAAAAGAAGAATGAGTTTAAATAGTCAATAAAAACATCACAATAATCCACTGAAAAATCATTATGGATTGTTGTGGACTCGTATTTTACACAAAAGCAACAATTTAAAGTTAGAAATGTCTTAATGGATTTGTTTGTAATAAACACGCAGGTTTTCACTTCACAAGATGTTCATTGATGGACTGGAGTCATGTGGTTACTGTGATGTTTTTATCAGCTGTTTGGACTCTCATTCTGACGGCACTAGGGCTGTAACGATACACCAAACCCACGATTCGTTTCGTATCACGATTTTTGACCCACGATTCGGTTCGTATCACGATTTTTTCGTGGGGGTGGGAGAAAAAAAAAGAAAGATTTTTAAAACAATATTTTGGATTAAATAACATTTGAAAAATCTTTATAAACTGAACACCAAAGAACAAGATTAACTATGCAAATTATGAACAATATAAATAGCCATATATAAAATAAATAAATAGCCAAAGCTATAACACTTCTGTTTTCTTTGTAACAAAATACTGATGAAAAACAAACAGAACTAAACTCCATTGTGGAGATGATTCGAGCATGTTGAAAATTCTTCTTCAATCAAGTTCCCCTTCATGGGAACTTCGAACTGCGTCTCCTAGGGGTCGCTATGGGGGAACGCCTTCAGCGTGACTCGTGTCTGAAGATACATATGTAAAAACACCATCCGTTGGCCGGCGACAGCCCATGACGTCAGTACCGGCGCGACCATAATATAAGGACCGCCGGGAGAATATCATCCTCTTCACTGACTGGTCTGTTTGAAGAAACGTGCATTCTGGTAGGAATACAGTTTTGCTTTATTATCATGGCGAACACTAGCAAGGCGTTCAATAAGTGTGTGGATCCGTGTCCTCGTTATTTGCGATGACACACACAATCTTTGCGTTTTTTGTTTGGGCAAGGAGCACGCACGCGATGTCCTTGAGGGGAAAATCTGTGTGCAAATAGCTCAACTTTTGCAGGCAGGCGTCACATGATTGGAAAGGTTGTGTCACGGGGTGTGTCGCGATTCTCCCTTATCACACCGCGACACAGGATCGTGGATCTGAGTGTCGCGATTTCGGTTTCATATCGCGTATCGTTACAGCCCTAGACGGCACCCATTCACTGTAAGAGGATCCATTGGTGAGGCAGTCTTGGCCTAATCGATAGAGCATTGGACTTGTAGGTCCAGAGAGATCCATGAACTGAACTGAGTGCATCAGATAAGGGAGACATACAAAATGTGCAGAGCAGTGGGTCCCCAGGACCAGGATTGAAAACCACTGACGTAGAACACAAAAGCAGGTTTTTTCTTAAATAAAAAATAAACGATGACCATTAAATTACCAAACTTCAAAAAGGAGAAGCAGCCAAATAAAGTTATAAGTCAACTTTCATTGTGTGAAAAAGAGCAGATTGGACATTCGGCTAAACATCTGCTTTTGTGTCTCACTCACTCACTCACACAACACACGTTAAACAAGCTTCCTCCCACATAGGCCTGTTGTTTAACATGCACACATTTATGCACTTCTTTACATGGATTTCTAGGATAAGCTCAACTTTTTTTGTAAACCGAAATCCTCTGCAAGGTCATTCTGTGACGTTACGCATAAAGTGAAAATCTAGAAGAATCAGCACACTTTAGTCCCCGAAGGCAAACTCTGTAAATAATAAACCAACACTGGTTGAGTTTTACCTAACCATGTCATCTCCTCTCAAGCTTTCATGCTTGTGCACAACATAATAATGTAGGCCTAAGTATTACTGTATTCCCTAAGTACAGGTAATAAATATTACCTACTCATTTAAAAAAAAAAAATAATAATTAAGTGTGTATCATACATGTACTGGCATTAAACTGCCAAACGCATTCAGTAGGATATTGTCACATTCATTAAATTGGCCACAGATAGTGTTACTCCCATGATCACAATTACATCAAAGCAACACCAAAAACAAATGGATGAATAACTCAAAATTATATCACCTTATAATACCATTACAATCAACTGTAAAATTACATAAGCAAACAGAGTCTTTACAAAAATACTATATTACAGAATGATTATCATATTGACATAACACTTCAAATATTCACCGTGTGCAAAACAAACATGGTATTACCATGGTACTTCTTGGAAGAGAAACCAGTTATCGCAGAATTAGCAAAGAAGCTTCTTATTTCAAATATATTCTAGCAAACCTTCGATTAAATACAATTATAGGTTAATGTCCATTTTATAAGTATGAATAAGCTAATAAAACCCTTACAAAAAAATTATGGTACAAAATGATTACCGTATTTAATTGTTGTTTTTGTATTTATAAAGTGTTCACGACATTAACGTTACCGCGGTAAACGCGAAAAAAACTTAAGTTACCATAGTAACTTTTTTTTGGGGGGGGGAATAAGCTCTAATTGTCTTCGAATAAGCTGAAACATGTTCACAAATATTCATTTAAGAAGTGAAATTATATTGCAATATGCATCTTATGTGTGTAACGTTAGTAAATATTCTGTTAAATAGATAAATAGATTGAGTGTAAATCCTTAGATGTGTGACAGCAATTAAAAATTTATCTAATGGGCTCTCAGAAGATCTGTAAATGAGTTGAAGAGCGTGCATTAATGAAATCATTTTAAAACCCTGCGATTATTTGCAGAAATTACAGCATTTCCAGAACATTCCAGCAACTTTGATAACGAGCTCGCGACGTGCACGCGCCACAACTCGCTGTGTTAAATTCGTTGTGATGAAACAACTCTCGTCTAAAGGTTTATGTGCAGGAAGTTACATGTTTAAACGTGTGATGAAAATGAAATTACATGAAAATACTTACCGCAATGGGAAAGGAAACCCACACGGAGCTGCGCAGCAACAACTTTACAAAACAAGAGCAATCTGTGCAACTTCCGGGTAAAGGTCAATGGTCGATCCCGGGAAGTACAAAATAAAAGTCACAACGTCAAGGTCGTTGCGATGACTGCAAGGGACTTTTATATTTATTTATTTAGTCATTTAGCAGACGCTTTTATCCAAAGCGACTTAATTA
This sequence comes from Oxygymnocypris stewartii, assembly GCA_003573665.1. Lineage (NCBI taxonomy): Eukaryota > Metazoa > Chordata > Actinopteri > Cypriniformes > Cyprinidae > Oxygymnocypris > Oxygymnocypris stewartii. Next base: position 2,693,016 of record QVTF01003285.1, read on the forward strand.
AAGAGCAACAACATGCAAGTTCTATTAAGACTCATGGTTAGCCTAACGCAGTACACATAGGAAGCTTTTTTTATATGAAACGTTTAAGCTAGTTGTTTAAATATAAATGTGTATTATACACAGAGATGGGCACAAATACATCAAAATGTATTTATTATAAAAAAAATACTGTGTGGGAAAATGTATTTAAATAGAGTAACGTTATTTTGTATTTTGAAAATACACAAAATACATTTGAAATTGGCCATCCAATAAAGCAGGGGTGGGGAACGTTGATTCTGGAGGGTCCCTGCAGAGTTTAGATCCAACCCTAATCAAACATGCCTGAAGCAGCTAATCAAGGTCTTCAAGATGCAGTTAGGTTTTTTTTCCAGGGTTTTTCAAGGTTGGAGCTAAACTCTGCAGGAGAGTGGCCCTCCAGGATCAACATTCCCCACCCCTACAGTAAAGTAAAGCCAGCTCACACTACAGTTTTAAAATCCTAACCGATTATGAAATCTGGCTGCAGCACACACATAACGAGAATCGTAACAGATTTTCTTCCCTAAGATCTTAAACATGCACATGCTACAAGATTTGAATATCATGGCGCATCACACACTGCAAGATATTATTAAGATTATCATGCTTAGCAATGTTTCCATAATAGCTAACTGAGCATGCTAGCAGCTTTCTGCACTCACCAGGTACATTCAAGTCGATTCAAGTCGCAAATTTTTCGCGCGAATGAAGCGAGTAAACTCAAAATGTTCAAGCGTCCAACTTCGCGCGAATAGCGCGATTTATTCGCGTCATTCGCGTCTGGTGTGAATGCACCTATAAGTAGTACAGTAAAGATTACATTCATATGAATGAATGCATTAGTGAGAGCGGTTGAGTGTGAATTAATTCTACCTGCCAGCTTTTCTCTACTTTTAGTGAAGCTGTGGGATTTAGTTATTAAGAAATATATGCTTCAACTTTTCAGTTTAGAAGCTATTTTACAGAGAAATCACAGAACAGTTTTGACAATACATTTCCGTGCTGAATGATTCTGTGCGCGCAATCTGCGCGTGAAGTATTGTACGCGCTACTGTCTGTAGCCTATGTGTGTGCCTTACAGTGCAGCAGCGCATTAGATTAGAACGTGATTAACTTACCTCTACAATAAGCTGTTTAACACCTGCCTTCTGCCGTTCAATTTCCAGCATTCAGTAATATAATCCACATGTCTTGTGGAGCGCATTCAGAGTATGAATTAGTTTGTAATTTTAACTGTTTGGAACGGAGCGTAAATGTGGATTTATCATCCTATTGCGCCCTTTATAGGACCAGAGACTAGTCGACTTCAAGCTTAAAGCGTCATGGCAGGTCAGGGTATATTCTGGCAAACCGTTTGCCAACTACGTCTAGCAATCGGCAAAGCAAACTGTGGTACACCCCATTTACCAACACGCGATGGGTAACTCGCAAAGCACAATGTTATTTTCTGTTTTCCCAGCACGGTACCATAGAACGGCATAAAGCAAGAGGGTTAAGAAGTAAGAGGCGGGGCACCAGCTAAAAAATTTCAAAGTTAAAGTTCACGCAAACAGGTATTAATAGACAAGTTTTAGTCAAATATTGATTGTTTATAGCTGAATTATTAGAACGCAATTATATTTGGAACATTAGAATATAGCTATTAATCCAATAAAGAATTCAACGATATAAGATATAGTGGCATGACAACCCCATTCTTGTGTTATCTTAATAAAATATCGAATTTCTAATATATTTAAGTGCACACCACCAGTGTAATGTAATTGTACAGTCCATAGATTTAAACCTAATAGTGGTTCTCAAACTGGTGATCATGAGCCACACTTGACATGTTATGAACTATATAATTTTTCATTAGCCTATCATCAGATAAATAAGACTTCGACCAACAGAATATCAATGCATAGCGCATTATATTGTATTATTTCATTAATGTTTTTTAAGTTTTAAATAGTTTTGTTTCATTAATTTTCTGTGGGAGGGGGCACGTGTGTGTGTGTGGAGGGGTGGAGGGGGGGGGGGGGGGGGGGTCTGTTTACCACCAGTAGCCAACAGCAAATTCTTTACTTACATACATTTATAAGCAAAACTTTTTCAAGACGCTTTTTTGACTGTCAATATAGTTTTAATAACAGCATGTGATTTGTTCCAATTGTGTCCGTGCTTTTCTGGTCCATGTTGACTATACTGAAAGCTATCAGACATAAAGTTATACAAAAATTACATATTTTTTAAGTTTTTGTCTTTTCCTCACTCAGAGTTGCTCTCAGATCCATAGAAGACTCCTACGTAGAAGCTTTAAGAATATGAAACATTTGCACTAGATGGTAGGCATAGGCTACAGTGTGTATTGTTACTGTTTTAGAATATAGTAATGTAAAATGACATGTAAAAATAAATTTTAAAAGTTCTTTAAATCGGATAAATAAGTGAATATACATTTACAAACATATGCCAACGTATTGTAAATGTCTAGGTCATTTGTGGTCAAATGGTCAAAATGTAATTTATATAATCATTTAAGAAATAATGCAGTCCAAGGGCTGTATGGTCATAATAAACAATGGTATAGCTATTATTTCAGTCAAATGCTTTACCAAAGTATTGACGTAAAACGACCTCTAAGCGGCGTACTGGCGCTATCGCACGTCAAATGGATGTAATGTGATGCAAGGCGGTTATTTTTGCTTAAATAGTCGCGGTTTCTTGTCGCGGTCCTGCAGCAAGTTAAAGATGTCTTTGGCTTTGGGAACAACAACCTATACACTCAGAAGGGGCAGTTTGTCTGCAGTACTTCGAGAGGATGACATTACAGTGGACAACTTGGCGAGAATTTTTAAGGTTTGTTCTCGTTAAACTGTTTTAATCTTTGATATTAAAAGACACCTCCCCCCCCCCCCCCCCCCCCCGGAATTCTCCGGGCTCAAAATTTAGTTTGTCCAGTCCTCATAGAAAAAGTAATAATTTTCGAATATTTTAAGTGTAAAATTACGGTGACGTAATACTTGCCCACACATAATATTTTTTCCACTCAATTATGTCGTTATAACGAGATCTTTTCTCGTTAAAACGAGATCTTTTCTCGTTAAAACGCCATATTTTCTCGTAATAACGAGATCTTTTCTCGTTAAAACGCCATATTTTCTCGTAATAACGAGATCTTTTCTGGTTAAAACAACATTTTTCTCGTTAAAAGGACATCTTTTCTCGTTAAAACGACATATTTTCTCCTAATAACGAGATCTTTTCTCGTTAAAACGACATATTTTCTCGTTATAACGAGATCTTTTCTGGTTAAAACGACATATTTTCTCGTAATAACGAGATCTTTTCTCATTAAAAGACATATTTTCTCGTAATAACGAGATCTTATATTTTTCTCGTTAAAACGACATCTTTTCTCGTTATAACGACATATTTTTCTCGTAATAACGACATATGGTAGGGCTGAGGTGAGGGAGTGTCCGCGCTGCTCAGTCTGACACAAAGGAGGATCTGCACGCTGCTGAATTGAAATACACTGTTTTAAATGGATTTAATGTAATGGTTTTAATTATAGCAGCATGTTTATTAGGATTAATCTCCAATACAACATTATCCAATAACAGCACTCCGACCCATGACTTGTTTAGGCTATATATGATCAGATCAAAACAGTTATTTTTGAATAATTGACTCTCTATTTATTTATTTGAATGACTGAAGTTTGATTGAACAACAAATCGAAATATGAACAAAGATAAATAAAGAGATTTTCTCATTGGTTAATAATAATAATAATAATTATTATTATTATTATTATTTCGTTCTGTTTGAAAACGGGCAAACAAATTAAGCTAGATTTTTCGTAGGCCTATTTTTGTTCGTGGGTAAACAAATGAGCTGCTTCAATATTTGTTTCACATGTGTGGGCGGCCTTGATATACTTTAGTCTGATTATATATTAATTATGTATTAATGATTTAATATTATTAAATGATCTTTAGCTGAATCATCGCATCACGTTCTTCTTATGGGTTAAATTGCAGGCTTTGCTTTACTGAAGGAACAGTCTTCGCTGCGCTGGGTGTGAGCACTGAACACAATAGTACAGATGAAAAGACTGTACAGTATCTCTTGCTGGATTTAGGCTATACGAATTAAATAAACACAAACTTGTTTTCGATTGTTTTATTTAAGTAGACCTTTAGACATAAGGCGCGCCAGAAAGCGCACGCTGTTATTTTACAAAAGCAATTCGTAACATTTTGTTCTTATTGTGGAAGTATATAAAATTGCTTTCCTCGGTTATCACAATTTAAGGGATCGCGTCGGTGTCGCCGAATTGAGAAAAACAGTGGTGTGCTTTAAATGAGATAAAGCAACATCCAGACTGTATGAAACGTTATTGTGACTAATTTGCAGAGCGGTACATAGATGAACTCTTATTCTGCGTGATGGGATAGACAGTAAAGACAAGCTGAGTTAAAACATAGATTTCTTAGGGGCCGTCCTCGGTTCACAGCAACCCGGGACTATCAGAGATGGATAAAACAGTTTTTATTAACATTAAACATTTAATTTAATATTCGTATATTATTATTATTAGGTTATGTTAACTTGTTATGGCTATAGGCCTATTTCTATTTCATATAATATAATATTTTATTACTTTCCCATTTAAATTCGTGTATCGCTTTACCTAATTAACGTTTTGTACCAGAGCATGTGAGAGAAGCGGAGCGGTTCAATATTCCGCTGTGTGTGCGCTCCGCTCAGTCGAATGTTCCGCTCACGCTCACCGGTGAACCAAATCCCGCTCAGATCACGCGCTCACGTTAAATGTATCCAGTAACGTTAGGCCTATTTATTTTTTCCTGTTTATAGTGAAATTATTGAATAAATGTCTCAATTAAACAGTTATGTTTCAGGGTGAAATTGTTTTAATAGGGATGTTCATTAACCGTTAACCGACTCATAAGAATTTTGACCTATTACAATCAGTTAAACGGTTTAAAGTCACTTATTTATTTATTTTTAGTAATTTATTAAAATATGTTAAAAGGTTTGCTGCATGGTTAAAATAAGCTAGTTTTTTAGAGAGAGCGAGAGAGAGAGAAAAAACCAAGTGCCTATAAGTCGCATTTTATTATTTAATTCTGAATTTTTTTTGTAAAATAAGACAAAAAATAGAATGCAGCTTTCTGCCGTCTGCTTTAATTTCGCGCAGCACAATAATGAACAATCTGCATACTCTAAAAAACACTGGGTTAAAAACAACCCAATTTGGGCTGGATAAATACAGGACAGAACACATTTGGGGTTAATTTTACCCAGTAAATCGGGTTGTTTATTTAACCCATCATAAATGGTTGATTTAACCCAGCTAATGGGTTTATTCGTTTCTATTATAATATTAGCTTTTTTTTACTTTATGCATGAACTAATATTTACAGATTAATTGAAATCCTCTAAACTTTTGTAAAATACTCCATAACCACTGGTTTACCTGATAACTTCCTTTATTTCTAATTTGCTTGCTTTTATGTACGCTTTACACATTGCCCTATTTAATCTTGTTTAAAAAACATTAGAAGTAAAGATTAAACATTAAACCGACGTAATTCACGAGTAAATGGACCACTCTGTAATTGTGTGTCCACCGTAACAGCGCTGGCTCTCACGCCGAGCTGGAGTCGTGTTCGGCGGGGACTGATCACGGATAAGACCGCCGCCCTGCGCTTCACTCATGGACGAAATTAACTGCGATTGCCTTCATAACCTGACCAAAAACAAACAGTAAACAGCTCTGAGGACATGTTTTAACATCCAAAGTATTTGTGTTCTGTATCTTTATAAATACATCGTTTATTTTAAGCAAAGCATCAGATTCTTCATCAAGCAATAAAACCGATGCAACGCGAGCGACGTTTGTTTATTGATTCACACCCTGCGCCTGTATGTTGCTCTGCATACATTTGAACGATATTCTGCACAGAAACAATTTTATAAATAAAATAAAATGTACACAAACTACCCAAACACTGGAAAAATAACTCAAATAAATTACCCAAAAGGCTCATCTCAGCATTTGGGTTAAAACAAATAATCCAGGACTTTTTTTTAGAGTAGGCTGCTTGTTGCACATTTCTTTTATTTTCTTAAATTATTATTTAAGTCAAAATATATTTTTAGTATAGGCCTATTTATTCGTTATAATATATAACGCCTAGCTTTATTATGTTGTTCTCTGCTTGCAGAAGTGCTGCAGGTGGGTGATATGATCATGTAAATCACTTTGTGCACATGCAGTTTTATTTTATGTACTTTATGTAATATTAGCCTATTCGTGATAAACTTGAATGCTGTGTACATCGCGTGCCATTGCCTACAGACCGGTAGCCTATGGTCAATATAATAATTAATTATGTAATCATTTCTTTAATAATTCATAAAGGTCAAGTAGGTTTGTTTATGCATTAAACGAGAAATGGATGTTGTTCCCTCAACATAGCGAGGCCACGACATGAGGAGGCCTTTACCGTTATTGTTCATATTTCGATTTGTTGTTCAATCAAACTTCAGTCATTCAAATAAATAAATATTCCAAGCCCAGAGTCAATTATTCAAAAATAACTGTTTTGATCTGATCATATATAGCCTAAACAAGTCATGGGTCTGAGTGCTGTTATTGGATAATGTTGTATTGGACATTAATCCTAATAAACATGCTGCTATAATTAAAACCATTACATTAAATACATTTAAAACAGTGTATTTCAATTCAGCAGCGTGCAGATCCTCCTTTGTGTCAGACTGAGCAGCAGCGGACACTTGCTCACCTCAGCCCTACCATATCTATTATAACAACACATAACGATGTCATTATAACGAGAAAAGATGTCGTTTTAACGAGAAAAGTTCTCGTGAAAATATGTCATTTTAAGGAGAAAAGATCTCTTATTACGAGAAAATATGTCGTTTTAACGAGAAAAAGAGCTCCGATCTCGTTATAACGACATAATTGAGTGGACCGTAATTTTACACTTAAAATATTCGAAAATTATTACTTTTTCTATGAGGACTGGACAAACTAAATTTTGAGCCCGGAGAATTCCGGGGGGGGGGGGGGGGGGGTGTCTTTTAATATCAAAGATTAAAACAGTTTAACGAGAACAAACCTTAAAAATTCTCGACAAGTTGTCCACTGTAATGTCATCCTCTCGAAGTACTTGCAGACAAACTGCCCCTTCTGAGTGTATAGGTTGTTGTTCCCAAAGCCAAAGACATTTGCTGCAGGACCGCGACAAGAAACCGCGACAATTTAAGCAAAAATAACCGCCTTGCATCACATTACATCCATTTGACGTGCGATAGCGCCAGTACGCCGCTTAGAGGTCGTTTTACGTCAATACTTTGGTAAAGCATTTGACTGAAACAATAGCTATACCATTGTTTATTGGACTGCATTATTTCTTAAATGATTATATAAATTACATTTTGACCATTTGACCACAAATGACCTAGACATTTACAATACGTTGGCATATGTTTGTAAATGTATATTCACTTATTTATCCGATTTAAAGAACTTTTAAAATTTATTTTTACATGTCATTTTACATTACTATATTCTAAAACAGTAACAATACACACTGTAGCCTATGCCTACCATCTAGTGCAAATGTTTCATATTCTTAAAGCTTCTACGTAGGAGTCTTCTATGGATCTGAGAGCAACTCTGAGTGAGGAAAAGACAAAAACTTAAAAAATATGTAATTTTTGTATAACTTTATGTCTGATAGCTTTCAGTATAGTCAACATGGACCAGAAAAGCACGGACACAATTGGAACAAATCACATGCTGTTATTAAAACTATATTGACAGTCAAAAAAGCGTCTTGAAAAAGTTTTGCTTAAATGTATGTAAGTAAAGAATTTGCTGTTGGCTACTGGTGGTAAACAGACCCCCCCCCCCCCCTTCCCCCCTCCACCCCTCCACACACACACACGTGCCCCCTCCCACAGAAAATTAATGAAACAAAACCATTTAAAACTTAAAAAACTTTAATGAAATAATACAATATAATGCGCTATGCATTGATATTCTGTTGGTCGAAGTCTTATTTATCTGATGATAGGCTAATGAAAAATTATATAGTTCATAACATGTCAAGTGTGGCTCATGATAACCAGTTTGAGAACCACTATTAGGTTTAAATCTATGGACTGTACAATTACATTACACTGGTGGTGTGCACTTAAATATATTAGAAATTCGATATTTTATTAAGATAACACAAGAATGGGGTTGTCATGCCACTATATCTTATATCGTTGAATTCTTTATTGGATTAATAGCTATATTCTAATGTTCCAAATATAATTGCGTTCTAATAATTCAGCTATAAACAATCAATATTTGACTAAAACTTGTCTATTAATACCTGTTTGCGTGAACTTTAACTTTGAAATTTTTTAGCTGGTGCCCCGCCTCTTACTTCTTAACCCTCTTGCTTTATGCCGTTCTATGGTACCGTGCTGGGAAAACAGAAAATAACATTGTGCTTTGCGAGTTACCCATCGCGTGTTGGTAAATGGGGTGTACCACAGTTTGCTTTGCCGATTGCTAGACGTAGTTGGCAAACGGTTTGCCAGAATATACCCTGACCATGGCAGAGCACTGAAGTCGACTAGTCAATTAGTCTGTGCAACCCCTAGAAAGTACATGACTTAATCAGCCGTCATCATCCCAATTTAAATCCTAAATATCAAACATGTTTGATTTTATCGGGGTGGCCCTGATTTGTGTGCGAGCAGATCGGGAGGTGCAAGATTCAATCTGTGAACACCTCACATTACCAGATAATCCACGCCGAACATCGGGACCGATCGAGGTGCTCCACAAGATTGAAACGCATTTGTCTGTTTCACTCTGTCTCGAATCACGTTCGCGGAAAGCGCTCAAGTAACAGTGTCTCTTCCATGGCTTTCTATGCTTTCAACCTGTATTTAGTCTCGAGCAAGATACTTTACGACATTCACATTACAGGATTTGACTGTTTTTCACCTAGCAAGGGCAACAGCGCCGCATTACAATGAATTATCATTCATGTTTTCATAGCCGCTGGCCAAATTCCAAAACGAAACTAAAATTAAATCATCTTTGAGAACAAAGAGACTCCCTGGTGTTTTGGAGAACCTACGCAGCTTGCGTATTCTGCATATAGGGAGGATCGGCTCTGAAGATAACTATATTAGTGTATTCTAAGTATACAATGCAGTTGCGTCATCTGTCACTTTAAATACTTAAGCTCTTTAAAGCAGAAATTGGCTGCTTTATTGCCGATTGGCTGACAATGTTTTTATCATTCATCATTTCTTGTGCTGTTATAGTTATAGTTGTGGTGTGCTATCTGCTATTGAATTAGATTTAGGATGTACTCACGCTATAGGGGCTCTGATCCATGCTTGAGCACGATTGACCCCCAAAGTCCAGTTCATTTCACAGTGTGACTGCTCTGTACCATGTCCAGTGTGGTTTGTTTAACCGTGCCCTGGCCCGCTTGAAGAGGTGGCTCTTGGCACATGTAGTGTGACCGCTAACAGCAACAGTTAATTTACTATTTTTGTATACGCTATTGTTATCATTATGACAGCAAACGTCCTTATTACTTGGATAGCACACTTTTCAATTAATTTAATTTCGAGTACATGTAGATTTATAATGGGACTGGTTCTCATCTTATTGATGAACAGGTATTGTAGTTTGTTAGTAAAACTGCAAATTCACCATTAACCTCAGCTGCCTCTGTAATAATCCTCTGATATCTGTCTGTTAGCAAAAGGACAATTGCGCTTGGGCTTTAGTACAAGACAGCTGTGTCTGGTGTGAGTATGCCCTCAGAACAATTTTTATATATTTATTTCTTTATTATTAGCATTATAGTTATATTTGTCTTGGGATATATACACACACACAGAAAGCTGCTTATTACTAATTTGTCCATGTTTATCGCTCTGACATGTCAATAGCTCCTGCCCACTATAAGCTCCACAGATATATAAATGATATAGAAAAAGTTCAATCTATTTACACTTAATATGATCGCCAACATTTATATTGCCATAGCAAGCAATAATGATTAAAGTTTCATGAACACATATGACTAGTTGATGAAACCAAAATCTGACCAACAAAACTGACTAGTGCTAATGCTATGTTCCCCTTGCTAAAAAAGTATGATTTTTTCCCCACAAAAGCAAGATCACCTTGTTTTAATGTTAAAGTCATGCACATAGTAGTGCAGTAAGCATTTCAACCATTTTGTATGGTTTATACACAGCAAAGCAGCATGTATTTGACTGAAAATCCAGAAGCATCAACAAGCTAACTGTAAAGATAGCACTGTGAAAAATTAGATAATTGTCAACAAATGGGATGCTATATTTTATTCAAAATTGAAAACCAGTCAGTATTTGGTGTGACCACCGTTTGCCTCATGCAGTGCAACACATCTCCTTCACGTAGAGTTGATCAGGTTGTTGATTGTGGCCTGTGGAATGTTGGTCCACTCCTCTTCAATGGATGTGGGAAGTTGCTGGATATTGGCAGGAACTGGAACACGCTGTCGTATACGCCGATCCAGAGCATCCCAAACATGCTTAATGGGTGACATGTTCCAGTGAGTATGCTGGCCATGCAAGAACTGGGATGTTTTCAGCTTCCAGGAATCGTGTACAGATCCTTGCAACATGGGGCCGTGCATTATCATGCTGCAACATGAGGTGATGGTCGTGGATGAATGGCACAACAATGGGCCTCAGGATCTCGTCACGGTATCTCTGTGCATTCAAAATGCCATCAATAAAATACACCTGTGTTCATTGTTCATAACATACACCTGCCCATCCCATTACCCCAATGACCATACCATAACCCCACAGCCACCATGGGCCACTCGATTCACAACGTTGACATCAGCAAACCGCTCACCCACACGACGCCATACACACTGTACAGTGAAAACCGGGATTCATCCGTAAAGAGAACACCTCTCCAGAGTGCCAGACGCCATCGAATGTGAGCATTTGCCCACTCAAGTCTGTTACGACAATGAACTGCAGTCAGGTGAGTTCGATGAGGACTCGAGCATGCAGATGAGCTTCCCTGAGACGGTTTCTGACGGTTTGTGCAGAAATGATTTGATTATGCAAACCGATCGTTGCAGCAGCTGTCGGGTGGCTGGTCTCAGACGATCTTGGAGGTGAAGATGCTGGATGTGGAGGTCCTTGGGCTGGTGTGGTTACACATGGTCTGCGGTTGGACGTACTGCCAAATTCTCTGAAACGCTTTGGAGACGGCTTATGGTAGAGAAATGAACATTCAATTCACGGACAACAGCTCTGGTGGACATTCCTGCAGTCAGCATGCCAATTGCACGTAATTGCAATATCTGTGGCATTGTGCTGTGTGATAAAACTGCACATTTTAGAGTGGCCTTTTATTGTGGCCAGCCTAAGGCACACCTGTGCAATAATCATGCTGTCTAATCATCTTGATATGCCACACCTGAGGTGGATGGATTATCTCGGCAAAGGAGAAGTGCTCACTAACACAGATTTAGACAGATTTGTGAACAGCATTTGAGAGAAGAGTTCAGCTCATTAAAAATGGGGGCAAAAACAAAAGTTTATAATTTTGTTCAGTATATGTTTTATATTAATCTAATATTTGCATTTATAAAATAACAGTGTATACATTTACAATTAAACATTTATTTTATTAACAATGTTGAACAAATTTATATTGATAGGCATTTCACTCAAATAATTTAATTTAAATAACAAAACTGGAACACACAAAAATATCAAATTACATTTATTATTGATGCAATCAATTCTTATTGATAAGCAAATTTTCTGTTTTTTTCAGTCTAAAGAAACTTTACAATATAAAGAAACATACAAAGGACATTTTAGCTACACAAGACACCTAAGGCCCTAGGACAAAGATCTGAGCTACCCTACAATGAAATACAAAGCAAACCCCACGGGACAGACTGCTTCATATTGAATACTGTCATGTCGCAAAAAAGGACAATGAAAATTACAGGAGAAATTTGTCATTCCCTCCCATGACCGTCCTTGCTCCAAAATACACATTTTCCTCTCAAACGTTTCTAATGTTACAATATTATACATCACAACAGAAGTGCAGAGATGGCCAACAACCTGACATTGAAGCAGGTCAGTGAGCAACTAAACAATTCCAGCCTTCAGGATGTTTAATTCATAAAAATGGCTGAAATGTAAAATATGCTAACACATTTGATGGTTAATTTCTCTGATTATGTTTTTTCACATTCATATAGACTCACAGTTAACTTTCTGTTCTGTTCAAAAATCACAATATTATCTTGAGCAAAAACAAGCCATTTTCTTGTGTTTGAAGAAATAAATGCATAAACCTATTGCGGACAATAGGGGTGACCATCAACCTTCCGAAAATTCTTTTTTTTTTACAGCAAAAGCATCTTTTTAAAATACAAAAACAGAAACAGATTCTTTATAACTTATTTTCAGCTGTACTCATTGGTTGTGACTGACATATCAAAACATGTCAATGATATCAAAATGAATTTTACAGTATTTACAGTAAACCAAAGGTCAGGGGTGAGGGTCAAGAAAGGTTAAGGGCTGCGTACCAGACAAACTGAAGACAAACATGGAAATCTCTTCAAAACTTACCCGGAGGCTGAGCCTGGTTCTCTCAGATGGCCAAAATACATTATGAACAATATAATCAATGGACAAAAGCATTTTAAACTGGACTGGCAATTATTTAAAATAACTTTTTCAAAGGTCGACCTTAACATCAAGAAATGTGTGGTTTTGGATGTTCCATGATGATCGATGTCCTCTAATGAAGCGCCGATGAAATAACTGTAGGCAGGAAATGGCTGGTTTAATGAGGTTACACATGTCAACAGGATATTTGTGTCAACTATTCTAAATCTTACTAAACCTGTCAGTCATATTTCACCCCAAATTCAGAACAAATATATTTTTTTATAAATTATATATAAATGTATATTTAAAAATACAAATGATCTAACTAGTGCCGTCAAATCGATTAATCGCGATTAATCACATCCAAATTAAAAGTTTGTTTACATAATAAATGTGTACTGTGTGTTTATATGTATATATAAATATACACACATGTATACATTTAAGAAATATATATAATATAAATCATATAAATATGAATATATATACACACACAAGTAAATATTTGTTAAATATCTACATGTGTGTATATTTATATATACATATAAACACACAGTACATATATTTTACAGACACATTTCATGTAAACACAAACTTTTATTTTGGGTGAGATTAATCGATTTGACAGCACTAGTCAGAATATAAAAAAATTGCCTTAAAAGAGCCAATTTAATGGATTTAAGCTTTTAATTTAGGGATAAAACGTGACTCAGGCATTTTTTTCCATGAGATTTTTCTTAATTAAAATCCACTATTGCACCACAAATGTTGACAGCGAACTCTGCGAGTGCAACCTCATTTGAAGAAAGACATAGAACCACACATGAGCTTCACAGACAAGTAGTGTATTGAAAATACCAATAAGGTCCATGACCAAAAAAAAAACAAAAAAATATATTTACAGACATGGGACTATAGAGCACAAGGAAACTCGTGCTTGTAAGAGCAGCCTGCCTCCAACTATGGTTACAAACACATGGGAATAATATTTCTAAAAAGACTTCTGAAACAATGTGGCAAACACATAGTGGCAAAATTACAATGAACACGAAGGATATCGTAACTATCGGTGGCAAATCATCTAGAACGGATGGTAAAATATATTGTTATTGACCGTTCATTACCAAGGCAAGAATGGATGGCAGTGAATATGCAATGTCACCCTTTTAGACTTCGAAATGTACTCCAATCTTTAAATAGTGCCGACAGGTGCATCAAACCACTGATTGTAGCCAAAACTGAGGTTGTACATCTCTGTAGTGATGACATCAGAACACAGGAAGAGGTATATGTAGACATCTGATGACACAAACTCAAACAAAGAGACATACAAATACCTAAAATCATGTAAACAGAAGTGTCATTGTGCATTTGAATGTGTGCTTATTCTGTCATTGATGTTGTTGAGATACAAATGTGCCCTTTACAGGAAAATCCATAAAATTATGAGTACATCATTATCATCATCATAGCAATTATGAAAATTATAGCAATAATATTATCAATAATATACAAATATATTTTAATGAGACCATTCCTGCCCCTAGCGTCAACAGTTTAGCTTTTTCCATTTTCAAATGTACAGCTATCAAAACAACTGCACGTTTCAGTGTTTCATTGCCGATGAAGATAAAAAAGAAAAAAGAAAAAGAGAAAATGGGGCTGAAATAAAGCCACCAGCCTCAACGCCGATGAGCAGCTAGTTATGAAGTGTCTTCCTGGCACAGTCCCACACACACATATTACAAACACACACACGGTGGTTCACTGGGGGGCTCTTAACATCCCGATCCAGTGACGAAGCCCAGCAAGCAGGTTGAGTCCGCCAGAAGGCCCGATGCCTGTTTTCTTTCGGCGTCCTTCGCTCCGTGGCCATGTCAAGTGGCTGAAGGGCACCACCGCGCCAGCCCAGAGTGTTTGAGGGAGTTGATGATCGAGCAAAAAAAAACAACAACAACATGCCGAACGCAGCAGAAACGAGGAGAGCAGGAAGTGGAATGGGGACGGGTAAAAAAAAGAAAAAGAAAAAAAAAGAAGGAATCACACACTCATCGTCATGTTGGGTGAATACTGCAACGAGAAGAGAGGAAGGGGAATGTGGAGGGACAAAATGAGACTGCGCAACAGATAATATCGTCTGTTTATGTTATATCATTAGCCGATATTTAGACTATTGCATAAAGTGAACGTAGGTATATTTGTAATGTACATGTGGTTACAGGAGAGCGGGGAGGATAGCGGTATGATGCTGACTTACACTTTCACTTTGGAATGGGTTTAAGAAGTTGCCTGCCATCTCCCCGTCGTCCCGCGGAGTTCCTGGGGGATTGTTCATACCTGCCATGTTGTTCGGAGAGTTCTAGAAACCCAGATGTATGATGATTAGAGAAAACTCCCAAAATGGAGTAAATGGCATTTAATAAAATACTTGGGGAAGCACTAAATACTAAATTCTGGCCTATAATGAAAAACTGAAAATTAGCGATGCACCAATACCACTTTTTCCAGAGCCAGTCCAATACAATACGTATATTTTGGTACTTGTCAATATGGTACTTGATATTTTCTTTACATTTGTAATTTTTTTTTTAAATATTGTATACAGAAACTCACAAAATGTAGTAAATGGCATTTAATGAAATACTTGGGGAAGCACAATAGAAAATTCCTGTTCCTGTGGCTCAGTGGTAGAGCATTGCGTTAGCAGCGCAAAAGTTGTGGGTTCGATTCCCAGGGAACACACATACGACAATACATGTATAGCCTGAATGCACTGTAAGTCGCTTTGGATAAAAGCGTTTGCTAAATGCATAAATGTAAATGTAAATTCTGGCCAATGTAAGATGTAAGAAAACTGGATATTGAGATCTGCTAAAGGTTTAATTTTGATTAAATTAACATTTAAAAGATAGACTTCAAATCCATGTGAGAGGATGGAGAATGTAATCTAAATGTAAAAAGAGCAAAAACAAGAATGAAAAAATTATATAATACAGATGTATTTAAAAAAAAAAACTAAAATCAGCCGATTACTGATATTTTGTGCATCTCTAAAGAAATTAAAAAGAATATGTGAAATATGTGTTGTTACTGTTAAGTAAAACTATTGAAAATATATTTTTGCTAATTGAAATAAATTCGAAATAAAACAAAACATAAATATTAAATGAAAAACTTCAGAACTTTAGAAATGGTGCTTTGGCAAATAACAAATAAATACACTTCAACGCAAACACTAAAATGACTAAAACATACAACAATATAGAAGAAATACCACGGTATAGAATATAGAAAGAATACCAATACAAATGTAATTAAAATTAAAATATGCGTCAAACTGAATTACTAAAACTGACAAAAAACTAAAATAGAGAATACATTTATGTTAAAAAAAGACCTAAGATTAAAAATAGATCCTAAAATTCAAATTAGAAATATAAGTTTATTAAAAATAATAAAACTATAATAATAGATAAATAACACTAAAATAAAACAGATTCACATACAGGTGCATCTCAATAAATTAGAACGTCGTGGAAAAGTTCATTTATTTCAGTAATTCAACTCAAATTGTGAAACTCGTGTATTAAATAAATTCAATGCACACAGACTGAAGTAGTTTAAGTCTTTGGTTCTTTTAATTGTAATTTTAATTTAACAAAAACCACCAATTCACTATCTCAACAAATTAGAATATGGTGACATTTAACTTTCTTTTGAGTACCGCACTTAGACCGCAGTCACACCTTTGCCATTAAGGGACAATATTTGCCACCTTAAATTGATTAACAGCTGCATTTTTTACCTTTAGGCAATGTTTTTCTGGCCTTATTAATTGCATGTCATGTTTTATGTCATATTCTTACCATTCCATTAAGTGTATTATTAATACAATAAATAAAGCAATAAATTATGGCAAAACAAAGTGATACTTGTAGATTTAAAACTAAAATCGCCAGTAGGTGGCAGTAAGTCACCGTCTTAATGAGTGAGGCGTCACGTCATTCATTCCTTCAGTAAGTAAGGAAAAGGCTGTAGTTATGAATGGATTATTAATCACTGACTCTCCGAGTCGTTCAAAGCTGTAGATTCCTTCACTAACGAAACACCGTTGTTGCTTGGAGACACACACCAGTTCTGTTGCAGATTTCATTAGAACTGTTATTATTCCATTGTAAAATATAACAAACAACTTTAACAATATTGTTTTTAAAAATGTAAAATGTTCACTTAATATTACCTTTTTTGTTGAACTGTTATTTAAAATCAATGTCACATTTGCAATCGTTTGGATATTCAGGGAAAATTGCATTTTTGCTCGTATTTTGAACATGAAACAATAACACGCACAGGGTGTTTCTGTATCAATGATGGTTTCTTAAATCGATGTTCTTCATGCTATTAAGTGCTAAAAATCTAAAAATACAATGAACAACAGTGTGATTTGCTAAGGCAGCATATTTAGCGGTCATCCTATTATACTGTTGGTCCATTGTGTTTTTTGAAAACCAACATCACTGCACCCGTTTACCAATACATTTTGGAGCACTTCATGCTTCCTTCTGCTGACCAGTTTTTTTTAAAGATGCTGATTCATTTTCCAGCAGGATTTGGCACCTGCCCACACTGCCAAAAGCACCAAAAGTTGGTTAAATGACCATGGTGTTGGTGTGCTTGACTGGCCTGCAAACTCACCAAACCTGAACCCCAGAGAGAATCTATGAGGTATTGTCAAGAGGAAAATGAGAAACAAGAGACCAGAAAATACAGATGAGCTGAAGCCCACTGTCAAAGAAACCTGGGCTTCCATACCACCTCAGCAGTGCCACAAACTGATCACCTCCATGCCACGCCGAATTGAGGCAGTAATTAAAGCAAAAGGAGCCCCTACCAAGTATTGAGTACATATACAGTAAATGAACATACTTTCCAGAAGGCCAACAATTCACTAAAAAAGATTTTTTTTTATTGGTCTTATGACATTCTAATTTGTTGAGGTGAATTGGTGGGTTTTTTGTTAAATGCGAGCCAAAATCATCACAATTAAAAGAACCAAAGACTTAAACTACTTCAGTCTGTGTGCATTGAATTTATTTAATACACGAGTTTCACAATTTGATTTGAATTACTGAAATAAATCAACTTTTTCACGACATTCTAATTTATTGAGATGCACCTGTATATCCAGGTATTAAGTTCTCACCTTTGGCAACCCATCCATATCACCCGAGCCTGTCATCAAAAGCAGATAAAATTGAGAACCATTCGAAACATCAAAACATTTATTTTGTACTTATTCGCTATTTGTATGATGACGTCTCACCTAAAGACCCATTCATATGGTGCGGCTCCATCGATCCCATTCCACCCATAGGACCATCAGGCCCCGGCCCCATTGGGAACTGCAGAAACACACATACTATTAACATTCATCCCAAAAAACATCAATAATACTAACAAAGGACTAAACCATTTTCCATTCTGCATGAGAACTGTCAACGTACATTCGGTCTGTTGCCACCAGGGCCGATTGGATTCATCATTGTGTAAATGTTTTCACTGGAATTCGTTGAGTCTGCAAGAAAACAGGTGACATTTCTTAAAGCTTCACTGGAAAATTATCCGCAAACTAATATATTCAAATAAGATTTTACAAAACTAGAGCTTTACGTTTTAAGCTAATTTCCAGTCACTGAGGTAATTTCTCAACTATTGTTATGAACTTTCAATAAAAGGCTGAAATGAATTTCAGATAGATTAAATGAAAGTAAACTGACCTCCTGGGCTTGGCATGATGGGAGTTCCTGGAGGGCCACCACCTCCTGGAGGCCCCTGCAACACGAGCACAGAAAAGGATTATTTACGAAGAACATCTCGGACAAACAGAAAGGGTAAGACAAAATCTTGTGCATGCAACTCACCACATAGTTTCCTGGTGATGAAGAAGAGTATGCTATCTGTGGGAAGAAGAGATATTATGAATCTTTTTTTCCCAGTCATTGCGATATTGAAATGATTGGAAGTGGCACTCACTGAGTTTGCGTTAGGGTTAGGCCAAGGCCCCCGACCTCCTGGACCCCTGAAAACACAAGAAGAAATGTTAGTGTGTGTATTTAAGCGTGGCATAGACGGTGTGAGTTTGTTATGCCATGGTGGAGACTAGGGGTGTAAATCGGATGGTTCATCACGATATCGATTCTCATACCCAGCGATACAATGTTTGTCGATACCTCAAAAAATTATACGATTCGATTTAGCAGTATATCGATCGATATATCGATATTATAATATTATATACCTATTTTAAACAACCATCTACATTTTTATTACATGAACATAAATCTAGAAATGCTACTATGGGCTCAGTGCTAAGCATCTTTTCTACATATAACCAAATTACAAGCAATAGCAGAAAAAAATACAATAGAACAAAGACAAGTTCAATAAACAGTGCTTTTCAGGTTTTTCAGCTCAGTCTAAAATACTTTTTCAGGTACACTACAGAAATGTAATAATCAAATGTAAAATAACTGCATAGTCTTCACTGTATAAATTAAATAACCTGTAAATTAATACTTTTTGATGTTACAAAGGTTATTTAGTCAGGAGCAGTGAGCACTTGTATTTTTCTTTGACAGCATTAGATTTATTATTAGTTTGTTTTCACTTTAAGAATGAAAGCACAGATTTAATATACTGATACACATGCCTCTTTTCTCCACTGTTTACATTAAGACATATGCTTTTCTTAACCTACTGTTTACAAGGATATTAGCCAAAACATGCATTTTGATGTAGTTATGTCTGAATTTATTCATCCATGCTCAAAAAAGCAGAGGAGAGCTCAGTATTCGTGCAGAGTTGACGCGGCTGTCTGTGTGGGTGCGCTTCAGATGTGCGTGCGCGTGCTTCAGATGTGTGCACAGAAACTTCTTACACAGCGCTCGACTGTTACTCCAACAATCCCGAGCGTCTTATATGCTCACCTTGTGCCTTCGGGCAGTCCTTATATCGAGTCCTGATATGTGAGTTTGAACGAGAATGCATGCGTTGGCAGTAATGCATAGACGGACATTATGTGAAAACGTGGACAGTGCCAAAATAAAGGTGCCTTTTTATACTACAGATATCGATATATTATGCGTGGCATCGATGCATCGTATCGTCATACATTGTATCGATATATCGATTCATATCGATGAATCGTTACACCCCTAGTTGAGACTCACATGTTCATGACAGGCATTCCAGGACCGCCGAGAGAGTTTGGAGGAGGCCTCATTCCACCGCCGTAGTTCTACAAATGTAGAGATGGCAAACGTTAACTTGCGTATGAAAGATACTTATTTCATCTGGTAAATGTTAATTCAGTACCTCATCTACAATAACAAATTGTATAATACTATTATAATAATAATAAATATAGGCTGGGTTGCCACATTTTTTTAATCAATGAGAGAGAGAGATACATACAGTGGGTACGGAAAGTATTCAGACCCCATTCAATTTTTCACTCTTTGTTATATTGCAGCCATTTGCTAAAATCATTTAAGTTCATTTTATTTCCTCATTAATGTACACACAGCACCCCATATTGACAGAAAAACACAGAATTGTTGACATTTTTGCAGATTTATTAAAAAAGAAAAACTGAAATATCACATGGTCCTAAGTATTCAGACCCTTTGCTGTGACACTCATATATTTAACTCAGGTGCTGTCCATTTCTTCTGATCATCCTTGAGATGGTTCTACACCTTCATTTGAGTCCAGCTGTGTTTGATTATACTGATTGGACTTGATTAGGAAAGCCACACACCTGTCTATATAAGACCTTACAGCTCACAGTGCATGTCAGAGCAAATGAGAATCATGAGGTCAAAGGAACTGCCTGAAGAGCTCAGAGACAGAATTGTGGCAAGGCACAGATCTGGCCAAGGTTACAAAAACATTTCTGCTGCACTTAAGGTTCCTAAGAGCACAGTGGCCTCCATAATCCTTAAATGGAAGACATTTGGGATGACCAGAACCCTTCCTAGAGCTGCAGCCCTCCACCAGTCGGGGCTTTATGGCAGAGTGGCCTGACGGAAGCCTCTCCTCATTGCAAGACATGTGAAAGCCCGCATGGAGTTTGCTAAAAAAAGACCTGAAGGACTCCAAGATGGTGACAAATAAGATTCTCTGGTCTGATGAGACCAAGATAGAACTTTTTGGCCTTAATTCTAAGCGGTATGTGTGGAGAAAACCAGGCACTGCTCATCACCTGTCCAATACAGTCCCAACAGTGAAGCATGGTGGTGGCAGCATCATGCTGTGGGGCTGTTTTTCAGCTGCAGGGACAGGACGACTGGTTGCAATCGAGGGAAAGATGAATGCAGCCAAGTACAAGGATATCCTGGACGAAAACCTTCTCCAGAGTGCTCAGGACCAGACTGGGCCGAAGGTTTACCTTCCAACAAGACAATGACACTAAGCACACAGCTAAAATAACGAAGGAGTGGCCTCACAACAACTCCGTGACTGTTCTTGAATGGCCCAGCCAGAGCCCTGACTTAAACCCAATTGAGCATCTCGGGAGAGACCTAAAAATGGCTGTCCACCAACGTTTACCATCCAACCTGACAGAACTGGAGAGGATCTGCAAGGAGGAATGGCACAGGATCCCCAAATCCAGGTGTGAAAAACTTGTTGCATCTTTCCCAAAAAGACTCATGGCTGTATTAAATCAAAAGGGTGCTTCTACTAAATACTGAGCAAAGGGTTTGAATACTTAGGACCATGTGATATTTCAGTTTTTCTTTTTTAATAAATCTGCAAAAATGTCAACAATTCTGTGTTTTTCTGTCAATATGGGGTGCTGTGTGTACATTAATGAGGAAAAAAAATGAACTTAAATGATTTTAGCAAATGGCTGCAATATAACAAAAAGTGAAAATTTTAAGGGGGTCTGAATACTTTCCGTACCCACTGTATATAGATAGATACATAGAAATGTAGCTATATACTAGGCAACATTCGAAGTGGATCAAAACCTTTCATCAAAGTTGTCCTAAAACCAAAATGCGTTCTTGTCTTAGGACAAATCTGACTAACTTTTTTGATCCACTTCAAATGTAGAATGTGACTGCTGTAGAAACATAGATAGATATATAGATATATAAAATAAAGAAAATATATTTAACTATAGCAAGCTCTATACCTTTCTTGCTTGCATTTTAATTAAAGTAGGTATATTGTAGGAATATGTAATCGTCAAATAAATATTGTATATTAATGCACAATAAATAAAAATAAATATTTTCTATCAAAATGTTCATGTTTTTTTTATGTTTTATATATTTTGTTTTTATTTATTTTAATTTATTTTTAATTAGATGACATAATAATAATGATAACTTATAATAAATATATTTTCTATACATATTTTCCATGGATAAATATGTATGTATATATGGATTGAATGTATTAATTAATTTAAACTCATTTTATTTATATTTCCATTTCTCTGATATTTCCAGATTTTCTATGATTATGTCCTATGCAATGTTCCCAATCCATGCACAACTGCTTGATTGACAGCAATGTCAGCCAACCTGTGGACCCATGCCTCCCATTCCTCTGGGGGGGTTCATTCTCATCGGGCCGCCCATGTTTGGATGTCCTAATGGGGAGATGAAGCACAATCATTTTACAAACGCCTGAACTATTGAAGTTCTCTCATAGCATATTTCCCCAAATACAGCTGGTTGTAAAACTCTATGGCGCAGTGCGGTACCTTGCGGTCTGGTGGGGTCCAAACTGTTTGGCATGAGTGGCTGTGACCCTGGGACTCCAACGGGAGGCTTAAACCAAGAAACAAAATGGAATCAAACAAGAGCCAAAGCAGAGAAAACGGAAATCGAAAACGGCAAAAATTAAGGGTTGTGGGTAGGTCAGTACCTGATTTGGCATGCGGAGTGTTGGGCGAGGTCCACCTGGGTACCGTGGAGACATGAAAGGCTATGGGGAGAGAGCATAGGAGCTGTCAATCAAAAGACGCCATTGCTAACCTCTCATTAGTAGAACAGTAATACTTTAACACCGTATGTTGCTGTATATCTTAAAGGGATAGTTCTGTCATCATTTACTCACCCCCAAGCAGTTCCAAACCTGTATGATTTTTTTTGTTCTGCTGAACACAAAGGAAGATATTTTGAAGAAAGTTTGTAATCAGGCTGTTTTGGGGCACCATTGACTTCCATAGTAGGAAAAAAATACTATGGAAGTCAGTGGTTCCCCAGAACTACTCTGTTTCCTAAATTCTTCAGAACACCTTCCTTTGTGTTCAGCAGAACAAAGACATTCATACAGGTTTGGAACTACTTGAGGGTGAGTAAATGATGAAAATGATGACCAAATTTTCATTTTGGGGTGAACTATCCCTTTAAGTCTTGCTTTATTTGATGGAAATTATATACCCTATACCTCTTCTCTGATTATATTTGATGGTTCGAAAAGTTATTCACAGTCTAAACATAAAATCTTATGGATTTATTATTGAAACTAAAATAAATGTTTAAATAGTATGTAGTATTTGAGATGCGCAGTACAATAGTAACCAGCAGGGGGCGCAATCACACTACATAAAAGGCATCTATTTGATCTTAAAGAGAAAAATCTCAAACATCGGTTCTCTCTACACTGACATGGTGAGCCTGCTGCTATCAGATTGTTTAATAGAGAAAATATATGGTATTTTAAACAAGACATTACAGTGAGAACTAAAATAGAAAGAGGTTGGACAGGAGAGCAATAAGTAACGCACAAACAAAGATACCACATCATCCTAACCATCTGGGAAGCGACAAGTTACAGCAACAATTTGTCTATTCACACTGAAAGCACAAACACCGCCCGATGCCACATAATTATGGCTAAATAAGAACATATTTGAGGTTTCATAGAGTTACGAGAGTAGCAACACCACTAGAATAAAAACAAATCAAGCAACAAAATTAGCCATCGCTCAAAAAGCTTTATTACATCACTGAGTAGCAAGTCATTTTTTTAGGGTTTGATCCAACAACATTTAGGATTGAGCTCATTTCCAGCTTGGTCTACCTACGTTCGTTCCAAGTTGCAGCAAGTTTGTGTATTTGGAAAGATGTGTTGGTGTTTGTGTATTTGTGGTAGAGTGCCTGTGTTTATACTTGCATGTGTAAATGCAAGAGCATGTTTGTGTTTTCATGCGTGTTGCATTATTAATCGGATATTGATGGACAATGAAGAACTGAGTGCAGGGAGGGACCAGGTCTGCAGAGTCGCGGCTAGATGAACTTCCACTCCTCATGGGCTGGACCGCAGCCTGCATTATTTATTTGACAACATCGTCACTGTCAGCAAGGAATATGTGTGTGTGTGTTTGTGTGTGTTTTCAGAGAGAACACAGAATGAAGTAATGTACTGCTTTGAGCTCTATCTAGGGAAGAGTCACGATAGTCCACCAGTTGTCAAACAATTTATTAGATTAGATTTTCTAAAATTTTATTCATGAATTAAAGTATTCAAATTATATACTTATTTGTTATATACTTTACTATTTGAGCTATAAGGATTATTCAATCTAATTAGACTTGAGCAACACCAAAATCATGGGTTTAATTCCCTGGGAATTTATAAATTGATAAACACAGTAAACCTCGAATGCAATGCAAGTTGCTTAGAATATTTTATTGTTGTATTAAAACAGTCTAATCTAATCTAATGATAATTATATCAATAATAATTATTACAAATTATGGTAGCAACTATAAGGTTATAGGTTCGATTCTCATTAATTGATAAAGTAGTTTATAATATTTTATTCTTGTATTAAAACAGTCTAATCTAATCTAATGATAATTATCTCAATAATGTATCAATACTAATTGATTATTTTATTTACCGTAGCAACTCTAAGGTCATAGGTTTGATTTCCATTAAGTGATAAACAAAATATAGATTGCATTGGATAAAAGCATCCGCCAAATGCGTAAAATGTAAATAAAGGGTTCCATTTAAGACAGGTTAGTAGACTGGTCATTTAGGAAACTAGTTGGAAGACTAATTGATTTTTTAAGTCTGAAGATTTGCACACTACAAGATCTAACAAGTGAAGACATTAGACAAAATCAAGCACAAGCAGCAGACTTTTTCCAGAAATAACAGTGGTTTATTCTGGGACTGAAAGAATAAAAGAAGTATGAAGGTGTGAAGACAGAAAGGGTGAATGGAAAGCTCTCCTTAAATGTTATACTACACCCAACGCGTCTCTTCCACAGGTTATGTGTGAGGAAGTACAAAAAAATAGGGGACAAGGGTCTTACCTGGCCGTGTGGCCCCATCATGGGGTTGTTGGGGTTGTGTGGAGGGGGCTGTGAGTGTGGTGATGGTTGTGACCCGGGTGGGCCCTGAGAAAGGGAAGAGAAAAATTAAGAGACATTTGAAAACCCATAGACATGACATTAAATTGTTCTTTGCTGAAGTTGGTTGACCAACAACGTCTCACTGGTAAAGAAAGATAAAGAAAAAGCTGATGATTTTAATGGGCTCTAATAACAATCCAGGTTGGTAATAAATCTACCCTTTATTCCCCAGCAAAGGGCATCTCCTACAGGGCTGAACACCATAACGGAGCTCAACCACAATGCCTCCTCCGTGTCTCTCAATGGAGTCTATGATAGGTAAGTGGGATAGGCATATGGCCTGTACAGAGATGCCTGTTACTGCACCACATCCCTGTAGAGAGTGACTGAGGAACAACTTGGGCTGGATTGTGTGCGAGACGTGTGTCTTGGGTGAGGGGGGGAGAGTGTTTGTTAAATGAAGCAATTAATAAAATCATTTTCTACCCAGCTAAGGAGATAACGGCTTGGCACTGAACTACAAGCCCATCAAGAGAAGCCCCTCCCGCTGAGAAAGGGAACAGCACATACTATTCCTCGTGGGCCAGTGGCATAGAGGACAGCTGCAACCACAAGTCCAACTGTTTCAGTGAAGCAATGGCGCTTCCTGACCAAAAGAAGGCAGTGTGTAGCTACTTGCCGAGTGACTGCCGGGACTAAAAAGAACCAAGCAAAACAAAGCATGGAACAGCAACACAATGCATATTTCATTGTTGTCTCAGTGTACATTACGAAAAGAATTATAACCACTTCTTTGGCACGCGCACGGGATTGTGCAATTCCTGTTTTTGAGGGTGTGCTGCTTCAGAAGAACAGTTTTCACTTGTCTTGGGAAGTAATTATTCTGATAAGTGCAGCAGTCACAGAATCGGTCACAAACAGAGATAATAAATGCAATGTGTCATACAATACATGATCTAAACATAATCAAAAACCTCTGGTTGTGAAAAACGTAAAGAAATCTCGCAAACGTATGCGCACCAGGGAGGTACTTTGACTTTAAAGTTACCCCAAATGATGCAATCAATTAATTATTTAGATTTATATGCAAGCCCGACTGTCAGGAAATCCACGATGGCATACCAAATGGGATCTAAATTTTGACAAAGACACCTCTAGCGGTCGAAAATATCAAAATCCCATAAACCAGTCTGCACTAGAGAGGTACACTATATTGCCAAAAGTATTGGGTCACCCCCTTTTAATGAAAGATTTGACTACTTTAGTAATTTCCATGAGTGCAAATCTTAATTTTTAAGCATATAATGATATTCTAGGGAATTGTGTGCTTCTAATTTTATAGCAACAGTTTGGACAAGACCCTTTTCTATACTAACATGACAGTGCCTCTGTGTATAAGACAAGGATTAAAGAGAAATGATGATTCAGTCAGTGTGGAAGAACTTGACTAAGCTGCTGAAAGCCAAGTCCTAATCCCAGCTGAACACTTCTAGTGTGACTTTAAATGCAGACCTTGAGCCAAAAATTTATAGTAAATTGGTGGGTTTTTGTTAAATGTGAGCCAATATCATCACAATTAAAAGAACCAAAGACTTAAACTACTTCAGTCTGAGTACATTGAATTTATTTAATACACAAGTTTTAGATGCACCTGTAGTGTACTTTGACTTTAGAAGTAATGGAAAATGATACAAACTCAATCATAAACATAGGTAAGGCTGCAACTTAGGAAGAAAGAAAACACGAAAGTACACCGAGATTTGCTTGAGTGTTGGGACATGCCTATGTCAACAGGACCACAATGCTGTATGTGCTGGACCCATTTCAATGTCCCAAGACTCCTGCACCTCACAACAAGTCTAAACAAGATCATCCAGTCCTTTTAACCTTGATGGAACTCTCTCTCTCTCTCTCTAGAACAGAGGTTCTCAACCCGCATGCGGCCCGTCACAAATCCAAATGCGGCCGAATTCCAGCAAAGAAACGCATTCAAACAAGAATAGTCTCAGCATCAGCGGTGAAAAGAGTGCTGGACTTACTTTCGGTTTGCCCCCCCCCCACCACCACTTGAAAATGTTCAGGCAAAAAAGAAACACCCATAAACTACTACGCGGCAATCATCCTTATTACAGAAATACGGCAAAACATCTCTGGAGAGAGCCTCAGATTATTAGATTCTAAAATTCTTTCCATATTTGGATCAACATATATTCGTTTTGAACGGAGTGCCTGACGTTGGTTCAAAATTACCCCGGTGAGCATAATGAGCCACGAGAAACATTGATTCTACGTTGATTCGATGTCAGTTTGCTATCGATGTCAGTTTGCTACACTTTCTGCAATGTTGCGTGCCAAGTAACAATTCCGTGCGCGTCTTACAGACTGTAACTTACAATCACAACTTCATTGTGCCGTTACTCATTTCAAGCAGAATTTCACAAAATTGGTTTCCGACAGTATCAGGTGTTTTATTATTGGTGAGTACAATTATTTATTTAAATGTAATCGTTTAGATATTATAATATTTAGGCTATAAATAATATTATAAATCTGGTTGGTTTGTATTGATGACGTGATATGTAAATGACGTGTGCGGCCGTGAAACTTGCACTAGGTTCTAGGACCATAGTACAGCCCGGTGGAAAAAAAGGTTGAGAACCACTGCTCTAGAGTCTATCAGTCTTTCACTTTTCTCAATGTTCTGTTGGTTTTCAAGAGGTTTTTGTGGGAGAAGGGCTGATGAAATTCTCCCACCTTCTTCCCTCAAAACAAACCCATCCATTTCAGATGTTTCCAGCTAAACTTGAAACTATTTCTCTTTCTTTCGCTCCTAGACTTCGCTTCCTCCCTGCCTCCCCCTTGCTAGTCTGTCCTCCCAAGAGGAGCTAGTGCAGTGAAGTTTAGACATGAAGATTATTGAAGAGGCCGACCCATGCAAGAAAAAAAAGAAAAGAAAAAGAAATCATACAAAATTTCCACGATCCGGGCCAGACGCCAGCACACAAGCTGTGTGTTTCTCTCCCTAAACTCTCTTCCTGGGCTCTCCGTCTCTCTGCAGGAGGTTGCCGGGAGTCTAGGCCTGTGAGGTACAGATTAGGAGAGTCTAGAGAGAAGTTGTACACGAGGCTTTAGCCCTCTTCACCTTCATCCCTGTTGCACAGGACAGTACAGATCACACGGCAGCTACAGCGGTCGCATGTGTTAATTATAGCCACTGCATCTGGAGCTGCACAGGAGACACAAACAGAGGCTCAGGCACACATGTTTTGGCTGTATAGCTCCATTACAAAAACGCTTTTTCAACTGCAACAGCGTACTGCTTACTGGAGTACCATTATTTCTTACAGATTTGTTTTTGTTGGACATAACTGGACAACATGCAGTTCTGCAAGTTATTCAAATGTTGTGAGACTTTTTGACTTTATCAACAATAAATGGTTCATAACAATCAGACTAAATTGGTTTGTTGCAAAAACATTCGTGCACAATTTTTTCTGAGATGGTCATGAGTGCACACGTCTAATAAAGAAATAATTAGAGATAAAAGATGAACAGCAAATGGAGGCGACGAAGCACAAATGTCCGCCTTTCTAAACAAGAGTTAGGATTCTGATTGTGGAATCAGCATAGATCACAACCTGTTACAACCACAATTCTATTAAAAACAGTTACAAAAAGAGCAGCTCCAATTATTAGCACAACTGTGTCCAGCAGTTGTGGCCGATGCGAGTCGGAGAGAGCAGTAATTAGCTCTTGAGAGGTGTGAAAGAGTGATATACTGGCCACTAGGATATATGCCAAGATATAATTGGTCACCAGAACACAGCCACTGGTCACGTGGAATCGGGGAGCATACAAGGAAAACACGTGGGCCTGGAGGAGCCTGTCTTTTTTGCAATTGTTGCCACATTGCCTTCTCTCTCTTCCTTCATCTTTCATTTTCTGTCTTCACTCTCTCCATGGCTCTCTTCTGCCATGCCCTGGGCTGCTACCAAGAGGGAATTACTGCAGTGGAGCACAAAGTCCTCCCTCTTCCTCCCTTTCTTAGTTCTCTCTTTCCCTCTC
The DNA here is from genome assembly GCA_003573665.1 of Oxygymnocypris stewartii. Taxonomy (NCBI): domain Eukaryota; kingdom Metazoa; phylum Chordata; class Actinopteri; order Cypriniformes; family Cyprinidae; genus Oxygymnocypris; species Oxygymnocypris stewartii. The sequence continues at coordinate 2,722,256 of QVTF01003285.1, forward strand.
GATCTTATGCACACAGGCACTATTTATAGAATGCAATGTCATTCACGCAACAGTCAGATCGCTCTCTGCTCTGAACACGGCTCTTACAACATTAACACTCTCCTCATCAACTCAAAAACCACGTCAGGGTTCTATCTACCAATCCATGTGACGCTCTATCTGATGCTCATCTCAGCATCTGCTGCTTTATGGGATGCTCTATCAGCTATTTTATCTATTCTAGACAATCTGCAACATTCTGAAAGCTTTATTCTCTCTGCAACTCTATCTGATGTTGTACTTCATGAACTCTAGTTGTACTTCATGAACTCTAGTTGTACTCTAGAATACCTAATGTTCAATTTGTTGTAATGTATCTTCTCGTCTCATCGACTCCATTGGACCCTCTATCAGCTGATCTATCAGATGCTTTATCAGACGTTCCATCTAAACTATCTGATGTTCAACAAGATGTTCGATCAAATCTTGTTAAATATAGGAAGGGTCGGCAAGTAAGTTTGGCATCGGCCCAAAAACTAATTTTGCCACTAGATGGCAGGCCAGAACATAGTCAAAGGATAATTTAAGATATTATTTTTACTCCGCGCTCACTGATATCAGCAGTACCGCTCAGCATCTAAAGTATTTCAGTATGTTTGAAATATCACAGTTTTGTGCATAACATACAAAAAATTTTAATAAATTAAATTACAGGAGAGTTTCAAAGTGGCAAAACTTTTTCCTACCACATGACAAGCTTGACAATTGCTGCTTTTTGCAGTGCAGATTTATTTTGTGATGAAAATAACAGTACATTTTCATCAGTTATTTTACCTGCAGATCGATGCATTTCTTGCGGATTTCACATTCTGATTTAAGTGATAATTTTCTATCTAGCAAGCTAAATATGTTTAACATGACTTCTGTCTAAATATGCAGTTATATTATGGGTCGTTGGCATGAACTGTACTCGTGATGGTGGTGGAGCGCTCTTAGAGCGAGTGAAAACCACGACGTTCCGACTTTTAAAAAATCCGCTCCTCACTCCATTCAGAATCACAGATCTATTTTAGAACCCGCCGCTATCAAAATAATCTGGCTGCGGCCACAGGCCAGAAATTTTTGCAAGCGGGCCAGTCTTGGCCCGTGGGCCGCCTGTTGCCGACCACTGCTCTATAGGATGCGGCATCTGCCACTATCTTCTATCTGGCATTCTATCTACTCAGTAGGATGCTCCATCTAACCTATTGATATTCATCTCTGTCAAGATATCTCATTTACACCATTGGATCCTCTATCTGCTGCTCGAGCAGGTGCTTTATCAGATGTTTCATCTAATCTGTTACATATACCTTCCATGAGATGCTCTATCTACCACTCTTTCCTTACTTTCTATTTGATATTCTATCTACTCTTTTGGATGCTCTATTTGATATTCATCTCTGTCAAGATATCTCATTGACAACATTGGGTCCTCGATCTGCTGCTCTATTAGGTACTCTGATCTTCTGATCCATCTACTCTATCAGAGTTAGATGTTCTACCTAATGGAAGATGTTCCATGTTCCATCTAATCTACCTGATGTCCAACAAGATTTTAAATACACTGTATCAATTTTTCTATCCATTGAATCTTATGTTGTACATACACTTTGTTGGATGCTCTATCTGCTACTTATATCTACTCAATATCTTCTGAAGTTTTACTAAATACTCAAATCACTATCAAATCACCTCTTCCATCTCATATTTTATTGACTATTGGATCCTCTATCTGCTGCTCTATCTTCTATCTATTCTACTGGAAGCTTTATCTGATGTTCGACAGTAAATCTTAGTTTTTTTTGTTATGCAATTAATCTTGAATACATATATATTCCATGGGATGCTCTATCGGACCTGCCATATACTGTACATGATGACTGATCAAACAGATTATTCTTAAGATTAACCATTGAACCCTTTGAAGTTGGAAGCAAATATCATGGATGCAAACGCATCATGGGTGAAAAAGGTGATAAAGACAACAAAGAAAAAAAAACAACCTTGTGTTTTTTTCTACACATACAATATTTAAACGCCTTATTATTTTTAAGATTATATTTTAGACGATGAAAAAATGTGCCTAAAAACCTTGTGGAAAACAAAGACTTTTGAGAGGACAATTACATGAAATTAGCATTTTATCCAGTAGATGGCAGCAGAGGATCATTCAATAGCTTAGTTGCCATTTGCACTCCCTAGTTTTCAGGTCTTGATTTTTAATTTATTTTAAAATGGTGATTCTAACACATTTTAGGACTGTACTGAAGTATTATAGCAAGTATAATTAACTAATAATGCATTAAATATTTTGAAGTATTTTTTAGATTTATTTTATAAACTCAATTTTTTAAACATTGCATTAAAAAGGACACATCATAAAAAGTGTTTTAAGTATAGAACCTGCTAAATATATTCAGCCAACACAGACTTGTAGCTGTTGTGGTTTTGTTACTCTGAATTTACTCTGCATCACTTAATGCACAGGTCATCGGTTTGTCAGATAGTTCGTTCTGCCCTGGGCAGTTATCACTGTCTATCATAACAGTGACGGACGGAACAATTTAGTGGATTCACTCATGTAATTTTTTACACTCGCATTTGTCACTCTTGAAACAGTATACGTGGACATTCGGTCCTCTTAGAAAAACAAAACTTTTCTTTAAATTGTCAATGGATTATGTAGAGATTCTAGAGAAACAGAGCAAAGCTCTTATAGCGCAACTGACCGAGTTTACACACTTACAAATCTACTGATAAATCAATGACTAACTACACAATCAATCTCTCATTTACACCATGTGTATGTGTTTTGTCTCTCTCTGATTATATTAGGTAAATCTGCAAGCATCTAGAACTTTGTAAACTTACGAAAACAAAAAATTATTTCAGGGGGGATTCTTCTGATTAAAGGGGTGGTTGACTGGTTTTTTTCTAGGCTTGATTGTGTTTATGGGGTGCAGTCTAGCATGTGTTCATGCTTGTTTTTTTTTAAAACGCATTATTTTTCACATAATTTACATTTATTCCACACCTCTCTGTCCCTTCTCTGACAAACGCCTCGATTTATTTCCTGGTTTTATGAAGCTCCTCCTTCAGAAATACGAGATGGGCTAAGATTGGTTAGCTGGCTCAGTGTGTTGTGATTCGCTAAACCGCCTCTACTGCACGTCTGAACGTCCCGCCCCTCACCTCAGCGGCATGTGCTCCGGTTGAATTGTAAACAGTGGTGTTGTCTATAATGCTTATCAATTTGAGCCCGATTGAGACCCAGAGGATATTAGTGAAGAGGATTGTGCAGAACCTGTGCAAGCACGGCTCTTAATGATATGTTTGGTTGTTGTTGTCTCATACTTTTAAATACGCTGCTATTCGTAAGTGCTACTGCTTCTGTTAGCTTTTAATATACGGTTTTATGCTGATTAAAGCTTTAATACAGCACAGCAACCACACGCGTGTCCATTTATAATGCTTCTCATTGCTGTGTGAAAATAAGTGTATAATTGGAACAGTTTGTTGGAGCTGATCTGACGATCTGAATGAGAGAGAGAGAGAGAGATGCAGAGCAGGGCGACACGAGTAACAGTATTAAGAACCGCTGCTTTAATGATTTTGAAACTTGTGAATCCATTAGAATCGTTAGAAGACAGAATCGCGATTCAAATGAATATATTTTTTTATGTACATTCCCTAGTTTTCTCTTCCTCTTCTCTAAAGCAGCGTAGCATGGCCTCGCCCTCTTCTTTACATGTTCCTGGGGGCAGGGTTTATCTGGGTTTGTGACGTATCAGACCCGGGAAGTAACTCGTTGTAGTCCCTTACCAGTCGTTTTTGTAGGCATTAAACTTCCAGAATTTTAAAAGACGATATCTCCGTTTGCATTGAACTTTCAGCACCGCAACTCTGCAGATATTGTTTATGCTCAAACAACAACATTACACACTAACTAATGTTAAAAAAGTGAAAAATCGCAATCAACCACCCCTTTAACCTACAGAAAACACCTCTGACTGGCCATTGCTTTCAACAGAGATGCCTGTGATTGGCTATAATACTCAACGCTGCAAAAACAAGTAAATAAACTTGTGGTTTTGTAACTCAAAACCAGAGCAGGCATGCAAAAACACACAGGAGCGTTTAAAAGTGGTTGACTACAAGTGGGTCCAGATATGAATTGGTGCTAATTGTACTGTAAAAAGCCCCCCCACCACCATCACCAAAAATACTTTCTCATTGGATCTACACAAATCTCGTAGTTGACCTATTTTGGTCTCAAAAAGGTGAGTTTTCACCAAAAGGTGAGGAGTTTGCATCTATGAAATATAGAATATAGAGATGCAATTTGCATATGACTTGCACTAAAAACAGAAATGAATTGGTACAATAGCTAGATTAAATGGCCTACACAAGTTGGGTTATGATAAAAATAATTTTTGACTAACAGAATTTGTCTTCCTAAGGTAGTGTGTGTTTCTTTAGAAAGGTGACTAGCTTTTGTCTGACTATAAATAGCTCAATAAAGATCACTATGGCAGAGGAACTCCCACAGGCGCCTTGACTTTGGGAACTATGCCTCTAAGCATTCCCCCAAATCCCAGCCCTGATTTTAAAATACACAGATATGTTGTTAGATATGTGTTACCAAAGAGCTACAACCAAGCACGCATGTTTTTACCCATTTTGGCCTTAGGGATTAAGCTGTTGAGGCATTCACACTGATCTCAGATCAGGTGACACGACTCTGTTTGTGTCAGTGTGAGTTGCTACTGTACCGAACTACTAATTTAGACACGCAAAATGGAAATTAATGGAAATACGTAGAAGGAGAGATAGCGGGAAAGAAACATCTGGACGGGGATTAGAAGAACTAAAGAGGGTTAGTGAAAGGCGGGGTGGGGTAAGGGACAGAGAAATGGTAAAAGCTTAATGCACAGGGTTAAAGGAGGAGGTTGAACAGGAAGATGGGGGAGGAGAGAGCAGCCCTTACTTGAAAGAAGCCGGGAGGCATGGGTCCACCTGGCATGCCATCGTTGGGCGGCATGTTGCCCATCACAGGACTGGGAGCTGCTGCCGCACTCTGAAACAGAGAAACACGCAAAGTCTGGTCAGAAAATAAATTCTAAACCAAATTTCATTTTTTAACCATTCAAACTATTTCGTTTCAAGTTATGTATTATAGAGTACATTAAATAAACTCAAACTTTTCCAATAACAATTCCATAACACAACAACTTACAAGTAGAATCTCTCGTCACATACGTAAGCAGTTCTTTAGGTTGAAGCCTGGGCCCCCCACACCCCACACCCCAGACAAAGCCAAACTCAGCCGTGTCTTTCCCATGATGGTAAAGAAGGGGTAGACTGGGATTACACACGACCCAGCCCCCCCTCATCCACCCTGTAATCAGATACCTCACTCTCGTCTGAGTGGAGGAGGGTACCACTGACCCTGAGAGGGCAAAGGGCACCGTTCCATGCACCAACATACACAGGCATAGGTACACGATTACCTCTGTCTTTAGCTCTAACATATATGTAGCTGCAAATCTAATCCTAAAGCCACATACAATCTGTAAATCCAAAATCCAAATACCTATCTAAAAATTCCTTTAGGGCTTCATCCCATCATCACCTAAATTTGAGAAACCAAGAAATAGTTCCGTTTTAAATGTTTTCCATGATTTCCAGTTCGGTTAATGAATTTTTCACAGAGATTTCAAATGTGTAAATATTAGGGATGTGCAACAGCGATCAAGTACTCAAGTACTCGGCCGCGACAGCGATGATCGATCATGAAACCGATGATCATGGAAAAAAATATAGCACAAATCTGCCATAAACATTAATGACATAAGCATTATAATGAGAAATGTATAGGATGTGAAATCTATAGTAAATTCCGTCTTTGCCCGTGTCTCAGCGCGCTGTTGAAAGCGCATCACGGCGGGAGCGCTCTATCACTATAGACCTTTTTCTGTTAGTAAACATTGTGACATTTTTCTGTGGACGGAGCTTAGGTGGAGGCAGAAAAAGTTCACTGACCACTTCACTAACAGCCATTCACTTTAACAATGAAATCAAATTTTACCTGCATATGCAAGGTCACTCACTGTGCAGGACCATGATTGTTATTTAAATAAGTTAACTTTAATGGACGAAATATGATTGGCCAACACTATGCTCAATGGATGGACGATCTGACAGGATTACCGGCTGAGTGACTCACATCTATAGAGAAACCTAATGTGTAGTAACGAGAAACTCACCATGTCTATCTAGTCATGAAGATGTGTGTATGTGTATGTGTGTGTATATATATATATATATATATATATATATAAAATTATTATTATTTTTTTCAATTTCAGCAGGCAACTATTTTTAACGTTGAGACATGAGAGTGAACTGGGCCACAATACAAAAAGTAAGTTAAACATTCAATATTATTTGAAGATGAATGTATCATGCAATGGCCAAATAGATATTTTAAAGTATTTACATCCTGTAAATTATGCAAGTTAAGTTTACGGTGACATTACAGCATACCTTTACAATACTTGACATACAGTAGCCTACATTTAAAGGATTAGTTCACTTTCAAATGAAAATTTCCTGATAATTTACTCACCCCCATATCATCAAAGATGTTTATGCATTTCTTTCTTCAGTCGAAAAGAAATTAAGGTTTTTGATGAAAACATTCCACGAATTATCTCCAAAGTGTACTTCAATGAACTCCCTTTTTTTTTCCTTTTAATTGTTCTGGACTCCTTTTTAATGATCAAATACAATTGTATTAAATCAAAAAGCATGTTTAATTCATTAAAATCATGAAACTTATACAATTTAACATTAACTTATTAACAGTGTAACAAAAATTACATGTTTAGGACCATATAAAATGTTTTATTTTTTTCCTCACCTTATGTTTTATTGTTACCAAATTCTGTGTTTTAGCATGTCTAATTATTTGAATGCAAAAAAAGAAAAAATTATTCTTACAGTAGCCTTATGGACATTTTTTTCCCCCTCTGAAATTTGGTGTTATGTATATACATTTTATTGGTTATCAGATGAAGTCATAACACTTTGATTTAATTTATATTTTAATTAAATATTAAAAATGGTCAAATACAGGGGATTAAAATTAAAATATTTTGTGATTATTTCTTTAAAAAATAAAGTTGTATTATTTTTCAACAGTAGTAGTAAGTAGTAGAACGTACATTCTACTAAATAATAGTAATACAGCCTATTTCTGGCACAATATCTTTAATAAGTTAAACCGAACTTTTGTTTTGACGGGTTGCCGTGAATATCTATACAGTTCTGTGTGTATATGATATGACACTAGTTTTACTCAAATGAAATGGTAAAATGCTAGTGAAGTGACTCTCAGAACAGTTCTGGAGCTATTGTTCATATATGTATGTCCTCATTGAGACTGTAGCGAGCGCCAGGCGAAATCGGAATCGGCCAAGAAAATTGCCATCGGTGCATCTCTACTAGTTATAGTATCATCCTAGATGTGAATGACTTAAATTTTGTCTGACAAAAGTATCATGCAGCTTGAGTAAATTTGGAATATAGGTTATAGGCATAGTTCACCCAAAAATGAAAATTCGGTCATCATTTACTCACCCTCAAGTAGTTCCAAACCTGTATGAATGTCTTTGTTCTGAATACAAAAGGAAGGTATTCTGAAGAATGTGGGAAACAGAGTAGTTCTGGGGCACCATTGACTTCCATAGAATAAATTTTTCCTACTATGTAAGTCAATGGTGCCCCAAAACAGCCTGGTTACAATCTTTCTTCAAAATATCTTCCTTTGTGGTCGGCAGAACAAAGGTGCAGAACAAATGATGACAGAATTTTCATTTTTGGATGAACTATCCCTTTAAGTTGTATGGACTACTTTTATGAAGCTTCTTAGAGCTTTGTTCACAATATGCTTTCACTATGTAACAAACATGAACAATCACATTTCTGCATTTATTTTGCATGTAAAAGTCACATAGGTTTGGAACTAAATGAAGGCGAGTAAGTGACAGAATAGTAATTTTTTTAGATGAACTATCCCTTTAAGACACTGTCACAAACATTACAAATCAAATGCGCCAGCAACAACCACCACAGAAACTCCACAGATTTGCATTTAATCTAAATACAAGGAAGCACTTTCTCATAAACTAGGGAAGAAAAAGGGGCCGGAGGCTGGTGCTGGGCAGATAACAGGTGAGGTATGGGTAGCCACCGTGTTTGCATGCAGTGGAGGGATTGGCGAGTGTGTTTGGTTAAGGAGAGGGAGGGGCTGAGTGACAGATCTGGCCGGTGAGATTTTGTTTACACAGTGGCTGGTGTAGGTTTAACCAGCACAATGGCTCAACCGGCATATATGAACAAGTGAAAATGCAGAAGGTGGGCGGATGAATACTTTAATTAAAACAAAGAGATGAGCTAAAATAAAATCACTGGCTAGAATGACCAGCCGGAACGAGAGTCGTTGGTAGCTCACAAACACATACACACGCAGCACGACTGCTCTGCACTCAGGTAGAGCGGCAGAGGGCCCAATCGGCTTGTTGCCATGACAACTCAGACCTTGGCTCTCCTGCTCTCCGGTGCCCATTAAAACCCTCAGGCCGTCAATCACTTGCCCGGCCAGGGAGTGAAAGAGAGGGAGCACAAGAGAAACAGAGGAGAATGAAGATAGAGTTTAAAGGAGCCAGTGGCTTTTGATAGGCCTGGCTGTTTGCTACTACTAACTCTCTCCCTCTCGACCACACAAACAGACACATTCCGGTTCCTGTTAAACCTTCTCACACCATGCTTTGCATGTTTGTACTACCCTCTTCCCTTAAAGCAAAAACATTATACATGATGTTTGGATCTTTCCAAAGGTTTTGACACTTAAGGCGCATTCATGTTTAACATTAAGTAGGAATTTTGCACGAGAGGGTAAAGATTTTCATAATCCGATTTAACAATGGACAGGGCATCGTTCAAAAATGTTCGATACCGATACCTTTAGTTTGATACCGGTTCCTGAACGATACTTTTTTCGATACCAATTCTACAAAATCAGTTTTAACAAGATTACATTATCTCAAAAATGTTGGTTTTATTTTTTCAGCTTGTTGACATTTATACAGACTCAAAGCCTTATCTTCTGACCCACTGCACAAAGGAACAAAATATATACAACACATTAAATGTTCGTTTTCAAACGCATAGCTCAGACAGAATCATCATCTATATTCATTTATTCTAGGTTGTTAAAGACTTCAAGAAATTAAAAATCTTTATCCACTTTCATATGTGGGTGTTTCATTTTTTTTCACCATATGTTTTATAATTAAATTCTGTGTTGTAGTACGTCTAATTATTTGAAAGCATAAAAACAGCTTAGTTTCTTAAAATGTATTCTTAAATTAGGCTTACGAAATGTTTTATTTTCCCCAGAAATTCTGTGTTCTATATCTGGTTTTCAAATGAAGGCATAAAACATTAATTTCATTTATCTTTAATTTATTGTAAATCAAATAAACAAAGGGGGTTTACTATTAAAATTCAAACATGGAAGACATGTTGTGTGATCATTACTTAAATATAAAGTTTTAATAATAGTCTAGTTTTAGCAGTATGTACATTCTGCTGAACAATACGAATATATTTCTGCCGCAGTGTCTTCCAAGTTTAACCAAACTTTTATTTTGACGGGTTGCTGTGAATACCTTCACAATTCTGTTTATATGATATGACACTATTTTTACTTAAAATCAATTGATGAAATGTTCATGAAGTGACTCTCAGAGCAGTTCTGGTGATTTTGTTCATATATGTCCTCATTTAGTGAAACGGCAGATGCTAAAGTCACCGTGAGCATCACGCGCATCAAACTAGTGATGGGAAGTCCGGTTCTTTTCCGCGAACCGGTTCTTTCGGACAGTTTGTTTCAATGAACCGGTTAAAAAAAAACAGTCACCAGTTCGGTGTACTGGTGATCCGAAAACCGTTGCAAGCGATTCTTGACATGAGAACCGCTCTAACCGGCACACTGAATCGCGCATTCAGTGTATCAGCTGCTCTGCTCGTGCTCAGTTCTATTTCATACAAGCTAATTTAGTGAATGCGTCATCATTAACTATAATTACAGCACAGCACATAATCATTTTCTGATATTGAACAAAATACTTGGATAACATGCTTTTAGTCCGCTTGAGAAATGACACACATGCGTGGTATCAGATCATCAGTTCTCAAATCGGACGTGTCTGAAAGAAACGGTTCTCGGTTCAGTGTACTGGTGATCCGAAAACCGCTGCAACCGGTTCTTGACTCGAGAAAGAGAACCGGTCTGTTCGTTCAGCACACGGCTCGCTGTACACATGCTGCTCTGCACGTTATCATCATCAATTCTCTCTTCACAGCAGTTCACTCACTGTTTGAGTAAATTAATAACTCTGGGATGCATACATGTACACACACAGATTTTTAAAGCATCCTACACTGCCAAAAGCATGTGCATCGTTATTTTGGGTACATTATTGATTGTATAATAGCAGAAAGAAAGAAGATCTTAGATTCAGCAATAAAATGTACCTAATTCATTATTAATAATCCATGAGTAATATCGGCAGCCTATACTTTCACCTTACATCCACACACACACACACACACACACACACACACACACACACACACATAACACTGTCCAAACCCTCCGAAGAAATTAGCCACTGCTATTTTAATTATCAGTATCAATCATGGGGCTCGGCTGGCCAGCAGACGGCGGGGGAAAGGCTTAATCTGGGCATCGATCTGTAGCAGGGATCCAGGATGAGGAATGGATCCTACCTTATCTGTGCTCAGACGAGCAGGGTAACCCAGATCACCAGCCGACAAACACAAACACATGTATTTTGGTAACAAGTCACAACTCCGCATATGCTAAACAAGTAACACAGTGGAATGGAAATTATAGATCTGTAAGCATGAAATTGATTTCGACTTAACATATAATTCATAACTGTTTTTTTGTTATAGTTGTTGCCAATCTAATAGCTAGTAAATATTGTTTATAAGTACAAAACAAGGATTTGTAAAGAAAAATGTTGGAGGATTACGATTTAACCCAAGATGGCACTAGTTTTTCCTTTGCTGTAAACACAACTTGGTTCTCACGAGACTAGCATATTCTCACCGAAGCTTCTGCATCCACCGTCATTCACTGGAATGCCACTCTCTCATGAGTGCGCATGCAACAACCACCCAGAGCCGTGTGGAGCACTTTTTACTATGGATAGATGCACCTTTTGGACAAAATCTCGATGCCCATTCACTGCCATTATAAAGCTTGGAAAAGCCAGGACATTTTTTATATAACTCCGATTGTATTCGTCTGAAAGAACAAAGTCATATACACCTAGGATGGCTTGAGGGTGAGTAAATCATGAGGCGATTTTCATTTTTGGGTGAACCAACCCTTTAATTTCAGTATATCAGTAAATTGATTTGATTGAATAGTACTGATTTTGATTTGACTGCAATTTCATTACTTTGACATAGCTAGTCGAAATCTTTTTTTTTTTTTTACATCCCAAAAATAAACATCCAAGATACCAGCATTCTTCTAACTTACTGCATTTCAACAACACTCGCTGCCTCATCTGCTCTTTCTCCCAACATCCCCCATTTCCAATAACTGTCAGTGAAGTTGACTCCATAAAGATTAGCCAGTAAGGAGTCAGGACTGGCAGCCATAATCAGCCTTGCTGGCTGACAGATGTGCCTTTTAATCAATGGGGCGCTGGGACAGCAATCTACATGGTGTAACATAGGGAAGCCACTATGAAGAGGGGTCTCTCTCTCTGTCGCTCCCTCTCTTTCCCTCCCATGGCGTCAACAGCTGTTGTATCAATCAGGTGAATTAATTAACAGTAAACAAATCTGCTGAGGAAACCCCTCATGTACACCCCCACCCACAAACACACACTCTCATACACATACTGTATTCCCAAAACCCCCTTGCTTTCTCAATCTCAGTGTCCCACAATTATGCTTGATCAAGGGCCTAATCATAAGCCATGTACAGATACAAATGTGTTAATGTGTGTGTGGACAGGTGGAGAGAAAGTTTCCCGCCCAGAACACCTTCTGAAACAATGAAGCAGCAGTATAACTGTGAAACATGGAAAAACAGACAGATGAATAGATACGACAGCTATGCGTAGCCCAGCTCCACCTGTTATTTACATTAGCCATTACCACACTAATTTACTGTACTGAACAACACTGAGCCAAAAAGCTAATGTGGCCTTGAATACTTACTAGGAAGTTCATACTTAGACTGGAAAACACAAAAAGTATGCACAATTTCAAATTATTTTTTCTCAATATTAACAAAATGTCAATAATAATACAACAAAACGAAGTGCTTAAGGTTGTATATTAGCCGTTTAGCATGTTGATATAGGCATTTTTTATTTTATGTGCTCAAAAAAGCTAAATCGTTCAATAACAGTACTTAAACACTATAAAACATTAAACACTGCAAACAGTCACAAATAAACCTTAATTATGATTAACACTTTAAACTTTAATTGATCTGCCTTTAACTCCCCTTGAAAATCCAACGACGCATATACAAACACTCCATTAGCAATGTTTAGTAAAAATGCTCATCAAGCTGTAAACACAACGCATCTAATCTGACTTCATTTCAAAAAATAAAAATACAAAACTGGAGTTAAAGAAGCCAACATGCCCAAAGTTAATGCAAACAGGATTAGCTTACATGTAAACAAGACCGACAGCAGCAAAATGGTGTTGGGATACGACACATGCTGTGCGCCGCTGGGCACGACCGTGTTCGCCACCTTATTGACAAGGCTCGAAATTGTGACCATTTTGGTCGCATATGCTCCAATAATTTAATCTGTGTGAAATATATTTAGGAGCATTTGTGCGAGTGCATGTAATTGTAATGCGACCAGTTTTCATTTCTCTAAAAACGTTCACAGTAATGTGCCTTCTGTGTGCTGATACGGTGACCGGTCTGCCGTTCTGCCGGATCAAATGTTACATTACATCATCTTTACATTCTAAAATTTGATGCAGATTTTAGATTGGTTAATGTAGGTGGGCAATCACTCAGTCACTGCTTTCCGCTGTCAGGTGATGGATCCAACAGTTAACTACCACGGGAAAAGCAAAGGGCTGAAGAAGAGAGACAATGAAAATAAACACTGACAGATTTATTTTTTAAACCACCTAAAGTTACAAATAATGGAGCTTGTGAAAGCGATCATGTGGTGAATGTTGATCCACCAGCCGGAAAGGCTGGAAAACTCTCCAGTTTTCTGAGAGAATGGTTGAAAGACTTCGAGTGGCTCTACTATGAAAATGCACTGTGCTCTATGCACTACATTCACTTTAAAGCCGGATGAAGTTTGCAGGTAACACTAACAGCATTCTAGGGTTGGGTACCGAAACCCGGTACCAATATGGCACCGGTACCTATGTAACCGGTATGTACTAGAACCGAATCAGAACGCAGATTTCGGTGCCATGCCTGAGCGATCGGTTGAAATATTTGTCAATCGTTTCTCCGAAACAGACGTAAAAATCATCATCACACCACACCACACGTGAAAAATGATTTTCCTTAAATCTTTGTAGTAATACGAGTGTGCCGTTTTCACATTCTGACTTAAAAGCACAACTTGGAGAAATGAGAGCATCTGAGGAGCGCGTGAATGCAGAAATAGCACTTGCTCTGACGACAGCAGGTAACCTTCCATTAATTAGCTAAGCTACTACTACTCCATAGGCTACTAATACATCGATTAGCAATTGATTATAAATATACTTCATTATTAAAAAACAGAGATGGCTTGAATAACACAGATAAACTATACATTGTTGTAGTCGAGTGTTTATTGTATTTATTGTATCATTCAAAATGTTTATATCTTCTGTTTACTCAATTACAGCAATAACAATGCATTTATCCATATCTCTGGAGCTTCATGAGTTTCGCTACTTCTGTGACTGGATATGTGGATTTTCTGTGTGAGGACGCCCGCTGGCGTCCTGTATGAATGAAAAAGACCTCATCCCCGGTTTCACAGACGGGGCTTGAGTCTAGTCCTAGAATGAAATGTAACTCTTAGCTGTTTTAACTGAAATAAACTTGCACTGACTGATCCTAAAATATATCAGTGCCTTTGTTTTGTCTCAAGATGCACCCTAGTTATGTTTTTTCTAAGCAGGTTTCTAAAATATTACTTAAATGTCCTAATTTAACTATGGCTTAATCCTGGCTTAGTCTACAGCCCTGTCTGTGAAACCAGGCCCATGTGTTTAGTGCTAATGACCACTCCAATTATTAATTGGTATTTTTTTTTAATAAGTATCGGTTCAGGCACCGGCACCATTTTAAAAGTATCGATTTGGCACCGGTATCAAAAAAAAACAAACGATTCCCAACCCTAACAGCATTCGTCACCGAATCTACACATTTTAAGCTTGAGAGCTTGGCTAAACACGGAGATAGTGCCAAACAAAAGAAACACAGGGACAAGTGTGTAGCAAAATTTTCAGGATAATCAGGTTCAATCGTTAAGGTCTTTAATCATCAGAATGCTCACATAGGAGTCTGCGATTATATCGTAATTGTTGTTTTAACGATGTGTGATTTGACATTATCGAGTATATTGCAAAAACCAAACAAAACACCTACAGAGAGTGCACGCATACATGACGTCTAACGTTGGAGTGCGGGTTTTTCTCTGTATGTCTATTAAAATACATCACAAAATATCATTAAGTTAATATCACACAAAGAGTGCCGTTTCTTCCTCCAAAAATCAGCATGATTACAAATGTGATATTGATTGTATACAACAGTTCAATAAACAAGATGATTCATTCATTCCTGAATGAATCAACCGTTTAAATGATTCGGTTCAGTTGCAGTGACTCACTCATTAACAGTGACTGGCGGTTTTAATTTCACATTTAAAGTATCTTTTCATTTAAAAATAATAATAATTTCAAATATCAGCATTCAACGTTTTACGTTTACAACAATACAATTATTTTGCATGTGTAACTGCAGGTTAAACGCATTCATGTCCTGCATAAAGCGGTGTGTAAATGCATCTTAAATGCCACTTTAGAAATTCAAATTCAAAGATGAATTTTGTTGATGCGGATTTAATTTGCTTGATAACAGCCCAAATGTCTTATTCTAATTGACTGATTAAATGTAAGAATTTGACTCAAATTATCATGCACAATTTTAGAAAAAAATTGCCTAATTGTAAGAATGACCATAAAAGGTAAAACTTATTGGAAAAGATTAATTTCGATCACTGCTGTGAACTGACCACCACACAGAATATGAAGAATATAAAAATCAGCTGCCCACGGTAGTCTTTAAGATCAGCACAAAAACACACTCTGCAAAATAGCATCTAATTATCGTTATTGATAAAATCCTAGAAAATAGAGATAACTTTTTTTGTCAATATCACACACCCCCTAGCTGCCAGCCATTCCGCACAATTGGCAGAGCTAAATGTAAAATTTAACACTGCATATACCAGCGAGAGGCAACTTCGGTCCTGCAGGGCCAGTGTTCTGCAAAGTTTAGCTCCAACCCTAATCAAACACACCTGAAGAAGCTAATCAATGTCTTCAAGATCACTAGAAAGTTACAGGCAGGTGTGTTTGATTAGGGTTGGAGCTAAACTCTGCAGGACACCGGCCCTCCAGGGCCGAAGTTGCCTATCCCTGGCATACACCATCCTAACCCTCGCCAAAGAGGAGAGCTCTCTCTGTTTAACCAAACTCAGATTAACTTAGGTTGTTTACAAAAGAAATCTGTCAGCGTTTTTTTTTTTCTCTCTTCTTTAGCCCTTTGCATTTCCCACGGTAATTAGCTCCATGTCACCTGACAGTGGAAAGCAGTGACTGGGTGATTGACAGCAATTTAAAATCTGCATTAAAGTTAAGAATATAGAAAAAGATGAAAATCTGTTAATATAGCATTTGTACTTGTGGTGCTCATTCATTTTTGGTGGGCGCTCCTAAATTTTTGCTGGTGCTCCTAACTTTTTAAAGTTGGAAGCACCAGTGCTACCAAGTAAAAAAGTTAATTTTGAGCCCTGTATTGGCCATGTCAGGTATTTCACAATTGTCTCGCACATACAAAAACACTATAATAAGCTCCAAATTACTAAGAAAAAACGAGGTCTATGAGGAAGGAAGACATTAATACAATACAATTTAAATGTTTTAATAAAATGAAATTCAGAGCTCTGGCTTCGCCCTTTATTTATTCGTTCATAGTAGCAACCAAGAAAACCCCAAAAGATACCATACATCAACATCTTTTTATAAGCAACATCTTCAACTTCACATATCATGGGTCAGTTATTTTCATTTCAACTTGAGGCCAATGCACAGTTCTAAACATCCAGAGATAAGACAGAATAAGAACGGATAAGTGCAGACACGTGTAGAAACGTCTAAACTCTGCTAAAAAAAACACAAAAAAAACAATAGAAGCCCAATAGAAAACATCATTGAAATTCCAATGGTTTCCATTAAAATACCATTATGAACCATTAGCTTTTTCCAGTAAAACCATTACAAAATTCCTTTTTGTAGAGTTTATTTGGGCATTTTTCCAATAGGATTTAACATCCCACCAATAGAATCCATCACATACCGGTAGACACCATTACAGTTTTTATTAAAACCAATACAATTCCCACTAAAACCATTACATTTTCTTTTGTGTTTTGGGCAGGGTTCTATTGTTTTTTTTCAGCAGGGAAAGCGAGAGACTGATAAATGTAAGGGGGGGGGGTGGAGGGTTGGGTAGGTCATAGGAAGGTTTTAATGCCAGTGTTGCCATCCTATTTCTAATGTGAAACATGCAAGGCGGTCATATTGTAATCCATACATTGCAAGAATGGTTGGTGGGAAGGGCATTCCCATTGGGACCATTGATGTTGCCTGCTGAAAAGGGGAGTTACCCATCTCTCCCTTCATTTCTTTCTCTCTCTCTCTCTCTCTGCATTTCTTTCTCTTCAAGTATGCCCTCCAAGTAGGCAGAAATCATTCCTCTTTGGAAAGAGTCTCTGGAGTTCCCGCTATGGGATTAAGGAGCTTAATGTACTATAGTTAACATTCACGGAGTCTGAACGCTGGGAAAGTGAAGAAAACCTAACGGGCTGTGGGTACCCAAGAGGAGCTGGAAGAACAAGGAAAAAGAGAGGGCCTCGTTCCTGCCAGACAGGGGCTTGGAGAAGGGTAAACACAAACATTCCTCAGACAATGAAGGGTCTGTAGCACTGGACCTTTGTGCTTGAGGCACAAACAAAAAAAAAAACACAATGAAGGAGAAAAACTATGGGCAGGTTGAAAACCTAGATAAAAAAAAAAGAAGAAACTGAGAAGAATTAAGCGGTGGCAAAAATAGCGTAGTTATCAAAAACACAAAGTCTAGCCAAATGAAATGCAGACATAACAGATGAAGAGCCCAAAAAAAGGTTCTCCGTTCTTCAAGCTTCAGCCTGGTTAAAGTGGCTTTGGGTTCCCTCAGATGTCCAAATCCACAATCACTGTATGCAGGTCATGAGTGAAACCACTGAAATTGAGTCAGCCAACTTGTAACCGGCTGTGGCCAACAGTGGTCAGCCCACCCAGTGGTCAAATCTGTCTTCCATCTACAATAACTCAAGTTCTTCACTTCCACAGAAAGTTTTAAAACTGTCAATAGATGTGGAAGCATTAATGCTAACCGATCTCCAAAATCATCCAAAAAAAATGTCCTCTTAAGGAATCAAAAGCACCTGAATTCTCACAATCACAGTTGCTGAAGAAGAAGAGGCATTCTGGAGCTCAAGAGCACGTTGCTTTTCTCCAAACAGCAGCGTACAAACGTGAGCATGTCATGCTAACCTGCACTAGCATCCCATCAATAAATAAACAGCATCACAGAAATCTATCTCCAGTATCATGCCCCAGCACAGGCTATGCTACTCTTCATCTTTTTTCCTTGGAGAACAAAACAATATTACGATAAAAGAGGTCTCGTAGCTCAGGAAAACAAAGGTCACCCTAAATTTGAGTGGATACAATGAATGAAATGTACTTTCAGCACATGCAACTTTTCAACAAGATTCTCATTATACAGACAACATACATTCAATCTTTTAATTATCTTGTCTATATTATAAACTATTGTGCATCTAAAGCTTGATCATCCCCATATCTGTAGATCATTTCCACCCGGAAAGCACTTTTGCTTCCACTCTACGGGCTCACTGCCGGCATCAAGGCTCCAACTGACCACAATGCACTGCAAATCCCATCACATCTTTACAGAAAGGGTATGCAAAAGCCATGACTGCACAGAGTCAAGAGTTTCTCTTGATAGATATAATTTCTGTCAACTACAATACTGCTACTAAAATTAACAATCCATTCGGTTGGAGATCATTTTAATTGCATAAGCCCTGTAGAAAGTATGGATGGAAAGCAACTTCGCATGTGCTGTAATGTGATTACAGTGACATTGGAAACCAAATATTTGGTGGCAAAATGTTTCGGCAATGGAAGGTGAAAATGTGTGGGTTTGATCCTGATCTCAAACAGAAATGGGCACTGGGGGCACCAAGGGGACACCAAGAGGACATGTGTCAGGCAAACTCCCAGCACATAGTGTCTGTCTTGCTCTAATCTCGATCTAGATATACCTCTTCTGTCTCTCTTACATTCTCTGTCTTTATGCTAATTCTACATGGTGAACACAAGCAAACCGTAAAGTCCCAACGGGGGAAAAACAGGGTTGTCTGATTCAACTCCCTCCCTTCTCTATCTTTCTGTCTCTCTCTTTCTCTCTCTCTCTCTCACCACCCCCTCCCACAATAGAGTCTGGGTGTCAGGCAGCTCACAGAAGCCGTTGTCATGGTGACAGGTCCTGTCTGTGTTCCGTCCCTCAGGCATATCGGAACGTTGTATTTTTGAGAGGTAGAATGAGAGTCAAAGAGGAATGGAGAGAGAGAAGAAACCAATACACATGCATTGGCAAAATGAGTCTATGCGAATTGATTTAAGAAAGCAACAAGAGTGGGACACAAGGATAAGGGAGAGAAAAGAAGCATTGCCCTTCTTTGACCCACCATTGTTCATCTAACAGGACACCGAGAGGTCAGGGGGGCATGGACTGTCCCCAAATGACAGAACGCCCTACCAGAGCCAGCAAACAGAGTAGGCATCTCACACCCCTATTCCTGGCACCCTACGCCCTCCACTTGACCTTTCAGACACCTTCCACCAATCCACTCCAACCAAACTGCCCCAGCATCCTGCCCCATCTCAACACAGAACTGCATGCAAATCCCTTCTGCATTCGCTCCGTATCATGTAACATGCCTAAAACATTGTGCACCTGGTGCCGGCTAAAATAAGGTCTCCTGCAGGGACCATGTCAAGAAGGCCATTGGCCTCTCTAAAAAGATGTCAACAAGTTAGAAAGCATTAAATAAATGCAAGCAATGTCTATCCAAGATGTAAAACAAAGCAAATACTGGATATAACACCTTATCCTGCTGTTTGTCCTACATCCGTTTGCAAATTTTCACCAACTTTCCTTAGGACTTCAAAAGGCTTGGTTCGAGACATGCTGAATTTTTTTCTCCAAGCTGCATGTCCCTGAAACACTAGATGTTACCACTGGTTGAGCCATCTGGCTTCTTGTCCATAGCTTCAGATGACCATGAACCCTCCAGGTTCAAGGGACTAAGGAGTCTACACTGCTCTGCAAGTGACACTAAGGAATAGAAGTTAACATGTCATTTAAAATAAAAAACAGCATACAAACGATTCATACATAAGAAGCCTATCATGCTAAACAAAATATAAGCATCTGGAGGTCTCTCCTTCATGTACTGAAGACATTGGCAATTGCAGAGAACTGTATCCATAGGTGCAGTTGCTTAAAGTCTTGTTTCTTAATTATTACAGCTCTTGACTTCCCCCGTAGGGCAATCCAGCATGTTAATTGCAAGGCAAACAATCCGAGAGCCCAAATTAACCTCCAGAAGTCTCCCATGAGTGGAGGTTAGTTAAGCCCTTTTCAAAAACCTTAACGCCACTGGACAAGTACCAGTTTGAAGCTAATCCCATTGGAGAAGGGACCCTTTCCCAATAAATTTGCACAGCAGGGGAGAACTGATGAAAGTAGCAGCGATATGAGCCACATCAAAGCAGGTGCGGAGTGAGATGAGTGCTACCGCTTTGGTTTGACCACTATTCTGTTAGTGATGGTTAGCTAAACAGTATGGCTTCAATCATTACACTGGAACATTTTGTGGAAGTTGAAATGTTCGAGACAAATTGGTTGAGTAGCAGTTTAAATTTGTGACAAGATTTGTTATTAATAGGGATGGGTATCGTTCTGATCGTTGGGTATTGTTTCTCATTCTGTGTAGGCCAATACAGACTGAACGCAGTCTGAATACAGCTCAGTATATTCACATAATTGAATACAGCTCTGTATATTCACATAGTTGAATACAGCAAGTGTTTTATAACGGATGCTCGCGTGTGTTGGAAAAGTTTGTGAGGATCAGTGGTGTTTATGTGCATACGGGCATCAGACGCTCCAAACAGCTTGTTCTTAAAGAGGAACTATTTACTGATGGCGTTGTGAATAGTGAATAATAATAAAACATTATTTTATTTTGTTTTATTAAATTAATCCAATATAAAGATACATCCCAACAAGCCTTTTTAATTATTTATTTAATATGTATTTGATCATTTATTTACTTTTCACTTGGTAGATCTCGTGAGTTTCTCATTTAAAAAGTAGATCCGCACACAAAAGTGTGGGCACCCCTGACTTAGCTTAATGGCAGACTCCGAAGCCAACGCCACTTTTACATTTCATTTTGAAAGTCTTCCACCATTGTCTTGTCTGTGTCACCTCACTCTTCTTGTCAGTCATCTCTTTTTACGTGATAAATTAAATCTGATCTGTGATGTAGAGGTCTGCACGGGACTGTTTTTTTAGGTTTTATTCCACACCCACCCGCTCCGGCGATATATTCACTGCTTGTTCACATTTCTGCTGAACGACAGAGAGATAGGCTAACAAATAAAAAAGTTTAGTCTGCACAATTTTATTTATTTTATTCGTCTAGTCAAGAGTCTTGAATTTATTGACAGAAAAATGTAATTAACATTTTGCTGCCAACACGGAATAAAGTGTCACAGAGAGAAAAAAAAGTTATAAAAAAATTTGTAGTCCTTATTTGTATTTGTCTTTTCAGGATACAATTGGTTTATGCTAACATATTAGGAAAAAGCACAATAGGAAAAAAATGTAGGATTAGCCTAATAGCTATTTTATTAGTCTTGTCAAAATACTAAATTAATTTAACATCTTGCTGTTATAACAGTGAAAAGTCCAGCAAAAAAATAAAAATAAATTCGACACAGTCTGTCATTTAAAATGATAAGATAAGCATAATACAAAAAAAGAAAAAAAGACGAGTTGAACGTCCTTAAAGGACATCGCATCCACATTTGGCTCCATCCTTATTCTGCTATCACTCATCACAACCTGCCTGTTCTGTCTGAGAGCCGTATATTATATCTGCTAGCCTGCTCTGAGCAGCACTGGTTCATGGTTCAAGCACTGGTTAATGCGTGAACATGCGTGAATAAAGCGCAGATATGCTGTTCTGAAAGGACGTCGGGAACGGTATAATGTTAGACCACCCGCTCCCGTTCAAATTGCACTTGAGTTACCTACCGTTACCGCATTGTATTCGGGAAATTAATCCCGCTGCGCAAGAAATCTGGTCGGGACAGCCGCAGCAATGCAGACCTAGACTGCATTCGTGATGTCATTCGTTCAATGCGCTGCATTGAGCAGCAGCGTTCAGTTTTAATTGTAGTGTCCTCTAATTGAACTAAATAATTTTTATTACTATAAAAAAAAATCTAAGCGACGGTGGGGGATGGTGCCGCGGTGGGCAAGTAACGTAACGGTGTTGCGGCTTAACACCAGTATAACCGCCATCACCGTCTATCGCGGCAAGCCTAATATTGTGTGAATAAAATGTAATCATGTAATCCATAAAAAAGTAAATGTAGTCTGATTACGAGTATTTTAAAAGGTAACCTACTCTAATTACAAGTACTTCATTTTTGGAATCTGATTACGTAATCCAGATTACATGTAATCAGTTACTACCCAGCTCAGGGGGTAAGTGATTAATGACAAAATTTTCATTTTGGGGTGAAGTAACCTTTTAACTTCCTTTATGTGCGTTGAATGTGTCAGTTTTGCTGTGGTCTATGCAGGGTCAGAAAAGTCAGATTTCATAAAAAAATATGAAGAGCTCTTTTCCAAAACGCTATAAATCCATTTTAATAGTTTTAGAGAAAAGGACATTTTTTTTACCTAGACCCATACATTTAGTTAATATTCAATTTATCCTGTTAAAATGGTCTGTTGGCTCAGTCTGAACATGTTAAACAATGATTGTTAAATTAAACAACAATATTGTCGATTATAAATTCCAAGTTTCTTTTTTTTTTTTTTTTTTTTTTTTTAAACGCTACAAATCCATCCTTTTTTTTTATGTTGGTTTATGTCTTTAAAAAAAAAAAAAGAGAACATGCAACATATGACA